>JAZHRO010000031.1:97420000-97997500 GCA_037157565.1 Thalassia testudinum
GTTGTGCACGCACACACACATCAATCAATCATTAAGGAAACAGCCCAGATAAAGGGCCCATCACATTCCAAAGCACATTCAAACCTAGCCCTAATTAAAACAGAGTAAACGTTGGCCTTAAGGATTTGACTCGCTCTTCGGAGCCTAGAACAAGATTATTTTCGATTAGTCTGTTTTTACTGTTCAATCTAATGTCTAGTTAGGGGAGCAGAATCAAACGATCACGACTGGGGGGTACACTAGGAACCGAAGTCACAAGCCGAAGGAAGAACCTTCTCCCCAGTCCCTCTCTCTAACTGGTTGGATTGAACGGATAAAAGTAGATCAAATCGTTTCTTTATCTCAAGACGGGTTCTGGGAGTCTGTAGGTCTTTAGGTTAGCCCACTTAAGGACATGTTTGATTGTTTGTATTGTAGGGCACCTTTCTTTCTCCCATCTATCATGAATCCTTCCACATTTCATATGCATTCCTCCTCTTTCCCTCCTGTTATAACTTATCCTCAACATGACGATTATTCCGACTCATACTATAATCAACCATCTCTTAGTTGGGATAACTCAGATTGGGGATACAGTTTTGGACCTCCGTATTCAGGGTCAAACCTTGAACACCATAATTATGATTTCTATCCGTCTTCGAGCCACATCGATTATAGATCGCCACCCTTTCATGGACAACCTAATACGATCTGTAATCAAGAAGGATACGTTGGTCCTTACCCATCCTCTGAATACACTGCCTTGAGGTCATTACCACCTTTTGAACAGTCCGAAATGACCTATTATTAGGAAGGGTATCTCGAATCTCAATTTGTTAACTCCTCTACACTGATCCCAAACCCACCCAACCCTGAACCAAGTCATTTGGTTCAGGTTAACCAGGTTCAAGATAAGGTTTTTGCTAACTTGAGGAATACTATACAATCTTTAGAAGTTCAGCCAATACCTTGCACTGAAGAATTGGAGCCCTTGATTGAAATGATTGATGATCTGGGCAAGTATTTGTTGGATTGGCTCTAGGATGTTAAGGATAAGAACCCGGGTGAGTTTCTACTTGGGAAGTTAGCGAAATTGAGAATAAGATTTGTGGTTGCTTTAGTTCAATCATGGGATGATTCCCAGGATGAACCCCTTTCAGGAGAGCCAATGTCAGAACCCGCTCAGGCACCTGTTGGGGGGGACATGGGTTACGAGGCTGACCAGATTGATTTAGAGCAACCAATTAAGGATGATCTGATTTCTTCACCTGAGATCCCTGAGCTGGGGTACGAGGAAACGTATATCTCCATGGACCAGAAAGTAATGGATGATTTTGGGACGTACATTAATACGAATTTAGATTTCTTTGAGTCTGAGGGTGAAGAATCAATTTGCAAAGTCTCACGTGATTTTACAGAACACGATTTCTGTGAGACAACTAGGCCTGAGGAATCCGATAGATCATATGATGGCCCAATAACTGAGGAAACTGATCTTATTGGGGCTCACATGACGGATTCAGAATCGCATTTTCTGAAGGATTCAATTCAATGCCTTGATTGTCAGTTACACCCCATTGAGCTTACTAACGATTCTATTTTTGAGATAACTAGACCTAAGTCAATTCTGATTCAGTCACATCTTTTAGACTTGGAAATTTCAGACGAGGTGATTAATATGCAAGAAGTCCCAGAATTTGACATTCTGAATAAGGAGAATAGAAGCTAGGAAATTTTAATTTGGGAAGCAAACTCCGAAGGAAGTAGAAAACCGAGTCTAAGGGTTCCAATTAAGTTGAAACCATCAAACCTGGACCCTTACGACATTTGTTCTGAGGATGACCAACCCAAGCACACATTCTTTGATTATCCTTTTGATTTCAAATTCTCTTTAACCCGACTTTTTGGTTTTGGGTTGCATCCTCATAAATCGCAGGCCCGACCTCGCTTGCATACTGATTTTAGGTTCTGGGTAATTTTTATCCAGAACCTTTGATATTCTCAACCATGGGGTATGGGTTTGCATCACAATCTGGTTCACATCTGTGGACATCTGTTGCCAGGTCTTAGGTTGCATCTTTTTATTCTGATTCTGGCCTGCACCTATGAATTCTTTATTTCTCTTCTTTGTATAGTGTGCCTAGCTGAAGGCACTAAATTCAGCATGTATACAGTCTTTGTTTATCTCAGAGCGGACCCATTATTTACGCAATTCAGGTGCTTTCTACTATACTCCACTCTGTTTCATGTCCTTTTAATACAATGAGGACATTGCATTAGATAGGCATGGGGGATGGATATTCATCTCTGAATTACTTCGTTAGCTCCATAGATTTGTTTTATTTTCTTTTATTTATATAAATAATAATAATAATAATAAATTTGTATTAGGAAGGAATACTTGGACATTAGGACCTTTCAATCTTAGGAAATATCACAGTAGGATCTAAACACTAAGACTCTTTAGGTCTTTGGGCTTAATCAACCCGGGTATCTACTAAAATGTGGATTTGTTATCAAGTCCTTGCCATCCTGAATTCTATTTTAATTTGATTAAATAAGATTGGGTGGTAAGTATACGACTTATCAACTTACCCTCTGATTTGAGGAAACTTTAAGTCTAAGCATTTGCACACAATTCGTCACTGACTCGTTCAGCAGTTTTAACGGAAATTGGGTAGCTAATAAACCTTCTAGGGTGATATGGCTAGTAAGTTATCGTGGGTAACAGCCCATAGGTAGGTTGTCCAGAGCCCAATCACTAGATCACTCTCTTCTTGCTGCCTTTAGGTAAATCTTAGACCAGAGAAGCTACCTACTTAAAAAGAAAAGGAAAGTCAAAGAAAAGAAAAAGAAAAAGAAAAAGGAGAAAGGAAAGAAAAAAGAAACAAAGGAAATAAGCCACACTTCGCTGCACGAGTATGGCTAGCAAGTTATCGGTGGTAACAGCTCATCAACCGGTTGTCCAGAACCTAGCTCAAGAAATGCACTAAAAAATTCTCAAAACACTTAGGAAGAAGTAGAGAAGTAAAATAAGCCGAGGAGATATACACTGGACTCACCTTTGTGTTGACCCCATTAAAAATAAAAGTAGGGAGAAAGCTACCTGTCATAAAGATACACCTTTAGGCAGAACTCTCCTTTTAAGGTCACCTAGGGACGTAGAAACCCGAAGTTCGTTCTGATTACCGATCAACGAGTTTATCACATTTACAAAAAGATGCTTAGACCTTAGGGTTCTCATCAAATCTTGGGTGGGCTGAGTGGCCATAGAAAGCCACTCTGCAACCCTAAACTCAAAAATCCAAAAAAAAAAAAAAAAAAAAGAAAAAAAAGAGAAAAAGAGATCTTTCTTTGAATAAGGTGAGGACTTGAGGTGATTTGCATTTTGGTAAATACCCGGGCGCTGTTGTGCCTTTGAAAGTTCAGGTCCTAAGTAAAAATTTCTTAATATTGAAAATAATTTGTGCCCGAGTAATTCAACCTAATTCTTTTATAAATAGCATGTACGTTTTGCTAGGGACTAGCAAAAGATAGGCATGGGGGTGTGATGTGCATACATTTGATTAACCTAAAATGTCTATTAATGCATGTTCTTAGTGTCACATTAGTATTATACATTGTAAATAGTGCATAACATGCATCATTTTGCATTTAGGTTAGTCTGAATAAAATGTAGGTTAATTGTCTCCTTTTATGGCTAGGGACAAGGCAATTTGTTAATCGGGGGCCTCAGATCGACGATCCAACTGTACGGATCTGATCAGGGTGACAATTGGAGTTCAACGACTTCAAGATCGTCCTGATCGGACATCCATAGCACCAGATAGAGATCGAGGAACCCTAAAGAGCAAGGGCCAAGATGGTGTTAATCCACACCTCAGACAACAAATCCGATCGCACGGATGGGTTTGAATGGACGATCGCAGCTTAACAGCGTAAAAATCGGTCCAATCCGACAACCGTGGCACCATCTACAACACTCAGAAGATGAATGGCTTAGATGGCGCCACGTGGCATCATCATAGCTGCCCAGCACTGGCCACAGCTCTTCTTCACTCGCTTGACAAATCTCTGCCATTGGATGCCTATCCAACGGCTGAGAATGTGCCACGTTGCCGCTCATCCAGCGCCTCTCCTCATCTGAAAGCACAAGCAATGCTTGATCTCGACCGTCGGATCTCGACCGTCGGATGAAGATCCAACGGTCGAGATTGGCCGCGCACAAAATCCTCAACGCGCCTCAACCGCATGCGTAGCGCAGCAGTTAAGGCGCTGCGTAGGTGGGAGGTGCGGGTTCGAGTCGTAAGCACAGTGCCTCTCCTCTCATGTGGGCGCGCGATTGGAGCTGTGCGATGGGCATCCAACGGCGCGGATCAACCGATAGTGCCCACGCGCAATCAGACGCGCAGCGCAAATGCCCGATTGCACGCGAGCGCGCGGCACTGGTGAGGGCGGTTTAAGCCGTCTGATCTCTTGATCGGACGGCTAAGCGTGCGCAATCGTGCGAAGGCAGGGGGCGCACGCACGTTGGCCACGTTCAGGCCTTTAGTGATGGATAAATCAGTCACTAAAGGTTCTGAATTAATGTTTTTAATGTTGTAATGTCCAAAATGCCCCCACTCATTACAACTATAAAAGGAGACCCCTACCATACGAATTTCTCATCCCTTATTCTCTTCTCTCACCTCTTCCAAAGCTCTAAGAGCTTGTCTCACACCCGGGATGCTCCTCTAGAGTAGAAATCTTAATTTTTCCACCTTCGTCCCCCTTCGTGGAGCATCCTGCAGTTGTCCTCTCTCTGCATTTAAGAAGCGGATCCCGTGATGATGACAACGTGCTGCTTCGTTCCCATTCCTCCTGCTTCATCCTCCTTCTCACTCTGTTCCCCGTCTTCTAGGCGTTGTCCCATCCGGATCGTCCTCCAAGCGATCGTCGAGGAGGATATCTCTCTCTCCATTCTCTTTACTGCTTTCTAGAGTAGATTTACTGCTTTCTAGTGTAATCATTTCCCGCTTTCTAGTCGTAATGAGTAGTGTAATGAACAATTTCTGATAATGAAATCCATGTTTATTCTACATCCCTTTTGCTTTCATTTGTAATATTCTCTCTCTCTCTATTCTATTTATTATTTGTTAAATAGATAGCTAGTTTTCGACCAGCTATTCTGTTTCGTGACAAAGTAAAATGTGTATTTTTAATCAAACATCCGCCTCCATGTGTTCGACCTGCAACTTCTTTACGACTTTTCGGTATAAATTTTATTTGTTGAACGGATTTTTTTGTAATTCGAACTACAACGATGGGTTTTCAAATTCAATTCCGATAGCGTAGTCATCCACCATTCAACAGGCTCCAATGTATGTGAGTAAAGGATGATCACTTCCATTGTATTCATAGACATGTATTGCATACTTGAGGGTTAGATCTTCTCTCTATATGTACAATGTATAGGTAGAATTGGGTCAACAGCCTTTTGCGCAAATGTGTAGGCATTTTAACAAAATACATTCGCCGTCGCTTATATCAAAAAACGACGGCAAAAATATATTTAAAACTCCATTGCTCTTGAGGGGAGGGGTAATTTTACACCACTCCTTCGCCGTCGCTTTATAAAATAAGCGATGACAAATGTTTATTTGCCATCACTTTTTAAAACAACAACAAAGAATCGATGGTAAAGTCCATCTTTCTAGTAGTGTCTATTAGAAAGTTAGGTTGAGTACTTAAAAAACTCAATCACGAAGCTTCCTTCTAAAGAGGGTTAATGTATGGATTGAGAATGAGTTGGTGGGTTAGAATGAATAATATACAAGGAATATGCATGATTTACAAGAAATATCAATTCACATTGCTACTTGCAATCTAACAACTCACTTGTGCATTACTTATTTTGCTTTTTAACAAAATAATAATTAAAAAACTAACATCAAATATAAAATAAAAAAAACTACATCATCTCTTTGTTTGAATCACATTAATTTATGTCACAATAGATTCACTATGATTGATCACACTATCGAATTAACACCTTTTTAACATAATATTTCTAAAACTTGATTGGTGCCAACCACTAATCCTCATTCCATTGCTATCCTTGAGCTTCTCCACAAGATAACTATTCTTTTCTATCTTACCACTAAAACGCAGGTAATCATCCCTTGCGAAAGGAAAGAAAAAAATTCAAGTGACTATCTAGAGGTTAGTTGACATGTCGTTATAAGATGTAAAATGGAGGCAGACATTTAAATAGGAAGAAAATAAGGGATATCTGTTACCATATCTAAAAGAGAGTGTTGCCACCCACCACCACGTGTCTCCCTTCGCAACTCTACCCGTTCTCTCCCCATCCCCCCCATGTCTCTTTAATTTATTATATAAATTAAAGATTTGCATACGTACCCTCTATGTATGATAATTTGCATAGTGGATCTTTACAAAGTGTATCATGTATTTTGAGATTTTTATATACATTGCCTATACTTTTTTGAAATTATACCAAGTACTTATATTCTTGATATAAATTATATATACTTTTCTATCCAAAGTTATCTATATATTTGCATTCATTTCATTACAAAATTATATTTTATTCAATAAATTCTAAATGATTTTTATTAGTTTATTTTTCATGTAGATATTTATCTCTAATGATATGATTTTGAATAAAATAATTTTAAGTTAGTTTTTTGAATAGTGCTTTATTGAAGCAAACTTTTTCCCCTTCCCCTTACCTTTCTTCCTCTTTCTCCCCTTTATCCCCAAATCGATTGCATAAATTAAAGGTTTGCATGGATATCCTCTACATATAATAATTTGTACAATGAGCTCGAGAAGAGTGTTGTGTATTTTGAGATTTTTATATAAATAACCTGTATTAATTTAAAGTTACATCAAAAGCCTATATTCTTGATATTAACTGGACATATATCTCTACCTAAAGTTGTCTATATATTTTCATTCATTCAATTAGAAAACTATTTTTTCTTTTATCAAATCTAAATGATTTTGTTAATTTATTTTTCATATAAATATTTATCTTTAAATAATGTAATACTGAATAACATGATTTTAAGTTAATATTCCGAGTGGAAAGTAACTTATAGAAGCAAACCTTTTGGATGTTTGGTTAAATTATATATTATAATTAAATACTTAAAAATTTGATAAACTCCCGCAACAAAATGGAGGTAGTGTCACTCGTTTTTAAAATTTTAAAATTTTCACCGGAGTACATGTGGAAACCCAAAAACTTTTGAATTCGAAAAAAGATGATTAAAAAAAAAAAAGAGAGAGAGAGAGAGAAGAGGATATCAGGATCCTAACAATTTCTTTAATGCAGGAAATCCCAAATCAACACGTACGTATGTTATGTACAGATATATACGGAGAGAGAGAGAAGCTCTCTCCATCTCTTTGGACTCTCCGATCTCCCCTCTTCTCTTTCTCCCCATCTTCCTCCCCCTTTCAGCAACTGCGACACGCCATCTCCTTCGCCGACCTCCCCACAATAACGAGCAAAGCTCCGGTTTCTTCCACTTATTTTAGGGCTTAGATTTTTTCATGTCACTGCTGTTTCTCGATCATCGGCATCCCCACGAAGGAAGCTCCAACCTTTTTCCTTTTTTCCCCTTCGAAATCAACTCTGGTTATTGCTCTGTTGGTTGATGAGAATTCTCTTCTTAATTTGGGTCAAATCTCATCTCGTTCCCCGTAAGTAATCGGATTCTTCCCGGCCGCTCTGCCTTGCCTTGTATCCCATCGGTTCCCCTTCTTGTTGGTTCTCCTCGGAAGGGTCGGAAACCCGAGAGAAAGGCGCGGCCTTTCGGCCGTTCCTTGCTGGATTCGGCGTTTGGGTTTCGTGGGCTCATCTTGCTCGCCCGAAAGGTGCAAGTAATTCGAATATTCCCATATTGCTTTAGGGGAAAATATTGAGCATTTGTTTTTTTGTTTTTTGCTTTTTTTTCTGGGTGGGTGTTTGGTTGAGGGGAGAGGAGCAGGAGGAAGCACCGTTTGGTCAAAGATTGGATCTTTTTCAAGTTGGGTGATTGGTGTCTAGGGTTTTGATTTGGGGTTGAAAGATGAGCTCCCTGGGGACCTCGGATTACGTTCCTGGGAAGAAGCTTCTCGTTCATGTTGCCGAGAATGGTAGGAGCTTCGAGATCGAATGCGATTCGTCGACCCCCGTGGAGGCCATCCAGCGCTCGATCGAGTCGCTCTGCGGGGTTCCCCCCAGTGACCAGCTGCTGCTCTGCCTCGAGAAGAAGCTCGAATCCAACCGCCCATTGTCGTTCTACAAGCTCCCCCAGGACGATCGCGAGGTTTTCCTGTATAATCGACCCCGCTTGCACGCGGATTCCGCCCCTCCCGATCCCGAAGCCGTGGACGTACCGAGCATCATCGAGCCCCCTCCCCCATCGCCCTCAAAGAACCCACACCCGCTGGACGATGCTCCGGATCCTGCACTCAAGGCGCTCCCGTCGTACGAAAGGCAGTTCCGGCATCACTTTCAGCGCGGGCGGGTGGTGTACACGGCCACGCAGATGAAATTCGAGACCTGCCAGAGGCTGGCAAGGGAGCAGAGGGTGCAAGAGAGGGCGCTGGAGACGGCCAGGGCCAGCATGGATCAGGGTTACTACATCGTCCACCAGAGTTTCTCAGAATTCATCAGATGTTACTCGCAGCAACACCGCTGCCACTCGGATATCCTGGCCAATCTTGGGAGGGATATTGAGAGGCTGAGGTCCTGCGAGCTCCACCCTTCGTTGAAGACCGAGACGAGGAAATGCTTGCTGGATCTTGTCAAGGAGGACAATCTTCGGAAGTTGGCCGAAACCTGTGCTGGTTCCCATCGGCAGTTCGAGGTCAAGGTGTCTCAGTTGAAGTCGATGTTTGCTGAGCTGAAGAAAAGAGTGGAAGACTTGTCCTCCAACAAGGCTTCCAATAGTATAAAGAATCTGGAATTAACTATCAAGGAACATGAGAAATATTTGACTGAGCAGAAGATCATAATGCAGTCGCTGAGGTCAGGCTTCTTTTCATTCTTATCTAATTGCTACGCATTTTTTCTTCCTGAATTAAGGGAAATGAATACCTTTTCTTTTTTATGAATGCTAATTGCTCCTAGTTAGCAGCTCTTTGAACCTTAGTCCATTGTTTGGAGCCCAATTCCTTAACTACCTGATTGTTGAAGTAGATGGGCGAAGGAACCTGAAAAGCTTACATCTGGGAAGAGAGAGCAATGTGAAAAAGATGATAAACAGTATGATACTAGGATTGTCTAATTAACTTGATACCACTGCGTATGTTGTTTCCGTGCTTCGTGTCTTCTACTCTGGTGTTGCATTGTCAGTGTACTATAATTTTGATTCCCTAGCAGAGATAAGTAGAAGATGGATTTCACTGTATTTATTCTGGAAATGAAATCCAATTCCTTATTGAACGATGATGAGAAGAAGAGAGACTGATACAAATACCATGATGGCTCCGTATACTATTCCTTGATTTGTGTTTTTTCTCAAATAATTATAGCCATGATCTTTGCTGTTAGCTACAATTAACTAATTTAATCATTAGGCGGTCTTTTATGAACTCTGCACTCCTCACCATGCTGCTTTTGTGCCATGCCTTCTACAGGCACAGTCCAAAGCATATCATCAGTTAAAAGGTCCCAAATCACTGTACAAGTTTAGTCATCTGCCAGGTTCCCTTTATTGGGAGTCTTGAATTTGGATCATATGCCTGAATCTATTCTATATTGCCATCCATACTTGGGGCTGTTAGAACTTTGTAACCCATTGATATAGTTATCTTCTACACCTTTCAGGGAAAAGAAAGAGCCTATGGATAAGCCAAGACAAAAAAAATCCTGCACTCCAAGTTGAACCATATGTTT
Source organism: Thalassia testudinum (assembly GCA_037157565.1). Classification (NCBI taxonomy): domain Eukaryota; kingdom Viridiplantae; phylum Streptophyta; class Magnoliopsida; order Alismatales; family Hydrocharitaceae; genus Thalassia; species Thalassia testudinum. The sequence continues at coordinate 97,429,875 of JAZHRO010000031.1, forward strand.
TTAGAGTGTGATGATTCAATTGATTGCTTTATACATTTTTCTCTGCCAGTTACTTTACTTTGTCTTGTACGTGTTCTATGCCCGCAATGCCATTTGTCAACAAACCAAGTATTTGTTTCACTTTGTAGGATTACCTACATGGAACTTTTGATGACTAACTATTCGTGTAACTTCTTGTTACATATGTACTTGGTGAAATGGTTTGTGGTAATATTTTATTATTTGCTAATAAAAGCTTGGTCATGGTCTTATAAGATTTTCTTGGGAGAAGAAAGTAATTTGTGATATTACATGTCCCATTGTCATTATCGAAGATGCTATGGTTGGTCTAGTTGCACAATAAGTATTGAATTTATAGTTATTTGTTGATGTGACACTGATGGAAGACACATAAAAAAAACAAAAAACATCTTGAAGGTGTTTGAACATCTTTGACAAAGGATGATCCATGCCCCATTCCGACTTGTGAGATATTCGGCATGAGCCTTATGGGGGACTGGGGGAGAATAAATAAATTTTGGAATGAGATTAAGCGTGATCCTCAACTTGCCTTTTAAAAAAAAAAAAAATCCTCATTACTTGGAACTATATTTAGGTTTCACACAGGACACATCTGAACTGAGGCAAAGATTCATGTAAGTTGTAAGCCTTACCAATTGATATGTGAGAGGCCTGGTTTTGACTAGGATAAGCTTCAATGCAACATGTGAAAGCAAGGCTAATGGTTGCTATTAAGGGGGTTCATCTGTTCCTATGCACGATGGAGGTGGTCGTGGTTGTGATCTCCCCTTTTGCGAGGCTTCGATGGTGTAGGGGGCTTGGCCTGGGTGGGGGCGACCTCTCGGTGGTACATGCGCTGGTGGAGGTGGTGCTGGGGAAGCGGGTTGAGGAGAAGGTTGTGCTGAGCCTTGGGGGCTTATCTTGGGTTGTGCATGCCAGGTTGGAGAAGAGGGAGCCCTGTTCGTTTGTGGAGGCGGTGACGGGGGTTCTGGTGGTTGGTGGTGACGGTAGTGGTGGCGTGGTGGCGACGCAGTTGGGGGACTCGACAGGCAGTGATTTTTGGAAACTGGGGAGTTGTAGAGAAGATTGCGTGACGGTTACGGTTCCCTAGCCGGATTCATTGGGCCTCACATGTGTGATGGATGCAATGAAATCTCAGTAGTCGATGGCATTGCCCCATAAATGTGGGGCGAGATTTTCGGAGGGGATGGAGGCAGATATGGGGGCCATAGCTGGCTGGGTTGTTTTGAATTCCTCAAAACTACTCTTGGAGCCACGGGATGATGTGGTGGCTGACATGGTGTGGGGGTCTTTTGGTTATTTTGTTGGATCTGGGTTGGGGTGCAGATCCATTAACGCCTAATACCCTTGCCTTGGAAAAGGAGAAGCCTCTACCTCCCCCTTTCGATTCGACCTTGCTCTCTGCGAGGTCTCATTCCCATGGCTTGCGGAAGCTTCGTGGTGGCAAGATGGACTAAGTGGAGACTTGTTGAGGTGAAGCGGATGACTTGCGACTTCGGCAGTGGAGGTCGACAAGGGTCCTGGCATCTCGATTCTCGTACAAGCTGAAGTGGAGCTATTGGAAGTGGTAAGCTAGGGCTTCATCGGGCAAGGAGGTGGCGACGGAGGGGTGACGACTCGCTTTGGGTCGGAAGAGGGAAGGGGATCTAAGGGGGTGCATGGCAGCTCGACGATGGAAGGGGGTGACGACAAGGTTACAAATGCCGATTTCGACGTCGTGCCGATAAAATTCTAAGTATGCATTTTGTAGGCATGCCGAGGGCACGTCGTGGAAATGCCTATTTTTCGATGGCCATGTCGAGGGCACGCCGTGGAAATGCTGAGGGCATGCTGACGACATGCCGACAAAAAATCGCATAAATAATCAAAATGATATTATTTTTAAAAAATAATGATTGTGTAATAATAAATGTATTTCATAATAACCGTGTGTGTGTATGTCCTTAGACCTTTATATTCCTCAATATTGACCTTCTATGCCCTTAGGATTCCATAAATTGGCCTGTGGTAGCAGCACTTTCGCCTAGTAGCATCAGATTCGGCACCACTATCGGCATGCCCTCGAAATCGTTGGCACACCTGTAAACTGATACTATAATCATCTCGGCATGGCCCCCTCCCCAAAATAGCTTTGCTGACGGCATGCTGGTGGCATGCCGTCGGCATTTAAATCACTAGGCGATGATGGTCAGTGTACGAAGGGGGCAACCTGACAGAAGGTCTGCATGTGTCGATCAGGGAGGGAGATCGTGATGGAGGTGCCTTGGGGGCTGCGGAGAAGGTTGTGCCTCACGGTGGAGGCGTTGGTGATGGGGAGGGGGAAGTGGATGGTGGGTTGGAGTTTGCTGTAGGGATGTCTGGGGCGATGGGTTCAGAGGATGGTGGAGAGGTGTTGGTGCGGAGTGGGAGGAGAGAGGATTCATGGGCAGTGGAGATGGACTGTGTTGCAGAGATGGCAGGTTTCAAGTGCACAACAGGGGGTAGGGGAGTTTCGGCCTTTCCATGACAAAGGCCCTCACTTGGAATGTTAGGGGTTTGAATGACCTCTCTAGGCATGCTGGCCTGAGGAACTACCTCCAGATGTGGGGCCCTGAGGTGGTGCTCCTCCAGGAGATGAATCTAGACCGTTGTGAGCAGCAGGTATGGAGAGAGATTGGTGGGAGTGGTCTGGGGGAGTTTGTGGCTTGAGATGTGCCTTGGCAATCGGGCGGGGTGCTTGTTGGATGGAAGGACAACGTTTTCTCTCTAGTGGACATTATGATAGGCTCTTTTGTGGTCAATGTGCAGCTAATGAGGCATCGGGACAATTTCAGATGTCTTTTCCGTTTATGGGCTGAATGATGGAGTGTAAAGGTGTAGCTTGTGGGAATGGTTGAACTAGGTGGCAAGGACATACCAAGGGTGTCCGTGGCTAATAGGAGGTGATTTCAATGTAACTTTGGTGGCGAAGGTTAGGCCAGATGGAAGAGGGGGGATGGATCCTGGATCAGAGGACTTTGTGGAATTTGTTGCCATGCATGGTTTGGTGGATTTGGCTCCTTTTTCATGCACTTTCACGTGGAGTTATGGGGGACAGAGATCTAGAATTGACAGATTTTTCTCTTCGATGATGCTTGCAGAGGCTTTCCTTATGGCGGATGTCAGACCCTTGGAGTGATCTTTTTAAGATCATACATTGTTGCTCTGGGCAACAAATGATGGTTGGTGGTATGAGACTTATTTCGAGTTTGACAGGGCCTAGTTGCTGGAGGAGGGCTTTAAGGGATGGTTGAGGAGACGTGGAGATTGATACACCCAAAGGGTTCGACTGCAGCACGGTTGGAGGCCAAGCTTCGTGAGCTTAGATCGTTCCTCAGGATATGTAGGAGATAGATTAAAGAGGAGTGCAAGAGAAAGAGGAGCAAGGAACTTGAAGAGATTGTGAGATTGGATAGAGTCGATGACTTAGGTCTCGTCTCTGAGGAAGGTTGCATGGCTAGAGAAGAGCATCTGCAGGTGGTATATGTAGAGGATTGGAAGGTAGAGATAGAATGGAGGACATGGTCTAGACGGAAGTGGCTTAAGGAGGGAGATTCCAACACTTGTTTGTTCCACATGAGGGCGTGGGGGAGGAGGAATTGGATTGACAGATTGCCAGTGAATGGTGAGGAGTTTGCTAGCAGGTAGGCGGTAGGTGATAGGCAAGGCTATGGTTGATTTCTTTAGGGAGTTCACTGGGAAGAGGCAGGAGGATGATAGAGGTGGTTGAGGTCGAACATTCCACGTGTTGAGGAGGCGAGGAAACTCACTGGGCCTTTCGAGGAGGAGGTCTGGAAGGCGGTTTGGGGGCTAAATGTTGATGGGTGCCTTGGTCCTGATGGCTTCCCGATTTTCTTCTACAAGGAATTTTGGACACTAATAAAGAAGGATGTCCGGTTGGTGCTGCATGAATGTAGAGATGGGAATCGTGGTTTTAACAGGATGAACAAATTCTTTATGTTCTGCTGCCAAAGAGAGATGGGGTAGAGGCCATTGAAGATTTTAGGCCAATTGCCCTCTCCAATGCCATTTACTTGATTGTGACAAAGATCCTGGCAAATAGATTGAAGGGGGTGCTGCGTATGACTCGGTGTAGTGGTCCTTCCTGTGGGCCTCCTTGATTAAGAGGGGTTTCCCACCCCTCTAGGTAGATTAGATGAAGCGATGCATCACTACAATGTCGTTTTGTTTTCTCATTACCGGCAATTTGGTGGGAGGCTGGATTCAGCCAAGGAAAGGAGTTAGGTAAGGTTGCCTAGTGGCTCCAATGCTTTTTGTACTGGCAGCAGACACTCTGGCGAGAACAGCTGTTAGATCTTGTGAGAGGAACTTGATAAGAGGCTTCTCCTTGGATGATGAGTCAATAATTCTTGTGCTTCAGTATGTTGATGATACCTTGTTCTTCATAGAGGGTGTTGATGTTGAGGGAAGATGTGGATACTACTGGAGTTGTTTGGGGAGGCCTCTGGGCTGTAGATTAACCTCTCCAAGTCATGTTTTGTTCCTTTCCACTTGTCAAAGGAGGAGGTGGATAGGTGCAGTTTGGCTCTTGGCACATAGCAAGAGACCTTACCCATTACTTAACCCTTCCCTTGATAGATAAGAGGATACTGATGCATGAATGGACTTCCTTGATTCGGAGGATGGAGGGGAGATTGGTAGGATGGGCATCCAGGATCTTATCCAGAGGTGGGTGATTGGTCTTGCTCAAGGCGGTGTTGTCTGCTATGCTGTCCTATTTTACTTACGTCTTGAAGATGTCACAACAGGTTAAAAAGAAGATTTTGGGACTGATGTGGAATTTCTTCTGGACTAATTATGGTGTGGTTGGGTTAGGGGTGAGGTTGGTGACGTAGGAGGAGGTGTGCAAACCGGTGGAGGGTGGGCTGGGTGTTAGGGACCTGGGAAGGATGAATGACGACTTACTGACGAAGTGAATTGGTAGATTGTTGGAGAATGGAGAGGGCCTTGTGGGGAAAGCCATCCGATCTTGCTATGTTGGCCTGGTGTGTTGGAACCTCCTTGCCCTGTTGAGGGGTGCATCGCACTTCCTTAGGGGCTTGTCCTTGGTGACACCCAAGCAAGGTTTTAAATATCGATATTGATATTGTATCGACAAGTCAAAAAAAGGATATATCGGGGATATATCGCTGATATTGGTGAATTTTAGGGAAATCGCTTAGAAAGATAAAATATCACAAAATTTAAAGGTTAGTATTTTTATGAATAATATATCATGAAAGGATGCCTAAAAAACGTGTATATGTGTTATATCAGAGATATATCATCGATATCGATGATTTTTTTACATGTGTGTGTGTGGGTACGCGTGCGTGCGTGTGCATGTGTGTGTGTGTGTGTGTGTGTGTGTGTGTGTGTGTGAGCCACTGATTGGTTGGTTGACTCGGGTGCTTCTCAACATAGATTTGATGATGCCAGACAGTTCTTTAGGCAAAAACTAGTTCCATCTGGCAGAACCATATTAGTTGCTAATGTGTGGCATTCGCCCATTATAGGTCAAGGAAAGGTACAAGATGTACCTTACAGTACGATTGGAAAGTGTGCTTCTTGTCGATTTCCTTTTGAGTCTAATGCTATTAGTAGAATTACGAAGTAGTTGAATTGCAAAGCAATGTTTAATGTCGTGTCTCTTATGTTTCATGACATATTATTATTGACAAGTCGAGTGATTGGTTGTGGTCGTGAAGGAGGTGTCTATTGGTTTCTGCAGTCACCATATGTAGGCCATGTTTCACTTCCATCAGGTGGCTCTTCCTCTACTTATTTGTAACATCTCTGGTTCAGTTATCTCCCACTATCTAAGCTTTGACTGATGCTACAATAGATCCCATTAGGATGCCTAAAAATCGTATATACCGTCGAAATCGAGGATTTTTTACATGTGTGTGTGTGACCTCCCTTCTAGCAGCTTCTTAACCTCCTGCCCAGTAGCCCACAAACCTCCCTTCTAGCAACTCCTAAACCTCGCGCCCAGCAGCTCACAAACCTCCCGCCTAGCATTCAAATTTCAAACCTCCCGTCCACCAAACCTAACACTAACAGCTCTTATATCGTCAATATCTCCCCATATCAGTGATATATCACTAATATCTGGGAAAAAATACTTTGGGGATATCGATACCACCCAACCCCATCGATAGCGATATATCGTCGATATATTGCGATATTTCAAACCATGCACCCAAGGTATAAAGCTGTTTTGTTCCAGTGGTTGGTTTGGGCAATGTGTTCAGATTTTGGTAGGATGATTGGACGAGTCATGGGAGCCTATGCAATAGGTTCTCGAAACTCTTTGCGTTGGCTACAGACAAAGATGCCTTAGTGGTGGATGTTTGGGTCGGTGGCTAGTGTCCTATTTTTGCTGGGAACCTCTTTGACTTAAGGATTTAGGAGTTCTAGACGTTGTTGCGAGAGCTGGAGGGCCTTCAGCTGGAGGGGGGCAATGATGCTTTCTCTTGAGATGAAGGTAACTTCATGACAAGGGATGCTTCTAGAAGGTTGGGTGATGGAAGCTCCATGGGGGACCTGGGTCTGATTAGGGACTGCAATTAGATCTGGTTGGCGGGATGACCCTTGAAGATAAAGATTTTTGCTTGGCTGCTTAGGAGGTGCAGACTTATGATGAGAGTGTGGAGGGCCAGATGGGCGCCCGAGGAGGTGGAGTGCCCCCTTTGTCATGGGGTAGATGAAGATATTGAGCACCTGTAGTTTATGTGCTTGTTTTTATTTTTGATGTGGAGTCATCTTGATGTAGGGTGGTGGAGGCCCTCTACTTTTGAGGAGTTCTGGAGATCTTTCAGAAGCGGGGGCAGAAATGTGCGGCGGAATGTCTTTCGATTGAAGAATGAGAGGGTGAAGCCTTTGGTGGTGTTGTGGGGCACTTGGTTGGGGAGGAACGATGTAATCTTTGGAGGGCAATGACCTTATGTGGAAAAATTTGCATTTTCTCTCTGGTTAGGCTGTGGAGTTCTATCTTGTAATTGGCTAAGCACCTTTGTAAGTTTTGATATAATGTAATTTCTCCTAGGTGGTTATCATTTGGATAACTATACTTACCCTTTTAAAAAAAATATGTTAAATGCAATCAAAGAAGAAATTACCTATACCCTTAATTTCTTTTTCTAGTATGAGTTTGTGATATGTTGTTGCAAATTTCATTTCTTCATTCACTTGACTTTTTGTATGTCAAAGATTTATTGATGCCTCTTTTTTTCTTGAAGTTCTCAAGAAGATGGTTGCTTTTTTTCCTGTCCATCTGTTTCAAGTTATCATGTTAATTTCTTGGCTGTTTTTATGCCTTCAGTAGTTTCTTATTTATCAGAACATGGCTGTGTAATTTTTCCTTTAAATAAGAGGGGACAATTTTCATGATAAAGTATCTCATTTCCTTTTACATGTAATCCTAGATATTTTAGAAGAATCTCCTTTAAATGCGATCCTGGAGTCTTCATTGCTTTGTCCCTGTGAAAATTGAGATAGATGATGCAATTTAGTTTTTAACTTTATCCATGTGTTAGGATATGCCCATATTATACCATTTGGTCTTGATTCTTACTCCACTATTTTGCTTTGCAGTAAAGACGTCAATACTGTGAAGAAACTCGTGGATGACTGCTTAAGTAGCCAACTTTCTGCATCTATTCGTCCTCATGATGCAGTTTCAGCTCTTGGTCCAATGTATGATGTCCATGAAAAAAGTCATCTTCCAAAAATGCAGGGATGTGATCGTGCAATTATGAAGCTACTTGATTTATGCAAGACAAAGAAGAATGAAACGAATCATTTTGTACATGGTTTCATGCAAAGGGTGGTGTATGTCCAGTCTATTATCAGGGATATTCGACTACAGTTCCCAGCTTTCAAAGAGGCAATGGAACGCCAGGATGATTTATTTGCTGATCTAAAATTGGTTCGTGGCATTGCACCTGCCTATAGGGCTTGCTTTGCTGAAGTAATCAGAAGGAAATCTTCCAGGAAACTTTACATGGGCTTGGCTGGGCAATTGGCTGAGAAGCTGGCATTGGAGAGGGAAGCAGAGCTTCGTAAACGAGAAGACTTCCTGAAAGCACAGAGTGCCTTTCTTCCTCGTGAGATATTGGTTTCTATGGGGTTGTTTGATACTCCTAAACAGTGTGATGTTAATATCCCTCCTTTTGATACAGACTTACTTGAGATAGATTTTGCAGATTTAGATCGTTTTGCACCCAAGTATTTGGCAGGAATCCCTCTTAAATGTGAAAAAAATCCAGTTCAGAAGGTTGGCTTGGCTACATCACAGGGTAGTTGTGATTTGTCTGAAGCAGACTTGAGTTCTGCGGTTACCACTGAAAAATGTGACTCATTGGAACCTTTAGAGGGCTGTGAATCAGTAAATATAGCTGGCACTAGTAAATTGGAAGTTGAGAATGCATGGCTAAAAGCTGAGCTGGCATCTGCCGTTGCTTTAATTTGCTCTTTCAGTCCAGAAATTGGATATGAGTCAATTGATGACAGTACGTTGGATAGTTTGCTGAAAAGCACTGCTGAGAAGACAGCTGAAGCATTACATTTGAAAGACGAATACAGCAAGCACCTTCAGTCAATGTTAAAAATGAAGCAGATGCAGTGCTCAGCATACGAGAAACGCATTCAGGAACTGGAGCAGGGATTGGCTGATCAGTATTTGCAGGGTCAAAAGCTATCAATTGATAGGGATGCTTCCACTTTGTTGGTTCTGAAGACTGATGGAGAAGCTCAGACACATTATCTGTCTTCTGAACCGATGGATGAGACTTCCAGTTGCTCGACATCACTGGAGCCCAAGCATGAAGAATTTAGTGGGCCATTGGATAAAGTTCGGGAAGGTGTTGATGAGAGTATGACAGACCTGTCTAGCAATTTAAATATTCTTGCTGTGGACACTCGACGCAATTTTATGGATTCTTCTATGCTTGAATCGCATCAAGATGAACACCAAGATGGTAATCAGAATGGTCAAGAGAAATTGGCAGCAGAATTTGGACTGACCTTCCAAAATCATAAACCAACCGAGTCTGGTGGTTCTGTTGGTCCACTACCTTGTGAGCCTGCTGTTTCCAGTCCAGACTCTAAATCCAAGGATAGCATCATATTGGAACTTCAAAATGCATTAGCGGAGAAAGCAAATGAGTGTGCCAAGACAGAACTGAAGCTCAAGGCTGCAGTGGATCAGGTTAATGTGCTTAGGAGAGAGCTAGAAGCAAGTCAGAAGCTTTTAGATGAGTCTCAGGTAATATAGAATTGCTCACCCGATGTTTAGTGTGTATTATGGTGAAACCTAATTGGAAAGAATTCATTCTCTAGGAAAATTAACAAATGCCATTTGAAAACTCTATTAATTCTACGGTGATTGAAGTGCTTATTTATCTTCTTGCCTCATGGTAACATTCCCATATAGTAGGGGACACTGCCAATATTTTGTCAAATGGTAAGGTCCAGTTGAAGTGCTATTGTTTGTCAGAAACCTAATTATGACATTTTCCACAGCTTTTCAAGTATTTCATTAGTGTTTTTCCGGGATTTTATTGTGCATGCTTGTGTAACCATTTATACTGGGAAACAGATGAATTGTGCGCACTTGGAGAATTGCCTACATGAAGCAAGGGAAGAAGCACATACTCATTTATGTGCAGCTGAGAGAAGAGCCTCTGAGTATAACACTTTACGTGCATCTGCTCTGAAAATGCACACTCTATTCGAGAGATTCCACAACTGTGTTACTTCGTCTGTCAGTGTTGCCAGTTTTGCTGATTCACTGCGCTCTCTGGCTCATTCCTTGGCCAGGTACACATTAGGTTCTTGTATACTTTTCTTGCAACAAGGGACCATGATGTACGGTCATGACTAAGCAGATGACAGATAGCAATTTAATGTGAATTTATTGTTGGTCCTCTCCCATCTGAAAATAAAATATGATATAGATAGCTGCCTGGTGACTCTGTATTGGAATCTTAGAAACTATTTCTTGCTTAAGTACAATGAAGTTGTACTTTAGGAGTAATGACCTTAAAATGTGATTTTGTTTTGCCTTGTTTTTGGTTTACAATGGGATTCAAATTTTCACATGTTTTGACCACATTTAGACGTATACCTGTTCAACCTCGACCCATTCAACATGCTTAGAAAAGGGGTTGTTAAACAAATCAGTTTTATGTTAAAATCTCTGTATCAGCAATTGCCTTGAACATTTCTTCTGATCTTCACTAAAATTTTAAACCTGTCACTTAATAATAGAAAACAGCGATGTGCTGAATATTTCCTATTCACCTTTTGGTGTTTCATTGAGTATTTTAGCTGCACTTCTACAGCTTAAGCAGCATGCAGTGCATAAATCTGGCAAACTAATTTTGCATCTCTATTTAAAGTTGACTTTAATAAAAGCTGAGCTTGACTCTAGTCTCCAGTTCATGCTTAATGTCATTATGCTGTAACATATCAAGCTCCTGGTAACATGTTATTATACGACTCTACCTCTGAGAAATGAACAGAGCATTTGGGTGTGCATCTTCCAGGCTCCAGAACACATGGTTAAATACATTATGTCTGTTGTACAGAGTTTGGCTGAGTGTTCCCACTCTAGTAAAGATTATTCGGCCTTTCCATCTTAACCTTGTGACATCAGCCGTTTGGCGTCAATGCTGACTATGATATTTTTAGCATTAATCTTTCTGTATAAGGAGAGATTCTTCACAGATGACCTTATGGAAAAAAAATAAAAAGAACACATTGTGAACAATATTGTCTACATTAGTTCTAGCACCTTGGAAAATGAAGGATTTCTATACAACTAAATGCTTCACAAGAAAACCATTGGCAATTCCCTCTGTATCCTTGGCTTGAAACTAGTAGCTTTTGGTGCGTGGAGAACATTTCTGCATAATGCTTTCCCAGAAGGAAACTTCTGATAAAGGAATCATCTGATGAGAGGCAAAGGAGAGATGTTTGCTCTTGTCATCCTCAATCCGTCCCCATTGAGCTCCTTAGTATGTGATTATTTCTCCATTGGAGCCACATGAAAATACAAACTCTGGAAGGAGCTCTAGCCTTTCATAGAAATTGAGAATTTATCAAGAAAATAGAATTTCAAGACATGATAGATGAGGTTCCCCATACACGACCAAGCATCCTTCCAGAATGGTGTCCCATCCATGTAATGAAGGTAGTAGCCAATATCTTAAGGCTGCTGCAATCCCTTAGCAGGGACAAGATGCTCCTCTTAAAATGACTTTTCTTGACTTCGAATTCGGAACAAGACTGTAATTGTAGTAGAAAAACCTATGCCACTTGTCATCCCCATCCTCTCTCGCAAAATCGATGGAAATCATCCATCATTTGTTATTTGAAGCTCTTTTAGTACTTCAGTCTCCCTATGATAAAAACTCAATGAAGCTTGTGATTTGAGGCAAGCACTCAGGGCAGATTCACTTCAAAGAAAGCTTACAGGCTCCTTAGGTGAACAATGGAGTTAGGCTGCTTACCTGGGAGTTGATTATGTGGTACTCTTGAAGATGGTGTCCATGAAGATCAAGTTGTTCCTATGGCTGTTGAGGAGCAGACTACCTATGAAAACCTTGGTACAATGGTGGATCCTGAATACTAAAGCTACGTGTTCCTTATGTGGTTTGGATATTGAGGATGTCACTTTATCTTGACCTGTCCATTCATGGACCTTTCCATAAACATTGGCATACCCATTTCGGGTGATGGAGGCGTGGAAGATTTCCGGAGGTTGCTACGAAGTGGTATTACGGCAGATCCAATGCTCTGAGTAAAAGTGCCAGCTGCCCTTTGGATGAGCTGGTTACATAGGAATTGGGCTTGGGCAGTGTTAAAAAATGAGTGTGGCTGGAAAATGTGGTAAGAGAGTCATTATTTTTTTTTGATGCTTGGTAATGTCCTCTGCAAGTGTATCTTTTCTTTTGGAAGGAATAAAATGGATCATCCTTAATTTTTCAAAAAAAATCATTTGAGGAAACTAGATGAGTTTCTCTTGTGGAAGATTTGAAATCCTCCAAGTACATTCCTTAGAGAGTCAACTAATTACTCAAGCTTAGCTGGAATATACCAAACAAATGTGGGAAAAGTGGGGAGTGCTCAAAAGATCAATCTCATGAGTGCTGAGCATTGAAAAGAGCACTTTACAAATTCGAGTGTTGTGCTGTCAATTGTAGGCGTGCACAGCAATGCTTGTGGCAGAACTGAATATGCATCTTAATTTCTTGGTTCTAAGTCTTAGAGTAGCCAAAGATAGATCTAAGTGGAGGCGAAGACTTCATGTAGGTAACCCTGCATAATTTGGGGAAAGACTTACTAGTAGTTGCAGAAAAGATCAACCACAGGACTGGACAGCCTTATCAGCAGCCTAGGTTTCCAGCCCTCGAGCCTCTGCTTCATGGGCTCAATCAAAGCTGTCAAATCCTTGGATTCTCTCTCTCTCTCTCCCCGTGTGTGTGTGTGTGTGTGTTTGTGTAAGAAGTTTGGACTTAATAATTAGTCATACAAATGTAAACAGGTACCTATTACTAGCAATTCTGGAGACTTGTGTGGTCTGCAAACCCATGTATTTTGCATCTCCCACAAGAAACACAAAGGACTTGGAATCATTAATCATGAATGAGGGATGAAACTTCTGTTGTTTAAAAAATTAGAAGCATCAGTCTCTGGTTGCTTGTTTGGAGAGTCTTCACTAAAATCCAAGACCTATGTGATTTTATGTTGGACTTCAGCATGCCATGCTATGTATGTCTCAATGTCATTTATGTTAATCTCAGTACTTTGTTTCTTTGCATCAATAATCTTTTTCTTCCCCCTTCCACTTTATACTCGGTAGACTGAATATCTACTAGTTTTGGTTCATGTAAAGTGACCAAGTTACTTAGAGGTAATTTATGTTCCCTTGTCTATGATTGCCAAAATTCATTGAGAGTTAATGAAACTCAACTTGATATCGCTTTTCTTTTTTGAGTGGATCAACTTGCCATCACTTGATTAGATGCGACAAGTCTCCATTGGGCAATGGAATGCTGGATAAGGATGCAAAAAAAATCTTCTGTACTCCGCTTGCTTAAGCCACTGATATCATAGTTGATTTTTTCCCCAGTTCTGCCAATGATGACGAAGATGGAGCTGCAGATTTCCACACATGTATCAAGGTCCTTGCAGATAAAGTGGGATTTTTGTCTCGCCAACGCACCGAGTTGTTGGATCGGTGTACCAGGGCTGAAGCTGCTCATGGAAACCTTTTGAAGGAAGTGGAGCAGAAGAAAGAGATACTTAAGAACCTCTACACTAAGCTCCAACTTGAGAAGCAGGTAAAAATACAATCTTGTCTAGTTTGTTTGTATTGTTGAACCTGTTTTTCTCCATTGGATAGTTTGAATTACAGAGAATTTCACTATGTTTTCATTATTTACATAACTTGTCAAGCAGGCCAACAAAGAAAAGATCTCCTTTGGTAGCTTTGAAGTCCACGAGCTTGCTGCCTTTGTTCTGAACTCCTGCGGCCACTATGAAGCTGTAAGCCGTAATTGCACCAACTATTACCTCTCCGCTGAATCAATAGCTCTCTTTGTCGAGAACCTCCGGATGAGACCAACTTACATCGTAGGTCAAATTGTGCATATTGAGCGCCAAATCGTCAGGCCTCCAGCTTCACCCCTGAGTGAGCATACAGGTCCTATTGACTTGTGGGGTTCGGATGTGGGCAACCGGTTGTCCCCCCGATCAGGCAGCTCGGTGAACCCGTATGATCTCCCCATAGGTTGTGAATATTTCATAGTGACTGTCGCAATGCTACCTGACGCCATTCATTCAACATCTTCCTGATCCTGCTTGAGTCTGAAATGAAGGAAGAAGTGCACGTACAAATTATAAATAGATTCTCTCTCTTGCTCTCCCTCCTTGTACAGAAATCCTTCTTTAGTCTTCTTTGTACATAGTGGTTGTGAATATTCTTTACCTTTGATGTTTCTTTATGGGCAGAAAAATGAAAAAAAAAGAGGTAAAAAGAACCCCACAGTATTAGTGCGTAATTTCATGTTTTTAATTTTATGTGCTGATGCTTCTGTGGTGCTAGTTATTTGAAATTCAAATTCAGGCTACCAAGTTTGGTAGGTTTGGGGTTGTGGACTTTTTTTTGGGCTTTTTGGTTATAGGAATTATATTTTCCTGTGTCAGGGCATACCATGGATAATTAGAGAGGTCTGGTTGCGATTGATGGGGAGATCTGTTGGTCTGGATGTGGATGCTTTCGGACGTCTTCAACCTATGGCTCCCATATTACCATTATACGTACATATACATGTGTATGTATATATATTAATTTCCTTTTGCAATCCAATGTTGTGGATTTTAGGTTGATGCAAATTACAAATTGACCAAATATGTGCATGGCACCTTTTTGTAACTGTTTCAAAATTGCTGGCTCTTTGTGGGATCTTTGACGTTCATTCATTTAAAATTAGTTTTTAACTCTTGTTTTGTTCCGAGAGTTTAAAAGTTAAAATCATATCATAATTTTATTGATAAAAATTTATTAATATTTTTAAAAATGGTCAGTGGAGAAAGAAACATATATTATAAAGCATGGTAGTTTCTCGTTCTCTATTAGTAGAAAATTAAGAGATATTAGTTGAGAATTAAAATATATTGATATAATAAGTATTTTAATTTTTAATTGATATATTTTTAATTTTTAATGGTAAAAAATAAAGATAATGGTTGAAAATTAAAATAACAAAAAAATTAATAAAGATAATAATAAATCAGTAATAGTGTATTTTTACTTTTCACCTATAGAAATCAAAATAACAAATAAGTAAATAAAAAAAACAAATCAACTGTCGCTGTTGAATGCAAACGGAAAAAAAATCAACAATGAGTTGCTGCTGTTGCTATCGGTAATATTAAAAAAAAAAAAAAAAAAAATTCAGTGGCTGCCTCACTTAAAATCACACGCCGCTGCTGGTAAGATTATAAAAACAAAATAACTGGTTAGTCACTTTTACCATGATTGCCTCGCCTAAATCCACATGCACCTTCAATATGTATATTGATAAGAAAGATAAATGAGTTATTTTTGGTTATTCGTTTACGATAGAAATAAGGTAAAAAAAAATGTGCATTGCGTTATGACGCATAGCTTCACCTAATGTAAAATATATTAGTATATTTTTATTTAACGTAAAATATATTTGTATATTTTTATTATTATGTTTTAGGTGAAGTTGTAGATTATCGACTCATAATTTTGACTCAAAATAAATTATTTTTTATTTAAAGGTAATTTTTTGGTTGTGGAAAATCAAAACATGTTGATATGATTGTATTTTTTGTTGGTGTGTTTTGGGTGAAATTGTAGATTATTAACCTATAATTTTGATCAAAAGAAATTATTTATCTTTGAAGGTGAATTTAAGGTTCAAGATTAGGGTTTAGCTTTAGGATTTAGGCTTTAGGTTTTTGAAAAGTGGTTTTACCTATGAAAGGTCATTTTTCACTTGAAAAGTGAATTTTCACTTGAGTTTAGGGTTTAAGATTTAAGGTTTAAGGAACTTAAATCATAAACACTAAAGACTAAATTCTAAACCCAAAATCAAAGTTGAGAAGTCATTTTTCAAGTAAAATAATTACTTTTCATAAGTGAAGAATTACTTTATATAGGTGAAAATCAGTTGAAAATCAAAATATACTGATGTATTTTTATTTTCAACAAATATATTATGATTTTAAACGGGTAGAAAATCAACATACATCGGTTAAATATCAAAATACATCGGTATGTTTTACCTTTCCATTAGTAAAAAATAACTTTCCAGTTCACCCAAAAGTGAAGTTGTAGTTTACCAACTCTCAACTTTAACTTAAAAGAAATTATTTTCTATTCAAATGTAATTTTTCACCGATGAAAAATAAAAACACATCTATGTATTTTACCTTTTCATTGATGGAAAATGATTTTCTTTATCTAAAAGTGAAGTTGTAGGTTGTTATCCTATAATTTTTACCGTCAAAAAATTATTTTTTATTTGAATATAGTTTTTCATAGATGAAAAATTAGAATACACTATTGAAAAATAAAAAAATATCGATGTATTTTTATTTTTTACAGGTAAAAAAATAATTTACCACTTAACGTATGTTTAAAAAATAATTATCCACTAAAAAATAATTTCCACGGATAAAAAAAATCAAATGCATGAGTAATCAATCATCCGCTAAAATCACCGGCTGACACCAACAACGTGAGTGGACGCCTACATGTTGCAACGCAACACACGTTTTCTACTCCTGTCTTTAAAATGAAATGGATAAATAAAACGAAGCTCGGTACCACACGCCTCTTTGTATGGTACACGCTTCTTTGTATGGCACCATGATCTTAAGATATCTCTTCTTCCGTCTTTCATCTTTTGCATGGAATCATTGGGCGTCAAGCGGTATCCTATTGGTAGAGCTAGCATTGTTTGAAATGTTAAGGTTGTTGCTAAGCCTGGACGCTCGGCTGAGTATCCATTGGGCTTTGTGCATATTTGACCAAGTTGAGTTGGGTAAGTTCCGGTTGGAACTGAGGTCATTGGCTTGATATTAAGTGGCACAAAGTTTGGCCTTAGTAACAGGTAGCCGTGGGTTTGGGCATCAGATTTTGACATCAAAGCCTGATTGGTTAATTTCATATTGAAGTTACTGTGTAACAATTCATTTCATTGTGTGTATTTCACCTTAAATGAAGCTAAGGTTAAAGGATGGGTTGATAGCCCAACAAAGTATACAGCCAACGTAAATGGTTTCCATTCTCAATTTGGAAAGTAAGTCCCATCTCCCATAGAGCAGACGAGTTTCTGCTTCGGTTTGATTAGTTAGTTGGGTGATAACCCGTATGCTTGGTTGGTTGGGCTTGTGGGTCAAATAGACAGGCTTGAGTTATGCAGATTGGCTCTATAACAAGAAAGTCAAGCTTGATTGGGTTATAAATGATTATGTTGGCCTTGTTGGACCTTGAATTGATAAACGATAGGCAGCCGAATAAATTGGCATGAATCAAGGAACTCAGATTCTAATTGTAGCACTTTCTCTAAAGAGAAATATTTTGCTACACTTGATTGGAAATTCGGTTACTAGTTCCACTCTCCCCAATAAAGGAAGCCTTTCCTATATTGTACATTATTTCTCTCTACTATAAATCATTTTGCCATAGAAATACTCCTTTGTTGTAGAGTGTTGAGCTTAAAGATGTCACTATTTTAACGCTATCGTTCGTGAATTTGCAAAAATTGTGAAAATACACTAGGAAGCTTATGTAATCTTTTCACAACCTTTTTATCCACTAGATTTAATGAACCTTCTATAGGTGCTTGTTGGCCACCGCAAGCAATTATTGTGCATGTTTAGTACCAACTCGTGGAGGTCACCACATCAACAGCTATGTGGAAGACAGTTGTTAGTCGACACCCCTTCTCCCTTAAAACCCTAGCCACCCAAAAGAGTGCTGTCGTTGGGGCCGTCGACTGGGGACCCCTTCCCCTCCTTCATTCTCATCCTCTCACCTCTCCCATCATGTAAATTCTTTGTGGTGGGTAAAGTATTTCATGTTGGACGAATCCGTGTTGCTATGTTGGCTTGTGGGGTCCCCTCTTATGGACCTTTCCTTTTGTTGTGAGAGCTTTGTCGAAGGTGTGCGCAAGATGATGATTCTCCCTCATTGTGGCCATCTCTACAGCTCTCTGATGGGTGTCTTTATAGTGGAGTTCATCTTTGATGTGCAAGTGACTTGACCCTTGGTCTTTGGTAGTGGTGCTCAAGCTTATGGGTTGGAGGGTTACTCTAGTGGTTTGCTTGGGCCTGTGAGGTGCTTTTGCTTTGACGCTCGAGGTTGTGTGGTGGTGTGGCCTTGTTGCTACAAAGCGTTGGAGATCCTAACCAGGTGGGTGCTCATGGTTGTGGCCGCCTACAGTAATGCTTGGACAAGGGTGTCTCTCTTAATGCTTAGTGTGCAGGTACGATTCTATCTAGCTCATCGGGTCTCAGCCCTAATTGTTAAGCTATTTCGCAAATTAGGGTTTTATGTCGTAGTATAGTGTGCAAGACAACCAACATTTTTATAAATTTATAATGGTTTTGAGTACAGGTCGTTTGTTGGGAGGCTTATTATAATTTAATTCATCAATTAGTATCTTAAATTATTTTGTACTTATTTTAATTATATTAATTAAGCTTACTCTTAATAAAGATTCGATAATTAGTATCTTAGGTTAACTTAAGAGTTCATAATGTACTTATGATAATATACTTAGCTTAAGAGGTTAAATAGGTGTTCGAGGCGTGAATTGCGTTTTAAAGTTAAGTAGTCATAGTATAGTACGAAGTACGTCGAAACAAATAATATTTATAAAATCAGTGAGTACCGGGTCATTCGCAGGGAGGCAATCTCAATTTTAACAGAAGCTTTTCAATAAAACTAGTTCTAACAGGTATTTATATATGCATATATGTATAAAGAGGCATCAGATATTCATAAGATCAAATTTCATTGCATTGATAATGAGTTTTTCACAGTAGAAATTGCTATGCCAAAAGTAGAGAGAGAGAGAGAGAGGGAGGAAGAGAGACGACGTCGCTTGTAGGATGCTTGTGTGAGGTGTGGCAGCACATCAGATCCAGAGCGTTGGGACGAAGGTCAGAGTTGTGGAGAGAGAGCTTTGGCTTGGAGGAAGGTGGAAGAGTTGCATGGAAGAGATTTGATGATCCAAGGGGAGGGCTTTGGCCTTCTTTTATAGTTTTTATGGATGGCAAAAAGGGTATTTTGTCCCTCTATCTCATGCAACATTAGGACAATCAGATCCATCGATTGTGAGATCAACGGACCTGACTAGGCCTCAAAACACCTTCAAACTCGCCTCCATCGTGCGGATTCAACCTCTGATTGACATGTGGCAGTCGCTGGTGTGTTGGATGATGATTGCACGGCTCTGCTTCGCCCGCACTCCTCTCGTCGTGCTCGCCGCTCGCTCAATTTGAGCGCCTAATCGTTAGTCGTTCGATCGTAAGATCGGACGGCTTAAAGATCACGCTCGCTCGCCTTCGCTTCATAAAATGCATGGGTTTGTTTATGCGTAGCCGCAGAGCGATCTGATCGCGCTATGTGGTCACGTCTGCGTGCACCGATGCAAATCCAATGGGCAATAGCGCCTGCTCATGATGCCTTCTTAATTTGAGCACTGCGTGGATCGAACGGGCACCGCTTGATTCAGAGCAAGCGTGTGACCCAATGCGCTATGCGTTCGTTCTGTTAAGGTTTCCTCTTTGCGTCGAGTTATTCGTAGCCGTTGGATGGGCGACGTGGATGCATCGTGGACTGTTGGATGGCCATCCAACAGTTGAGAGCAAGCGAGGCATGGTCTTCAGAGATGGGTCGGTGGTGAGGGTGGCTGTGATGGCGCCACGTGACGCCATCATGGTCGTCCATCTTCTTTTCTTTGTATTTGGTGATGTAGACCTTCGATCGGGTTGATTTTTGCGTCGTTAGACAACGATCATTGCTCTGGATCTATCCGTGCAGTTGGACTTTTCATATGAGGTTCGAATCTTTATCCTTTTGCCTCATGATCTCTGTTATTTTATGGACTATGATGGAAAGATTCTCGCTTATTTATGATAGCAATAGAATGATATGTCGTGTTTTATGTGGTGGAAAATCTCTTAATCAAAACTAAATATCAAATTTAACCACAATAAAGATGTCGCATCTACAGAGAGGAATAGATCAATAAATTCACGAGTAGAGGAATATACTGTTTGCAGACACTTTCATGACTTCAATGCAAGGAATATGCTATTTTAAATGAAGCTTACAATTTCCTTAAAAGTTTAGGGTTATTTATGTAATTTTCACATCAGGAATTAAGCTCCAAAAATATGTATATGATGCATGTGTAATGGCATATCATGTAAATTCAACTTGTATGCAAATCTGATTGAAATTCAAAGTTAAATGATGAAGGAACTCTTGCTGCTACAGTGTTCGGCGAAACTCGAATTCTCCTTTGGGTAGAAAGCTCTAGCGAGGATGGTTGGCCGCCTGAGGGGGCCCGACGCCCGCGCCGACGACTCTGATGGGTGGGCGGTATGGCACTCGCGGTCTTGGCGAAGAAATGAGCGTCGCGCCTAGGTGTTTGGTGGAGCTAGGACTCTGGACAAGAGGGGATTTCATGGTGGTTGGGGACGAAGCCGTAGGGAAGTGATTTGTTTCAGATGCCGACTTCGGGGGCACTTGGCGGCGATGTGCCGTCGGTCGTTGCTCTATCTTGCTTGTGGAGGCTTTGGTCACAAGTGGGACTCTTGCTTGACGTCTCGCGGTGGTAGGGGGTAGGTTGCGCAATGCACCTTCGTTTCTTGAGGGTGAGGCACAGCTGCCTCTTCCACTCCCCCCTTCAACTCTTGGGGGGCACATTATGGATGAGGAGGTTTCCCTGACTGAGGACGTTAAGGTGGCGGAGATGGTCTTGCGTGGGGCCCTGATTGGGGAAGTGATGATGGGTACTCTTTCCCTGGAGAGAGTTCGACAACTGGTAAGCTCTCTTTCCTTATCGACTGATGCTTGGAAAATTGCAACTATCTCTCCATCGCGGTTTGTGCTTTTTGGTGTGGGTGTGGTAGATGTCGAGAAATATTATTTTCAGACTAGCAATTTGGGTGGATTGTCAGTGATGTGGCTGTTAGTATCCCCCTTTGATGGTTCTTTGCCTGAGCATCCCCCTCAAAGAGCTGCTCCCAGGTCTGGTTCTCTTGAGATCAGAGGCTTGCCTCTGCATCTGAGGTCTAAGACGGTGGTGGAAAATATGGTCGTTGGGTTTGCATCTGTGGCTGAGGATACTGTTGTTGGTCTGACTGAAGGAGATGCCAGTGTTCTGAAAGTGAGGGTGAATGTCTCCAGGGCTGGGTCTATTCCTGACAAACTGATTCTCAGGTGTGGGGGCAGCTCTTGGATGATCCTATTGAAATTTCATGTGGCAAACAGGGATGTGGAGGCGAGTTAGCATCCCCCCTCTTATGCTGAGATGTTGCAAACCAGAGCTCCTTCCTTACAACCAACTGTGCTAGTCAGGAGTTGGTGGCAGAACACACTAAAAGTTTGGATTTGGTAGATGGGGTGGGGAGCTTCAGGGCTGAGGAGATGAGGATTGAAACTCTGGAGGATGGGGGTGGATTACCTCTGATCCAGGATGAATATGCAGTGATGGTTAAAGAAGGGGAGGCAGTTAATGTGATTAATGAAGCTGTGGCTGAGGACCTGAAAGCTCCTAGTAGGGATCCTGTTGACTCTGATTTGGTAGATCCCTCTGTGAACTCCTTGGAATTGTAGTACTGCTCTCCTGTGGCTGATGAATTGCAATTGAAGTCTAAGACTCCTTCTACCTCTGGGCTTGGGAAACCTCCATACAAATTGAGGCTAAGAAGACACACTCCTACACAAAAAGTTGATGAGTCTAGCATTGCAGCTGTGATGAAGGTTAGCAAAGCATCTGCTGCTAAGAAGGAGACAGATCTGACACCCAAATGAGGATTCTTACTTAGAATGTGCGTGGGCTGCATGATAGAAGTAGGAGGGGGTCTTTGCTTAGATATCTACGAGAATGGGAGATTGATTGTGCCATCCTCCAAGAGACACATATTGATAGTGAATCTGACAGGGCATGGGTGGAGATGAGAGCTGGTCTTGCAAATGACCTTGTGGTGATCAATTCCAATGGCAGATCTGGGGGAATTGCCATCTGGTGGAAGAAGCATGTGCTGCGTTTGGAGGAGGTCTCTTTGGCTAGGCACCTTTTGACTTGCAGGTTCAAAAGAGGCCAGGGGGACAGTGATCTCTTTGTGACAGGTGTGTATGGTCCTAGTGACCCTAGCAGGAGGTAGGAGCTGTGGGAGGATTGGAACCTGGCTGTAGATTTTGTGAATGGGGCGGTTTGGCTTGTTGGATGGGACTTCAATTGTGTTTTGGTGGGGAGTGACAGACCCAATGGGGTGGTGGATAGCTTTGCCACTGGCTTCCAGTTGATGGTCCAGTCTTTGGGCTTGTGTGAGTTTCCCTCTTCAGGCTCTAAATTCACTTGGAGGAATGGTAATGGGCTCATGTCCAAGATTGATAGGTTTTTTGGCAATGCTAGGATGATGGATCTCTTCCAATTTTCCTTTGTTTGTGGTCTTGAACGTCCCTTCTCTAACCATACACCTTTGGTCTAGGACAATGGTGAACAGGTGTTGGCTGGATCCTATTTCAAGTTTAGGAAGTCATGGCTGAGGGAGCCAGGGTTCAAAGATATGTTTGCTGGTTGGTGGAGGGCCCAACAAGTTGAAGGCATGGCTACCTTCAGGTTGGCTTCCAAGATTGTGGCTTTGAAAGGAATGCTAAAGGAGTATGGTGATATTGTCTCTGTCCTCAGACATTAGAAACGTCGAGAGGCCTTGATGAAGATTCAGGAATTGGATACCAAGGAAGTTGTGGCTCAGCTGTCTGAGCTGGACTTTGCTGATAGAAAGAGGTGGCAGGGGGTGGTGGCTGAAGAAGACCTGAAACTGGAGATGGATTGGAGGGAACAATCAAGGCAGCTGTGGCTAAGTGAGGGGGATGCAAACACTAAATTCTTCCACTTGGCTGCTAGTTCTAGGAGAAGAGCTAATCTGATCTCTTCAATTGTTAAAGAGGGGTAGAGAATTACCTCCATCTCTGATATCAGAGCTGAGGCTATCAGGTATTTCAAGGAGTCTTCAAGAGCTGCAGGTGGGGGCTGTTGGAGGATGGCAGCTAGTGATCTCCCCAAAATTATTGAGGCTCAGGGGTCCAGCTTGATTGAACCTATGTCTGAAGCTGAAGTCTTGAAGGCCATTAAGGATCTCAATTGTGAAGGATCGCCTGGTCCTGATGGAATCCAAGTTTTCTTCTACAAAGAATTATGGGACATTGTGGGCACTGCGGTTATGGAAGTGATCAGAGAGTTTGAGAATGGCAATTTTGGCTTTGAAAGAATAAATAGGTCCTATCTATTTCTTTTGCCAAAGACTCCAGGTGCTGAATCTTTTTAGGAGTTTAGACCTATTGCCCTCTCTAACTCTTTGTACTTGGTGATTGGCAAGGTTTTGGCCAATAGATTGAGGCATGTTTTGCAAGATTTGATCCATCCTGCTTAATCAGCCTTCCTCCCTGGCAGATCTCTACAAGAATCATTTATCATGGCCCAAGAGATGATTTGTGGATGGCATAAGAGAAAATGCAAGGCTTTTCTTTGGAAGGTTGACTTCCGCAAAGCTTATGACTTCATCAGTTGGCCTTATCTTTGGGATGTGATTAAAAGAAGGGGCTTTCCTTCTACTTGGATATGTTGGGTGAAAAGATGTATCACCACTGCCTCTTTCACCCCCCTGATAAATGGAAAGCCTTGTGGGTTGTGGATTCAGCCCCAATGTGGTATCAGGCAAGGATGTCCCTTGGCTCCCCTGATTTTCAACTTGGCAGTTGACAACTTGGTTTGTATGCTTGTAAGCTTGCTGAAGCAGGTCTTATTAGAGGGTACTCTTTTTCGTGCAGGAGTAATCTGGCTCCCATTCTTCAGCATGCAGATGATACAGTTTTCTTTGTAGAAGGGTCTATGGATGAAGCAATGGCTTTGCATCATATGATTAATATCTTTGGTGGGCTCTCTGGCTTGTGGTTGAATAGGGATAAATCTAGTTTGGTCTGCTTTGGCTTACCTGAGGAGGAGTAAGGAGCTTTAGCTGCTATTTTGATGACTCCCCGCATCAGTCTTCCTATTAGATATTTGGGGCTGCCTTTGAGGTGCTCTAGAATGAAGAGAGATTGAAGCTGCCTCTTTGACAAGATTTCAGTGAATTGGATGGATGGCATAGCAGGTTCCTCTCCAAAGGTGGAAGACTTATCTTGCTCAACTCTGTGATCACCTCCATCCCTGTTTTCTACTTTTCCATATTTAACGCACCTAACTCCATTTGGAAAATGTTGGATGTGTTGAGAAAGAGGTTCTTTTGGAAAGGAGCTAAACATAAGGGCATATTCTTGCAGCCACTCAAATGGGAGCAGATTTGTTGTCCAAAAGATAGGGGTGGACTTGGGATTAAGTCCCTGAAACACTTTAATGATGCTTTGCTACTTAAGTAGGCTGTTAAACTCTTGCAAGGAGGCCTGAAGCCGTGGACTGTCCTGATCAGAGATAGTTATGGTGCATCCAACAGTGTGCTGTCCAGACTTCAGCCCAGCAGTCCTCCTTTATGGAAATCAGTGACAAGAGCTTTGGCTGATCACTTCCACTTGTTGCAGCCGGCTCTTGGGGATGGTAGGACCTTCAACTTCTGGAAGGAGGGGTGGTCAGGGCTGGGTGTCTTGAAGGAGCTCTATCCAAGAGCATTTGCTGCAGCATCTGACAAGGAGGCCACTGTTAACAGGGTCTGGTCTTGCAGCAGCAGCAGCTGGAATCTGATTGAGGAGGATTCCAGCAGGAGAGCTACCCGACTGTGGGAAGAAAGGAGGAGGCTAATTTCAGACCTTGAGAGCTTTAGGCCTAGGCTTGGAGTGGAGGACAAGTACCTTTGGGAGGGGATTTATAATGTGCAATCTGGCTATAACAGAATTTTGAACCTTGAAAGTGGGTGGAGATGCGACTTCATTGACAAGAAGATCTGGCTTCTAAAAATTCCTCTCAAGGTACAGATATTTCTCTGGCTATGTAGGAGAGATGGATTGATCACAAGTGATCTGCGACATAGAAGGTTGGGAATTGATCACCATGTTTGTTTTTTGTGTGAGATGAATACTGACAATGTAAACCACCTCTTTTCTTCTTGCCTTGTCACTGATGCTATTTGGAGGACATGTTAGGAGCCGCTACTAGATTGGGATTCTATTTGGCATGGGTTTGGTATGAGAGGGAAGCCACATGTACGCATGTCTGTCACTCTATGGTGTGTGTGGAAGGCAAGAAATGAGAGACTTTTTCAGGAGAGGCCGGTGTGCTGTGAAAGAATTGTAAGAGAGTGCTGGTCCCTCATACATTTTTAGGGATCTCTTTTGTAATTTCTCTTACTTGTTTATATAATATACCGCTCCGGATTGCTATCGTAAGACGATAACTTTCCTTTCTGTTTCAAAAAAAAAAATCAAAGTTAAATGATGCACATAACACAAGTGAAGTAATTTCAGGAAACTATAAGTGCATCAATGCAATGTGGCTTGAATAAAATATTAATATCTAAATGGCAATGGCATTCAATGTAAATATTAATTGAGGAGAAAACAGAGGATTTCTCCTCTCTCTTCCTTACTTGGATGGGAGTGCACGGTTGGCGGCGAGAGTCGATAGGGTGGTGCATCTCGACGCGTGCTTCGCGATGGTGGTGACGTAGCTGTTGGAGGTGGCCGATGATGGCCAGACGGTGGAGAATAGCCGCCGGCCTGTTGGCCCTATTGGAGGAGGAGCACTGCACGTGGAGAGGATGGTGCGGCTGCTGTAGCCTGTGCGGATGCGTGCTGGGGTCGCGTGCTCAAGGGTGCTAGGGTCCGTGCGAGAGTGGCTTGCGGGCATGGGTTGCCTGCGGGGGGCTGTGGCTTGCAGGCGTGGTCCACCTGCGGGCTTGGCTGGCTGTAGGGTGTGCAAGGAGTGCTGCGGTAAGGGCAGGAAGGCGACGGCGTGGCGCCTATGGGAGCTTGGTGCGGGCTGTTTAAGGGTGCGGTGAGGGCAGTAGCGCGGTGGGAGCACTGGTGCAGTGCCTGCAGGTGGTGGCGAGGGCTGGTGCAGCACTTGCAGGGCTTGCAGGTGCGGGTAGGCGATGGTGCGCTTCTTCAGGTGGTGGAAGTCGATGCGGTTGTGGCAGTGCACGTGGTTGCAGGCGAGCGGTGGGAGGTGAAGGCACTGTGGCAGTGCGGTGAAGGAAGGAGGGTGCTGGTGTGGCTGTGCACAAGGGTGCTTGTAAGGGTGCTTGGCTGCCTCTTGCGCATGGTGGGTGGTTGGCGAGGGCTTGGTGAAGGCGCTGGTGGGTTTGCGCGGGTGCGTGCGGTGGAAGGTGGACGCACAATGCACGCTCTCCCCATAGTGCACGCAGTACTTCCAGATGGTCTCTCCCTCAAGCCCCTCCGCCTCTCTCTCTTTATCTCCTCTCCCCCGCGAGTCAAGGGATTTTCAAAATCCCTTATTAAATATGGCTAGCTCTATTTTATGCTATTGAAGGAGGACGGTCGTAGGTTAGATATTTACAGGGGGAAAATATCTTTTCATCCCTATTCTTTTCTACAATTGATCCTCCTCCCTCTTCTTCTCGATTATTAGCCTGTAACGAGTGCACTGTTGCGGGACTTGCATGAAATTTAAAATAATTACATAATAAGTAATAGAATAAATGTAAACTTAAATAATGACATATGCAATAATTTAATGACCTAATGTGATTATTAACAAACATACTATGTTAGAATTGAATTACTTAGATGTAACAATAGTCCATTAAAATGGACTCATTAAATACTCCCATGCCTAAGATTTGCTAGTCCCTAGCAAAAATGAAAAATAATAGAAGTAATCAGAGGATTTCTTCTTTCCTTATTTCAAAACTTTAGAGATTCAGACAAATGTGAAGTGATAATAACCTAGGTAACAGATCCACGTGAAAAGCCAATTCGCATTGGGAGTTCGTACTTCACCCTTGGTAAATATTTTTGTCGGGATAGGCAACTACTTCCCTCGGGGATAAAGCAGAAGATAATATGTAATTTGACCTCGGCTTGTGGCTTAGGTAGGAGATATTGAGTTGAATGGATTTATATTTGGTGGCACACACTCATCTGGTGCAACACGTAATCTAGTACTACAGATTCTAGATCTCTAGACTATTAGACAAGTCAACTTGGAGAGAGATTAAACAACTGTGCTCTTTTGATGTTCCTTGGCACTCACTCTTTTCTTTCTTTTCTCTTTGAGATCCCAAATCTCACCAGATTTAGTAAGTGTACTCATTGTTTGGTGGCCTCACATGGCATTCACACTTCAATTAAAGTCCTAATAACTCTACAACTAAGTTAGAGTCCTTAGCCAGTATTCAGGCGATTAGAAATACTGAAAGGTAGGTATGGGTCATATTTGGTGGATCGCGATAGGTGTTTAGTTGCCTCAGAAACAATGTTACATAGATAACATTATAAACTTGGACTCTTTTCTTTTTCTTCTCTCTTCTTTTTTTTTTTTGTAATATAACTGTTTCTTTTTTCTTTTTTTTTTGTGTAAATCAACATAACAAGACACAGACTTTTATTTATGAGGCATTATTAGGGATGATGATGGTCAAGAGGATATTGTGTGGCTTATTTGGTGGAAGTGCCTATTCTCGACACCGGGAAGGAATGGATGGGACAGGCGTATTTCTGACCTTTGACACTATTACCCTCCTTTAGCCAAGGATGTCATGAAGGACGGTTGTAACCATCCACCATAGTCATAGCTTTATTAAGATTCAATTTTTGTGTATCTGCCTTATTTGGTGACTCTCAGGAATTCACACAAAGTACGCACACAGGAATAGAGAGCTAAAACTATGCCTAACTTTGAAGTATCATCATCTAATTGTCCAAAACTTAAGAGTCCTTACACTAGACTTAGTGCATCAGTAATCCCTCTACTTTCTTCCCACAAATATGAGGTGGATCTACTAGAAGCTAGTATGCCTAACTCCCTAATAACTATCCAAGGGTTCAATAGACTACAAATGCTTATTGGTTTTCTTCAAAGATCCATTACCTAGTCTACGTGCACGTGAAGTAAATGTATTGGTGATGTAAACATGTTTACACTACTTAAGATGTCTATTTATGCATGTTCTTAAGCATAGGATTGCATTGCATGCTATAAATATTGCATAACATGCATCATTTTGCATTTAGAGTAGTTTGAATAAAATGGAGGTTAATTGTCTCCTTTTATGTTCATGGACAGGGAAAACTTTTTATCGGGGCCTCGGATCGAACATTCAACCGTACAGATGTGATCAGGGCGACGATTGGAGTTCAACGACTCCAAGATCACCCTAATCAGACATCTGTAGCATCAGATAGTGACCGGGGAACCCTAGAAGATAAAGGGCCAATATGGTATGAATCCACACTTCAAACAACAAATCCGATTGCACGGATGGATTCGGAACAACGATCGCAGCCTAACGACGCGAAAATTGACTCAATCCGACACCCGTGGCACCATCTACATCATCCAGAAGATGGATGGCCAAGATGGCACCACGTGGCACCATCTCAGCCATCCAACCGGCCCTCAGGTCCACCGCTACCTCTCCAATGCGCGATTTGGGCCGTTGGATCTTGATCCAACGGTCCTGAATGCGTGTTCAAAACTTCGGCCGCCCACCCATCCACGCGCACAGTGCAGTGGATAAGGCGCTCGGCTGCCTTCAAACGTGCTTTCGATCCGTAGGGCGCGGGCGAGCGGGCGTGGGCGAGCGTCGAATCGTCATCGAATGGCTGTGCTTGTCCGATAGCGCTCACGCGCTATTAGATGCGCGGCGAAGACGGCGCATCACATGCGATGAGGTGCGTAGAGGAGGCGGGCGGAGGCCTGATCTAAGCCATCCGATCTCGCGATCGGACGACTGAGATTGGCTGGACATGCATGTGCGTTGAGCGCGCGATAGGCGAAGAGGCGCGCATGTACTGCCCACTATGCCCACGTTCAGACCTTTAGCGACGATTTTATCCATCACTAAAGTCCTGAATTAATGTTTTTAAAATTGGAATGACTAAAATGCCCCCACTCCTTGTAACTATAAAAGGAGACGCCCTCCACACGAAATTCTCATCCCTTCCTTCTCTTCTCTCCCTCTCCAAAGCTCAAGAGAAGCTTGTCCCACACCCGGGATGCTTCTCGCGAGATAGTTAATTTTTCGTCCCCTGTTCGGAAGCGGATCCCACGATGACGACGATGTGCTGCCCCGTTCCCATTCTTCTGCTTCGTCCTGCTTCATCCTCCTTCGTCCAGGCGTCGTCCTGTCCAGCTCGTCCTCTAAGCGATCGTCGAGGAGGATAACTTCTCTCTCCCGTTCTTCTTTGCAGCTTTCTAATGTAGAAATTTCCTGCTTTCTAGTGTAGCTGATTTCCCACTTTCTAGTGTAATTCTTATTTGGTTTTATTGTATAAACATTTTGAATTATTGAATGCATGTTTTCTCTCTCTCTCTCTCTCTCTTTCTATCCCTTTTGTTTAGTCTGATTGTTATTATGGCTTCATTGTAATTACATCGCCTCACTTTTCAAGAAAAATTTTAAAAAAAATATAATTGCGAATATAGATCAACGTAGCCTCTTTGTATTCGACTCGGGATTTCTATTCCGGTATAAATTTTATTTGTTGAACACGAGTTCTTTGCTTTCAAACTATAACGACAAGGTTTTCAAAACCAAACATGTTAGCGTAGCAACCCGACGTTCAACATTTTGGCATCGTTACCGGGGAGGCAACGATTTCAGATCTATTTTTCGCATTTCTTACACTTTATTATTTTCTAACTTGCTTTCTCTTGTGTCTATTGTTTTGCAAAGACCTCCATTAGGGAATCATCAAGCGGTAGACTGGAGTAAAGTGCAGTTGAAGACAACTGTAAGTGCTCCCCATTCTTCCCCCCTCCATAGATTTCATTCGCCACATTAAATCCAAATTCCAATTAACCTTGGTGTTTGCATAAATCCTAGGAATAATTTGGTTGTTTGGATTTGCACTCACATTCATTCCACCCTCATTTATAAAAAAAAAAATAACAAAAAGATAATCTTGTAGGGAAATTTTCAACAAACACACAACGTACACCCACATTCAAGGTACTTAACTGAATTGATTTGTTTCTACTCAACTGGGTTCTGATATGTGGAACCGGTACACATAAAGCAACACATAAAAGAGTCGAAATCATTCTAGGTTAACCATCTTTGTGTGCCTAACTTAGTGGTGCATTTGTGGCCAGTTGTTTGAGTTGTTTGGGATGCACCACTCTACTTAAAGTCAACTCATCAAGTAGCTCCTCCTTAGGGTTTTCAATCTAGGTCTATTCCAGGAACTCCACTTTCTTTCTAGTTTTAAAGGAAAACAATCTTCACCCATGTTTGACAACTTGGTTTGCCTAGAAACTTGATTGCAATCCACCTAATTTGAAACCCTAAAAGCTACTTAAGCAAGATTTGAACATTAAAATCCACGCATCACAAATAATCTTGCTTGAAAACCCTGGTTGTGCACGCACTTACACAAATCTCAATCAATCATTAAGGGCACAACCCATTTTAAGGGCCCATCACATTCCATAAGCACCACAATCCTAGGCCTTAATAAAATTGAGTAGACGTTGGCCTTAAGGTCTGATTCGCTCTTCAGGGCCTAGTCTGAGATTGTCTTTGATTAACCTACTTGTACTAATTAATCTGATGTCTAGCTAGGGGAGTAGTGTCAAACGACCGCGGCTGGGGGGTACACTAGAAACTGGAGGCGAAAGCCGAAGGAAGAATCTTCTCTCCAGTCCCTCCTTCTAATTGGTTCGATTGAGCAGATGCAAGTAGAGTAAATCATTTACAATCTTGAGGTAGGTTTTAGGATTCAGTAGATTCTTAGGCTACCCCACTTAAGGACAACCTTGTTTTGTTGTGCTGCAGGGTCCCTATCCTCAATCCTTTCGACCTTCTCCTAGTTTATGCTGGGAAGACGGTCATTGAATCGTCGATTGGAAGGACCATTAGAGTATTGTAGGAGGCATAAATTTGATTTTGGTCAAATTGATCCCATGGCCGACCAACAGCCTCCTCTGCTTGGAAATCCATAGGAAGAATTTCGAAGGCAGCTGGAACAAATGTAGAGAATGCAGGAATGGTTCCAGAGAATGCAGGGTGCTCAGCCCTTGAAGGATTTTTATGATCCTTCAAATTACAGGGAACGTCCCGGTGTCCAGATTCCAGTCGGTGACGTAGAAATCAAGCCTCAGGTGTTAAGCCTGATCAAACATTATCATGGGCTTGGCTCCGAAGATCCGTTTCAGCACTTGGAGGACTTGACCACTTTGGGCCAGACCAGCAAGGCATGAAATGTAAACAAGGAGCAAATGATCATGAGGCTCTTCTCCCACTCTCTTAGGGATAAGGCTGTGCATTGGTATAGGATAATAGGAAGACCAATTGCAACTTGGAATGAGTTGAAATCGACCTTTCTAAAGAAATTCTTCCCAGTCGAACGTACCAATACTTTGAGACGGGAAATCACTACCTTTACCCAGCGGCCGGGGGAGCAGTTTCATGTGGCCTGGGAGCGATTCTAGGACCTATTGCAGAGGTGTCCACACTATGAGGTGCCGAAATGACAACTCGTGCAGATCTTCTATCATGGGTTGACTGAGCAACTCAGAAATCATGTGGATGCTTCTTGCGGAGGTAATTTCCTCAATAAAGATACAAATAGTGCACATGATTTATTTGAGGAAATGAGTGAGAATTCAATTAATCATGCCTCCATGGATACATTTAACCGGTCCCAGTAGCCCAGATCAAATGTCATTGAAGTCCATGACTCTCATTCATTTGATATGGAATTGATTTGTAACAAACTTGATAAGGTGGACTTGGTTGCTAAGAGAATGGAAGAGTGGATGGTTGGCAATTCTATGAACAACTCTCGATCCACTCAATCCTAAAATTCGGGATTCCATTCTTCACGGGCTCCTTCTGGACCGGAGTTCGTGAATCAACTCGATGCGGCTCAACCTATGAGTCAGCATTTTTTGGAACCCCACGGGTTCCAAACTGGGACCTTTGATCCCAGTTTTTCTGATCCTTCCCTTTCTTTCTCTCCATCCTCACCCTATGAGGATGTCTGTGTTGTACAAGAGAATGTTAGATCCAACCCCTACTCTAATGCATATAATCCGGGTTGAAGAAACCACCCTAACTTCTCTTGGAAAAACCTGAGGTAACAAACCCAATTCCGACCCGACAACTATGCTCCGCAACGACCAATGGGTCAGGGTCGTGTATATACTCAGTTGCCTCCAAATCAGGTCAATTAGCCAGCTTGGAATGTCTGTCAACCCGCAGGGCAGGCTGATTTGATCCGACAAATGGTAGAGATGCAAGGATCCATGCTCCAGCTCATGCAGCAAATGAAAACCTCGCTGGACAACTTGCAATCCGGGCTCATTGCTAACTCTCGTCAACCCGGATCTCAACCATCCCAACCTGTACCCAACCCACGAAATAGTATGAATTCGGGCAACTAAGCCCATGGGTACGGAAATCAGACGGACCCACACGCACATGCTCAAGTGGTTGAGCAGGGTTCCTCGTCCTCTTCTTCTTCTTCTTCTGCAAATCAACAATTCATGGCTAATCAAGCCCCTCCAATCTTTCCTATCCCTCCCCAAGACCCAAATTCTTATGCATCTGCAAATTCTGTCACCTTGAGGAGTGGTAAGCAGACTCAGGATTCACAACCACACTATTCTGATCTTCTGAATCCTGAAGAACCTGAGGAGAGAGAGGAGAATTCTGGAGGAGAAATCAAGACTCAGGAACCTGATTCCAAAGATCTGACTCATGTTCCTTTTCCTGAAGCCTTGATCAAATCAAAGAAGAAGAAGTCTGTTGATAGCAATGAGGAGCTTCTGAATCTATTTAAGAATGTTGAGATCAATATCCCGCTCCTTGATGCTATCAAGCACATACCAGCTTACGTAAGATTTTGAAAGAAATTATGTACACAAAAGCATAAGTCGAGAGAATCTGTTCCGAGGAAGGTGGTACTCTCTGAGCAGGCTAGTTCTGTTATCCTGCACCACCTCCCTCAGAAAAAGAGAGATCCAGGTGCTCCGTTGATTTGTTGCGTCATCGGAGATTACACATTTGATAGAGCACTTTTGGATCTGGGTGCATCCATCAACCTAATTCCGACTTCTCTTTACGAGAAGTTTGGATTAGGTGAACTTCGTCCAACTTCAGTAACGCTTCAGTTAGCAGACTGCTCGATCACAAATCTGTGAGGCGTTATTGAAGATGTTATAGTTAAGGTCAAGGATTTCTATTATCCTGTAGATTTCCTTGTCCTTGACATGGATGTACCTGATAATCTGAGGAACACGGCCATCATTCTGGGGCGTCCGTTCCTGGCTACCGCTAAGGCCAACATTAATTGTGAAAGCGGTAGCATGGAAATCGCCTTTGGGGATCAACGAATGAAATTGGATATTTTTAAGGCAATCAATAAATTTGAGGATTGTGGATTTATTGAGGAACTTGATGATGATAATGAAAACATTGAAACTTGTTTGATGGTTTCTTCAATAGAAAGTTCCTCCTTTGATGACAAATTCGACCCACAACCCTCCATGGCTGATCTGTCATCTTCTGAAGAGGTTATTGATTTTGTTCACTCACAACCTCTTCCTCTTGTTGAATCTTCAGCATCTACCCTACCATCAATCATCAACCTCTTCCTCTTGTTGAACTGAAACTATTGCTTGAGAATTTGCAATATCAATTTTTAGGACCTCAGAAGATGCTCCATGTGATTATCAGTGCTAAATTGACAAAGGAGCAAGAAATTAAATTGATCAAGGTCCTGAAGGAACATAAGGAGGTAATTGGTTGGACCATTCATGACCTCAAGGGGATCGAGCCATCTTACTGTAATCATAGAATATTCTTGGAAGATGGATCCCGCCCTTCTCGCCAGATGCAGAGGAGATTAAATCCAAATATGCGAGAAGTGGTCAAAAAGGAAATCATCAAGTGGCTCGATGTAGGAATTATTTATCCAATCTCTGATAATCCCTGAGTAAGTCCCATGCAGATTATTCCGAAGAAAGCCAAGATTACCATTGTGACTAACGAGAGAGGAGAATCTGTCACAACTCGTTCAGCTTCCTCTTGGGGGGTTTGTATTGATTATAGGAAGCTGAACACAGCCACTAAAAAGGATCATTTTCCCCTGCCCTTAATCGATCAAATCTTGGAAAGATTAACCGGGCAGAAGTACTTCTGTTTTCTTGATGGCTACTCTGGATACAACCAAGTTCCTATCCATCTCGAGGATCAAGAAAAAACTACTTTCACCTGTCCCTACGGAACCTTTGCTTTCCTTAGGATGCCTTTTGGGTTATGCAATGCATCTGCGACTTTTCAAAGGTGTACGCTAGCCATATTTTCTGACATGGTGGGAGAGTTTATGGAAGTCTTCATGGATGATTTCTCTATTTTCGGAGAATCATTTGACACTTGTTTGGCTAATCTGGAAATGATTCTTAAGTGATGTATCAAAACACGATTGATCCTTAGCTGGGAAAAGAGTCATTTCATGACCCAAGAAGGCATCGTTTTGGGTCATGTAATCTCTGAACGGGGAATTGAAGTGGATAAAGCTAAGGTTGATGCTATCGCTAAACTTCCTCCTCCCACATCTGTTAAACAAATCCGATCATTTCTTGGCCATGTGGGATTCTATCGAAGATTCATCAAGGATTTCTCGAAGGTTGCTTGTCCCATGAGAAATCTTCTTGCCAAACAAACACCGTTTGTTTTTGATGAATCATGTTGAAAGGCATTTGATTTCCTGAAAACAGCAGTCACCTGTGCTCTAGTTTTGCAACCACCAATTTGGACAACCCCTTTTGAGATCATGACCGACGCTTTTGATTACGCTGACAGGGTTGTCTTGGGTTAGAAAATTAATAGAAAGCCCTCTGTCATCTACTACGCTAGTAAAACTCTAGATGAAGCCCAGAGGAATTACACTGTTACTGAAAAGGAATTACTAGCTGTAGTGTTTGCTTTGGAAAAATTTAGGACTTATCTCTTAGGGTCTCATGTTATCATCTATACCGACCACCCAGCCTTGAGACATCTCTTGGCCAAAAAGGATGCTAAACCCTGGCTTATTCGTTGGATTCTTCTGCTTCAAGAATTTGATCTTGAAATCAAGGATAAAATCGGGGTACAAAATGTGGTAGCGGATCATTTGTTGAGACTCCTAGGTGATTCCTCTCGTTCGAACATTCCGATTGCTGACACTTTTCCGGATGAAACTATTCTTACAGTTTTAGGTGTCCACACCCCATGGTTTGCTGACATTGTTAACTATTTGGCCATTGGTCAAATCCCCCAGGATTGGACCAAGCAACAATGGGATAGACTCAAATCTGAAGCCAAATACTACTTTTGGGAGGACCCTGAGCTGTACCGCATTGGCTCTGATTAGATTATTCACCGATGTATACCGGAGAATGAATTCAACAGTATACTCGAGTTCTGCCATGCATCTGGGTGTGGTGGTCATTTCTCCGGGAAAAAGACGGCTGCAAAAATCTTGCAATCTGGCTTCTATTGGCCGTCTTTATTCAAGGATGCCCAGGATTTCTTAAGGTCATGTTCTCGATGTCAGGCACTCGGGAGTATAACTAAGAGAGATATGATGCCCTTAAACCCAATTCTTCCTGTCGAAATTTTCGATGTTTGGGGCATTGATTTCATGGGACCCTTTATCCCTTCATTTGGACATCAGTACATTCTTGTTGTTGTTGATTATGTGTCGAAATGGATTGAGGCGATTCCCACCCGAACTAATGACCACAAGGTGGTTATCGATTTTGTCAAGAAAAATATCTTCAATAGGTTTGGGATTTTGAGGGCCATCATCAGTGATGGTGGCACTTATTTTACTAATGCCCAATTCTAGAATTTGTTGGCCAAATACGGGGTTAATCACCGAATTTTGACACCTTACCACCCCCAGACAAATGGACAAGCCGAGATCTCCAATCGAGTGATCAAGAACATTTTGCAAAAAATGGTTAGGCCTGATCGCAAGGACTGGACTCAAAAGCTTCAGGACACTCTTTGGGCCTACCGTATGGCGTATAAAACACCCATCAGCATGTCTCCATTCCGTTTGGTGTATGGAAAGGCATGCCATCTACCCATAGAGATTGAACACAGGGCATTCTGGGCGATCAAACAATGTAATTTAGATCTGAATTTAGCTGGGAAGACCAGGAAACTCCAACTATCTGAGTTTGAGGAGGTTAGAAATGATGCATATGAGAATGCCAAGATCTACAAGGCTCAGACCAAAGCTTTACATGATCAACTGATTTCCGCAAGAGCTTTGAGTCGAACCAGAAGGTTTGGTTATTCGATTCTAAACTTAAGCTCTTTCCTGGCAAACTTAGATCTAAATGGAATGACCCATTCATAATTGATCAGATTTTTCCAAATGGAGCCGTTCAGATTTCTGACCCAAAGACAGGTAACACATTTAAAGTCAACGGTCAACGTCTGAAGCCTGTTATTGACCGTATTCTTCCAGAACCCATCTCAGACACGGTTTCCCTAGCCATTTGTGACTTCTTTGCTGGACTTCGCCTAGCTGATGGCATTAAACTCAGCAGTTGTACATATGACACAAAGCTGATACGAGCTTCGTATTCAGGTGACATCTTTCATACTCTACCCTTTCTTTCATGTCTCTTTTTCAATGTGGACATTGCATTAGCTGGGCATGAGGGGTGGATTCATTTTTGAATTATTTGGTCAGCTTTGTGAAATTCATGTAAATTATTTTTTCTCTTCTTATTTATACATAAAAAAAATTAGGAAGGAATAGTTGAACATTAGGACTTTTCAATCTTAGGAAATTTTACATTAGGATCTGAACACAAAGACCCTTTAGGTCTTTGGACTTAATCAGCCCGTGTATCCACTAAAATGTGGATTTGTTTTTCGAGTCCTCGCCAACCTTAATTCTATTTTAATTTGAGTAAATAAGTTTGGATTTTAAGTACATGACTTATCAACCCACCCTCTGATTTGAGGGAATTTTGAGTTTTAAGCATCTACACACTATCTTGTCACTGACTCATTGTTCGATGATTCTAATGGAAATTGGGTAGCTAATGAACCTTCTAGGGTGATATGGCTGGCAAGTTATCATGGGTAATAGCCCATAGGTAGGTTGTCCAAAGCCCAGTCACTGGATCTTTCTCTTTTTGCTGCCTTTAGGTAAATCTTAGACCAGGGAAGCCACCTACTTAAAAAAAAAGGAGAAAAGAAAAAAAGAAATAAGCCACACTTCGCCGCACGAGTATGGCTGGCAAGTTGTCGGTGGTAATAGCTCATTGATCGGTTGTCCAGAACCCAACTCAATAAATGTATTCAAAATTTCCAAAACACTTAGGAAGAAGTGGAGAAGTAGAATAAACTGGGGAGATATACACTGGATGCACCCTTGTGTTGACCCTGTAAAAAATAAAAGTAGGGAGAAAGCTACCAGTTGTAAAGATACACCTTTAGGCATAATTTTTTTTTTGGTCACCTAGAGGCGTAGAAATCTGAAGTCCATTTTAACTGTCGGTCAACGAGTCTATCACATTCACAATAAGATGCTTAGAATTTAGGGTTCTCATCAAATCTTGGGTGAGTTGAATGGCCGTAGAAATCCACTCTTAAACCCTAAAACTTGAAAATCCAAAAAAAAATTAGAAAAGAAGGAAAAAGAGAAAAATAAAATTTTCTCTGAATAAGGTGAGGGCTTGAGGCAATTTGCATTTTGGCAGATACTTGGGCACTGTTGTGTCTTTGAAAGTTTAGATCCTAAGTAGATATTTTCTTAATGATTGAAAATAACTCATGCCCAAATAATCTAACCTGATTCTTTTATAAATAGCATATAGTTTTTGTTAGGGACTAGAAAAAGATAGGCATGGGGATATGATGTAAACATGTTTACACTACTTAAGATGTCTATTTATGCATGTTCTTAAGCATAGGATTTCATTGCATGCTATAAATATTGCATAACATGCATCATCTTGCATTTAGAGTAGTTCGAATAAAATAGAGGTTAATTGTCTCCTTTTATGCTTATGGAAAGGGCAAACTTTTTATCGGGGCCTCAGATCGAAGATCCAACCGTACAGATGTGATCAAGGAGACGATTGGAGTTCAACGACTCCAAGATCGCCCTAATCAGACATCTGTAGCATCCGATAGTGACCGGGCAACCCTAGAAGACCAAGGACCAAGATGGTGTGAATATGCACTTCAAATGAGAAATTTGATCACACGGATGGATTCGGAACAACGATCGTAGCCTAATGGCACGAAAATCGACTCAATCCGACACCCGTGGCACCATCTACATCATCCAGAAGATGGACGGCCAAGATGGTGCCATGTGGCGCCATCTCAGCCATCCAACCGGCTCTCAGGTCCGCCGTTGCCTCTCCAAAGAGAATCCAATGCGCGATCTGGGCCGTTGGATCTTGATCCAATGGTCCTGAACGCGTGTTCAAAACTTCGGCCGCCGACCGATCCACGCGCGTAGTGCAGTGGATAAGGCGCTCGGCTGCCTTTAGACGCGTGTTCGATTTGCAGGGCGTGGGTGAGAATTGCATCGTCATCGAATGGCTATGCGCACCCGATAGCGCTCACGCGCTATTAGACACGCGGTGAAGACGTGGCAACGCACGCGATGGGGCGCGCGATCTAAGCCGTCCGATCTCACGATCGGATGACTGAGATTGGCTGGATGTGCACGTGCGTTGAGCGTGCGACAGGCGAAGAGGCGTGCGTGCGCCGCCCACTACGCCCACGTTCGGACCTTTAGCGACAGTTTTATCCATCACTAAAGGTCCTGAATTAATGTTTTAAAATTGGAATGACCAAAATGCCCCCACTCCTTGCAACTATAAAAGGAGACCCCCTCCACACAAAATTCTCATCCCTTCCTTCTCTTCTCTCCCTCTCCAAAGCTCAAGAGAAGCTTGTCCCACACCCGGGATGCTTCTTGTGAGATAAAGTCAATTTTTCATCCCCTGTTCGGAAGCGGATCCCACGACGACGACGACGTGCTGCCTCGTTCTTGTTCTTCTGCTTTGTCCTCTTTCATCCTGCTCCATCCTCCTTCGTCCAAGCATCGTCCCGTCCAGCTCGTCGTCCAAGTGATCGTCCAGGAGGATAACTTCTCTCTCCCATTCTTTTTTACAGCTTTCTAGTGTAGAATTTTCCTGCTTTCTAATGATGTTGATTTCCTGCTTTCTAGTGTAATTCTTATTTGATTTTATTGCATAAACATTTTGAATTATTGAATGAATGTTTTCTCTCTCTCTCTCTCTTTCTATCCCTTTTGTTTAGTCTGATTGTTATTATGGCTTCATTGTAGTTACATTGCCTCACTTTTCAAGAAAAAGTCTAAAAAAAATATAATTGCGAATATAGATCAACGTAGCTTCCCTGTGTTCGACTCGGGATTTCTATTCCGGTATAAATTTTATTTGTTGAACACAAGTTCTTCGCTTTCAAACTACAATGACAAGGTTTTCAAAACCAAACACGTTAGCATAACAACTCGACATTCAACAATTGGATTCTAAACTTAAGAAATAATTCAAGAAGAAAAGCTCCAATGATAAAGGTATTTTGCTAGGGACTAACCCATTCAGCTCAAGAAAATAAGAGTTTTTTTTTATATGCATGCAAATATTTATAAATGCTATAAACATTCTCAG
This sequence comes from Thalassia testudinum, assembly GCA_037157565.1. Lineage (NCBI taxonomy): Eukaryota > Viridiplantae > Streptophyta > Magnoliopsida > Alismatales > Hydrocharitaceae > Thalassia > Thalassia testudinum. The sequence goes on from JAZHRO010000031.1 coordinate 97,469,537, forward strand.
GTTATACCCCCCCATGCCTAAGACTGACAATGTCCTCATTGGGAAAATGCAGACATAGAAGAATATCACCTGAGGAGGAGACTGGGAGGAGCTAAGGCTCCTCAAGCCAAAGTGCGTCCAAAACCTGGCCATCTGAAAGAGTGATATAAGGTTTAAGTCACTGGCCATTTACCTTAAAGCTCGTACCTGAAGTAGGGTTCCGAATTTCTATAGCTTAATGAGGGAAAGTATTGATAACAATGTATGGCCCATCCCAGCAGGACTTCATCTTTCCAGAAAATAATTTAAGTCTAGAATTGAAAAGCCAGACCCACTGGTTGGGCTCAAAAGTCTTTCTAATGATGTACTTATTATGGAAGAGTTTTGTACGTTGCTTGTAAGCTTGAGAAGTTTCATAGGCTTCATTACGAAGCTCCTCAAGCTCACTTAATTCTAACATACATGCCTTTCCCGCTTTATCCAGATTCAAGTTAACGTTTTTAATAGCCCAATAGGCTTTATGTTGGATTTCAACGGGAAGGTGGCCTGCTTTTCCGTAGACAAGACAGAAAGGAGACACGCCCAAGGGAGTCTTATACGCAGTTCTGTAGGCCCAAAGAGCATCATTTAATTTTTTAGACCAATCCTTCCGATCGGGCCTGATAGTTTTTTCTAAAATTCGCTTAATACCCCTATTAGACACTTCAACTTGTCCACTCGTTTGGGGATGGTATGGTGTGGCTATCATGTGATTGACTCCCAAATTTTGGAGTAGTCTTGTGAAGTGTATGTGTTAGTTCAACCACTCGTATATAATATTTTGATGATTTTACAAAATGAATAAAATGAAATAAAAAATAAGCGTAGCATATTATTTTCTCTCTGTAATAACATATTTGCAGGATTTCAAAAAGCCTTCCAAGACCAGAGATTAAAAGCGTGAAGACGAGTAGCATAAGTATTAGGTCTTAGGCCTTTTCATGTAAACTTTCAAATGTTGTAATTTTCATTTTATTTGAGTCTAGAAATATTGTAAAGAGCCCCCAAACAAAACCTCTAAATAGCTAACTTAGGCTCTCTACACTTAGGATAAATTAGAAACAAAAACCCAACACTTATACTTTTATTAGACGTCCAGGACAATGGTCAGACGTCTGATTTTCCACTTTAAGACGTCTGAGAAATGTATCAGACATCTAATTTCAAAGATTTCTGCCTTTGTTTGTCTCCTCATAAATATCAGTCGAAGGACTTCACTTTCAGACGTCGATAATCTTTAACAGACGTCTGATTGCTTACCCATATGTCCTCATACTAACCGTTAGACTTCGTCTATACCAAAAACAATTTCCAGACGTCTTGACACACTTCCAGACGTCTGCCTTTGAATCGTTGGCCATGATTTTCTGTGCGTATCTCTTTACGGCCACATAATCTTTTGGCAGAAAAAGTAGGGAACAATATTTAGGTTTCCAGACGTCTGGAAATATTCTCAGACCTCCATAACGACGTCTGATCCTCTAAACCTAGAACCCTGTTTGGATCTGATGACAATAGGAATGAATCCACCATTCATTAGACGTCCAATGAAATAATCAGACGTCTTATGAGATAATATCAGACGTCCTTCTTTTGATCCAATATAGTCTGTTGAGGATGTCCTGCAATATTAGACGACCAGAGGTAAAATCAGATGTCCTGTAAGACGTCTGATCCTATAATTAGACGTTTGATGTTGCTGTCAGACTCATCATTGCCTTGATTTTGTGTGGATTTCGTCCTAAACTCTTGGGATTTGTTTCCAACGGCTAGAAGAGCTCTCCCAAGTGTTCTTGAAGGTTCCAAACTTGCCTATAAATAGACTACAACTCCTCTTAGACAACACACACCTCTTGAGATACAATTCCATTAGAAAAATCTCTTGCTCACTACTCTAAGCTCCATTTTGCCCTTGTGCTGTGCCAATACTCTGATCAAAGGGAAAATCCATACTCCCGGCTCACTCCGTTCTGCAAATCATCAGGGAGTTCTTTTCATGCTTAGTAGATAAGAAAGCAACTAAATTATTGAGGTGCTCTATAGATGTTATTTTACTTCTTAATTTCTGTACTTTGGGTATCCGGCCTGTCGGGTCCCCGTCTCTTCATTTTGAAGGGAGAAACCTCTGTTTAGGGATCGGAAGTGGGATTTGTAATTGAGGTACACTACCCTCATTTAAGTAGTGTGGTTAGTGGATTGATCACCTTGTGATCGAAAATCCTAAGTTAAGAGATTGGCTTAGGTGGTGGTTTTCACCCATCTTGGGTTTCCACTTAAAAATAATTGAGTACATTGTGTGATTGAATCTTTTTTTATTATAATATTCTATAATCTCACTATTCACCCTCCCTCTAGTGCAATTTCAGTACGTTCTTGAAGTGAGGTCCTCCATCACTTATGATCGTCCTTGGGCACCCGTACCGAGAAATGATATTAGCCTTAACAAAGCCCAAGACCATGGAATGGTCATTGGTTCGCGTGGGTATGGCTTCTATCCATTTTGATACATAGTCTACAGCCACAAGGATGTATTCATATCTGAAGGACATAGGAAAGGGACCCATGAAGTCAATGCCCCAAATATAAAAGATTTCAATAGGGAGGATAGGTTGTTGGGGGATCTCATCCCTTTTACCAATGGTTCCCATCTGTTGGCAACGTAGACATTCACCCACATACATATGTGCATCTCGGAATAATGTGGGCCCCCAAAAGTCAGACTGAAGAACCTTATGGGTAGTCTTCTTCCCACTAAAATGTCCCTCACAATGGAGGTCATGGCAGAAACTCAGAACACTTCTTTGTTCTTCATCAGGGACGCAATGGCGAAAAAGCTGGTTAGGGCCTACTCTAAAAAGCTCGGGTTCCTCCCAGTGATAAAATTTAGCGTTAGCAAGAACCTGTCTCGCTTCTGCTTGTCCCAAGTACTGGGGGTAATGCCCGTGACCAGATAGTTCACTATGTCAGCGAACCAAGGAGTTTTAGCTTCCACGGCCATCAGAGACTCATTAGGGAAAGTCTCTTGAATACCACCAGCAGGGTTTGATGCCTCAATAGGGATCCTAGACAGATGATCTGCTACCACATTCTCAATTCCTTTCTTGTCTTTAATTTCCAGGTCAAATTCCTGGAGTAGCAGAATCCAATGAATTAGGCAAGGTTTGGTGTCCTTTTTAGCAAGAAGATGCTTTAAGGCAGAATGATCAGTGAACAGCACAACCCTGGATCCCAAAAAGATAAGACCGAAATTTTTCCTAAGCAAATACTACAGCAAGAAGTTCCTTTTCAGTTACCATGTAGTTTTGTTGAGGATCCGTAAGGGTCTTGCTGGCATAATGCAGCACATGAGGTTTGCCATCAACCCTTTGACCTAAGATCGCTCCCACTGCAAAATCAGAAGCATCGCACATTAGCTCAAATGGGAGGGTTCAATCTAGTGCTTGGAGAATTGGCACGGTGATAAGGGCTTTTCTCAAGACTTGGAAAGCCTCGCCACATCTATCATCAAAATCAAAGGAGACATCCTTCACTAACAGGTCGTAGAGTGGCTTAGAGATTTTACTGAAATCTCTAATGAAGCACCTATAAAATCCAGCATGGCCAAGGAAAGATCTAACTTGATGAACATTGGCGGGCAATGGAAGCTTAGAGATGGAATCGATTTTTGCGGTGTCCACCTCTAATCCTTTCTCGGAAACTATATGCCCTAACACAATGCCCTGCTGGACCATAAAGTAGCTTTTCTCCCAGCTAAGCACCAACTTTGCCTCTTTGCAACAGGTTAAGACTTTATCAAGGTGCGAAAGGCATAGGTCAAACAACGAGCCATAAATGAAAGTGGCAGGAGCATTACATAACTCAAATGGCATTTGACGGAACGTAAATGTGCCATATGGACTCGTGAAGGTGGTGCGCTCCTGATCGTCAAGAAAAATGGCTATCTGATTATACCCAGAGTACCCGTCAAGAAAACAGAAGTACTTGTTCCTCTCCAATCATTCCAAAATTTGATCTATAAATGGTAAGGGGAAATGGTCTTTCTGGGTAGCCGTGTTCAAACGATGGTAATCAATGCATACCCTCCAACCAGTTGAGGGTCTAGTGGTCACCAGCTCTCCTTGGTCATTCTCCTCCACAGTGATTCCTGCTTTTTTGGGAACTACATGAATAGGACTGACCCATTTACTATATGAAATGGGATAGATAATCCCTGCATCCAGCCATTTTAGAATCTCCTTTTTAACAGCCTCCCGCATATTTGGATTGAGCCTTCTCTGCATGTCTCGAAAAGGTTTCACGGACTTACCCGTGTATATATGATGCATGCAAAGAGAGGGATCAACGCCCTTAATATTAGCAATTGACCAGGCAATTGCTTCCTTGTGCCTTTGTAAACACTCAAGCAAAGCTCCCTCCTGCAATTCAGATAATGCAGATGAGATAATAATGGGGAGCGTGTTATTAGGGCCAAGGAAAGAATATTTCAATGTACTCGGGAGGGGTTTCAACTCCAACTCAGGAGCCTTTTGGATTGAGGGTTTTAGTTGAGATGTCCTCACCTCAGGTAGCGGATCTACCTTCATGGTCTAGGGTGGGGACAGAGACTCAGTGTGTATCCCCAGCAACTCTTCTAATTCAGGCATTTCCCTTTCAGTTTCTTTAATAATCGAGCAATGGTCCTTAGATATGACTTTCTGAAGGGGATCTCTACATAAGAGTGCTGGAGTGGTCTCTTCAATTATTTCATCAACGACCTCAATCTGAGAACAATCTTCAAATCCGAATTGCTTGTAAGTATTAAAAACATTCAACCGGATCTTCTTGTTCCCGAAGCCCATTTTAAGTGCCTCAAATCTACAATTTATAGAGGCATTGGCTATGGCCAAGAAGGGGCGTCCCAGAATAATGGACGGCTTTGTGGGCTTATTTGATGGGTCAGTATCAAGCCATAAAAAGTCAACAGGGAAGAAGAAATCCTCCACTCTCACAAGGACATCTTCCAACAATCCCCGTGGTGTCTTCAGTGATTTGTCTACAACCTAGAGGATTACTGGACTAGGCTTTAGCTTGCCTCCTCCCGAAAGGTCGTAGACAGAGCTCGGTAAAATGTTCACTCCCGCACCCAGATCGAGCAGAGCCTCGTGAATGTGTTGGTTACCTATAACCAATGAAATATACGGGGCCCTTGGGTCTTTCATTTTGGGGGGTGTTCCATGCTGGAGAACCGAGCTAACATGGTTAGGCAGGATGACCTTGGTTGGGACTTGTTTCCTAGATCGGCACTTATGGGTGCACAGGTCCTTCAGAAACATGGCATAGGACGGGATCTGTTTAATAGCTTCCAACAGAGGCAAGTTAATCTGGACTTTCCTAAAAGTGTCCATAGTCTCTTCTGTCCTATCCTTGTCTCCAGACGAGCCAACAGAAGATTCCCCAGGAGTAGATAGGTGCTCTGGATAAGGTACCCTTGGCTTCTGGGTAGAGGGGTTGTCATGGCGGGAAAGGGGTGGTGGACGGACGACATCCTCATTGTGGGTGATTTTGTGCGAGGGAGAGCAATATGGCTCTTCCTCGGTGGAGATGGAAGTTAGGTTAGGTGTAGAAGGGGAATTCTGAGATGTAACCGTAGGAGTGTTATCAGGCTTGTCAATCTTCTTTCCACTCCTCAGCACGGTCACCGTTTGGGCGTGCTCCCTAAATACAACCCCCTTGCCCTTAGGGTTCTCCGCAGAAGAGCTAGGCAGCTTCCCCGGATCACGTTGCCTAACTGCTTCAGTAAGATGACCAATTTGGGATTGCATATTAGCAATCATCTTATTTTGAGATTGGATGACCATATTCTGATGCTCTTGAATTTCTTTCATCATGGCTTTATGTTTATCCATCTCAGAGGGCTTATGTTGAAGAGGGTTTTCATAAGATGGTTGGTATATGGGTTGGAGAGGTAAGGGTCTTGTATTCCCTGAGTTAGAAGCATCACCTTGCTTCCAAGAGAAGTTTGGATGGTTCTGCCACCCCGGATTATAGGTATTGGAATAAGGGTTATTGTGAGGAGGGCGGAAACCTTGGGCCGCGTTCAAGTCGGCCTGAATCAACTCAAGGAATTGATTTGCCTGATGGCACTCCGCAGTGGCATGCATTGTGCTTTGGCAAATGGAGCATTCTCTTGAAGCCTGAAAGATAGAGGCTGCTTGCGGGTTCATGCCGGGGTTTGCTAAAAGCCTATCAAAGTTTTTATTCAATAGTTGAATCTGATAAGCCAAATCCTAAGAAGCCCCAGCTTCATGGGCCTCTATCTTCCTCTGCAAGATCGATGGTTTTCTTTCTTGATAGGCAGAGGACAGATGTATGGAGTTGTCGCTTAATGTTTCAAATAATGCCCAGGCTTCATCCTCAGTTCTGATCATGAAGGTTCCTGCACAGGCTGCATCGATGGTTTGCCTATGCCTTCTAGATAATCCGTTATAGAACATTTCGACCAACTGCCATCTTGGTACCTGATGGTGGGGGCATAACCTAAGAAGGTCATTAAAGCTCTCCTAAGTCTCATGAAATTGCTCCCCTTCCTGTTGAGTAAAACCCATAATCTCTCTTCTGTAATGGTTGGTCTTACTCATAGGAAAATACTTTTTCAAAAATTCTCCCTTAAGGGTGGCCCAATCATTTACCCTTGCATCGAGGGTATGATACCAGTGCTTGGCCTTCTCCTTTAGGGAGAAAGGAAATAGAGTTCTCATCAGGGCTTCATCAGTAAAGCCCTGGAGCTTCACCATGGAACAGACCTCGGTGAATTCCTCCAAATGCAGGTAGGGGTCCTCCCTAGTAGTACCATAAAAGGAGGGCAACAAAGATATGGTACTGCTCTTGATCCCATATGGATTATCCCCTACCAGTCGCCTCAGTGCTTGTGCGGATTGGTTAGTTGGAATAAAATAGTCCCTTAGAGTCCTTTGTTGATTTGCTCCTTGATCAGCCATTCCTTCTCTTTTCTCTCCTATTTGAGCTCTCCTAAGAATTCTCTCGATTTTAGGATCAAACACTAGACTACCCTCAAGAGAGCGTCTACCAAGAATACAATATCAATCACAATTCAGGTTCTTATTAAGTGAGACCTCCACTCCAAAGATAAGTCAAAAGGTCAAGGCTTATCCCTCCGTTCCCACGTAAGTGGTATAAGAGGGGTGATGACTTGAAATCTTAACCTTCTTTGTTGCGGAGGTCGAATTGGTTGATATAAATGGCCAAACAAAATTTTCAATGCAATTACGTGCCTTAATTCAACCTTCGAGTGCCCTAGGACCTATACTTTGCTTGGATGATACTCCTAGGTGATCAAGTGAGAAGTTACTCCAAGGACGAACAAAGGGATGCAAATAGGGCGAACCCTTCCTTTGAGGCGATGCGTATGCGGTGCCCCTTAACTACCCTTTTGTTCCTTTAAGGGGTGTCCCCCTCCGTGGAGTATCAAAACACTTGGTCAAAAGATAGTACCACCACCATCACAAAGCACAGTAGGAGGGTTAGCACTGATAAAGAGATCAGTGCCTATGGCCTTAAGGGATTGAGCCTTAGTGCGGTGCCTAATGTACGTGCTCAGTGTCAGAAGTGTGCATCACACCGCAAATCTTTTTAATTTTTTGAAAATGCAGACAAGTCCCTTAGAATCAGATAAAATGTGAATTGATTTTAGGGTCGAATCTGATTATCAGTCCCACTTTTAGTTATGCGACCACTGAATTAGTAAATTCAAACAACTTGGTGGTCTTGAATTTTAATTTGAATGCAAATGCGTGAACAGGAGTTGGATGCAAAAGTTAGAAAGGTGTACCTGACTCCAGCAATCTTCATGCTAATATGTTTGCAATGCAATAATAAGATCTAATGTGCTGCTCAATCACCCCTAAATGCGTGCACCTAAGGGCATGCAACTTCTAAACAGGCAACTCGAAATTTTCTTTTGTTGGTTTTAAAGGCAAGCAAGCAGAAAATGGAATCACGCATGTGAAAAAATGTAAACCCTAGTAGCTAAAGAATGTGGGGACAGACTGATGAGTCCATTTTAATGGACTATTGTTACGCCTAAGTACTTCAATTCTAACATAGTATGTTTGTTAATAATCAAATTAAGTCATTAAATAAGTGCATGCATCATTACTTGAGTTTTTATCCATTTTATTGCATTTTATAGTATGTAATTATTTTATGTTTTGTTGTAAGAATGATATTGGAAAGAACAAGGAGGGGATGGGGGTAAAATTCCCCCAACAAATGCCATCCGCAACAGATCCCCATGAATATCTCATCTTTCGGCCGACCTCAAAAGCTTCCCTCAACAAATGCAAATGGTGTTGGCCATTTTTAGGAAAAAGATTTTGAAAATCCTTTGGGAGGCGGAAGAGAAGAGATATAGAGGAGAGGCGGAGGGGATTGGAAGGGATCCATCATCCATAGCGTGCACTGTGCACACCGTGCACCCACACCCTCTGCAGGCGTAGGCCACAGCCAAGCCCTTCCACGCACTGCCCTTCACTGCGCCAAACCTTCCAGCCTGCACCGCACCTTCCAACGCCCTTCCAGCCTGCACTGCGCCACGCCATCACCGCCCCCTCACAGCCTGCTAGGGGCGCCCACACCGCGCCCTTCAATCCTGTGCTCAGCACCGCACCTGCACTCGCACCTGCGCTCTTTGCAGCAGTAGGCCACCCTCCGCTTGCCCTTGCGCGTCCTCTGCAGGCACCGTGCCCTCTCCACTACAGGTGCTCCCCTCAGGCACCCCCCCTCTCCAGTGCCATCACCACCTGCAGGCGCGCCCCCTCCAGTGCCCTTCACCGCAGGCAGTGCACCGCTCACCACAGGCTCGCTTGTACCTGCGCTCCCACTGCGCATTGCACCAGCACTCTTCACTGCCCCCTACAGTGCTCTCCATCGCCTGTCCAGTGTCCTCACGTGCCTGCGCCATCCCCTTCCACCGCAAGCGCCCATGACAACACCATCACCGTGCCCTCTATAGGCGCAGGCCTCCCTGCACCCTCACTCTCTCCAATATCACGCCCTCGCCAAGCGCCCTTGTGCGCCAACCCTCAGCAGGCAGTAGCCGCCCGCACCGCACTGCCTGCAGACCCCACAGCACCTTCCAACGCCAGCAGTAGCGGTGATAGCGGGCTGTAGCAAGCTCTGCTGCCGGCCAACCACTGCCTCCGACCACCTTGACCCACGTCGAGAACACCGACGTGAAGCCGCCACTCTGATGCACCTTCCCCAAGGACCTCGCAGCTAGCCGAGCCTCTTCACGCGCGCAAGGAGGAGAGAGGAATTTTCCTCTGTTTTGGGTGAAATTAAAAACTACCACTTGTGCCATTTCCAAACACTATTGCATTATTTAGTGGATTAATATATTTGAGTGAAATTGCATGCATGCCCTTACATGTTATAGTATTTCTTTCATGCACTTAACTTTTAAATGGTGATGTGATAAATGCATAAGACCTAATCCACACACTCACATGACCTAAAAGAGAAAGACCCATGTTTTGAAATACAACTATTTGACATGCCATTACAAGTTATTTCATGAAAGGAAAATTATATCCATATCCCTGCATTTCTAAATAATTATGTGTTCCTTCTTTTTGCCTTGTTTCGCATCATATTTGAACACGGATTGCGCACGTGATTGAATAAGTACAAAAAAAAAATTTTGTGAACTTATTAATCTGTTCCTCCTTGTGGATACGACATCCTTTATTGTGGTTTAAATTCATATCTATGTTAATCATTTGATTGAGAGATTTTCACCACATTAATTACAACGACATATCCTCTATTGCTATCACAAATAAGCGAAATTCTCTCCGTCAAATTGGCACCATTGCCGGGGAGGCAACAGATGCAATAGATTCACTTCATCATTTTTGAATATTCTGAGTTGTGCAATTATCTGATCAATTTTTTTTATTGTGTGAAGAATCTAACGAGGCGATGAGGCACAACAGAGCAGCGACAGCAACCACGAGCTAAGCCACACGAGGAAAAGATGTAGGAGACCAAGATCCCGCTTTCACAAAGGATTCTCCATTGTCACAAAATTTATTTTTGTCTTTTCGCCCTTATAGTAATTGGGGCTGAATTTTTGGGGGTTTGTCCCCACATTCTTTAGCTACTAGGGTTTACATTTTTTTTGCATGCGTGATTCTATTTTTTGCTTGCTTGCCTTTAAAACCAACAAAAGAAAATATCGAGCTGCCTGTTTAGAAGTTGCATGCCCTTAGGTGCACGCATTTAGGGGTGATTGAGCAGCACATTAGATCTTATTATTGCATTGCAAGCATACTAGCACGAAGTTTGCTGGAGACAAGTACACCTTTCTAACTTTTGCATCCAGCTCCTGTTCACGCATTTGCATTCAAATTAAAATTTAAGACCACCAAGTTGTTTGAATTTACTAATTCAGTGGTCGCATAACTAAAAGTGGGACTGATAATCAGATTCAACCCTAAAATCAATTCACATTTGATTTGATTCTAAGGGAATTGTCTGCGATTTCAAAAGAAATTATAAAGATTTGCGGTGTGTTGCACACTTCTGACACTGAGCACGCACATTAGGCACCGCACTAAGGCTCGATCCCTTAAGGCTATAGGCACCGATCTCTTTATCGGTGCAAACCCTCCTATTGTGCTTTGTGGTGGTGGTGATACTATCTTTTGACCAAGTGTTTTGATACTCCATGGAGGGGGACACCCCTTAAAGGAACAAAAAGGTAGTTAAGGGGCACCGCATACGCATCACCTCAAAGGAAGGGTTTGCCCTACTTGCATCCCTTTGTTCGTCCTTGGAGTAACTTCTCACTTGATCACCTCGGAGTACCATCCAAGCAAAATATAGGTCCTAGGGCACCCGAAGGTTGAATTAAGGCATGTAATTGCATTGAAAAACTTGTTTGGCCATTTATATCAACCAATTCGACCTCCGCAACAAAGAAGGTTAAGATTTCAAGTCATCACCCCTCTTATACCACTTACGTGGGAACGGAGGGATAAGCCTTGACCTTTTGACTTATCTTTGGAGTGGAGGTCACACTTACTTAATAAGAACCTGAATTGTGATTGATATTGTTTGCTTGGTAGACGCTCTCTTGAGGGTTGTCTAGTGTTTGATCCTGAGACGAGAGAATTCTTTGGAGAGCTTATCTAGGAGAGAAAAGAGAAGGAATGGCTGATCAAGGAGCAAATCAATAAAGGACCCTAAGGGACTATTTTATTCCAACTAACCAACCTGCACAAGCATTGAGACAACTGGCAGGGGATAATCCGTATGAGATCAAGAGCAGTACCATATCCTTATTGCCCTCCTTTTATGGTACTACGAGGGAGGACCCTAACCGGCATTTGGAGGAATTCACCGAGGTCCGTTCCATGGTGAAGCTCCAGGGCTTTACTGATGAAGCCCTGATGAGGACTCTATTTCCTTTCTCCCTAAAGAATAAGGCCAAGCACTAGTATCATACCCTCGATGCAAGGGTAAATGATTGGGCCACCCCAAAGGGAGAATTTTTCAAAAAGGTCTTTTCCTATGAGTAAAACCAACCATTATAGAAGAGAGATTATGGGTTTTACTCAACAGGAAGGGGAGCAATTTCATGAGACTTGGGAGAGCTTTAATGACATTCTTAGGTTATGCCCCCACCATTAGGTGCCAAGATGGAAGTTGGTCGAAATGTTCTATAACGGATTATCTAGAAGGCATAGGCAAACCATCGATGTAGCCTGTGCAGGAACCTTCATGATCAGAACTGAGGATGAAGCCTGGGCATTATTTGAAACATTAAGCGAAAACTCCATACATCTGTCCTCTGCCTATCAAGAGAGAAAACCATCAATCTTGCAGAGGAAGATAGAGGCCCATGAAGCCGGGGCTTCTTAGGATTTGGCTTATCAGATTCAACTATTGAATAAAAACTTTGATAGGCTTTTAGCAAACCCCGGCATGAACCCGCAAGCAGCCTCTATCTTTCAGACTTCAAGAGAATGCTCCATTTGCCAAAGCACAATGCACGCCACTGCAGAGTGCCATCAGGAAAATCAATTCCCTGAGTTGATTTAGGCTGGCTTGAATGTGGCCCAAGGTTTCCGCCCTCCTTGCAATAACCCTTATTCCAATACCTATAATCCGGGGTGGCGGATCCATCCAAACTTCTCTTGGAAGCAAGGTGATGCTTCTAACTCAGGGAATACACGACCCTTACCTCCCCAACCCATATACCAACCATCATATGAAAACCCTCCTCAGAATAAGCCCTCTGAGATGGATGAACTTAAAGCCATGATGAAAGCGATGCAAGTCCATCAGAATATGGTCATCCAATCTCAGAATAAGATGATTACTAATATGCGATCCCAAATTGGTCATCTTACTGAGGCAGTTAGGCAACGTGATCCGGGGAAGCTGCCTAGCTCTTCTGAGGAGAACCTTAAGGGCAAGGGGGTTCTATTCAGGGGGCATACCCAAGCAGTGACTGTGTTGAGGAGTGGAAAAATGATTGACAAGCCTGACAACACTCCTACAGTTACGTCTTAGAATTTCCCTTCCACACCTGACCCGACTTCCATCTCCACCGAGGAAGAACCACACTGCTCTCCCTCGCACAAAATCACCCACAATGAGGATGTTGTCCTTCCACAACCCTTTCCTACCATGACGACCCCTTGACGTGCGCTCGTGCGTGTGTGTTTGGAAGTGTCGTTATAGTTTGCACTTGCAACATCAGTTTTAAAGGAAAGAAACGGATGTGAGTCCGAGTGTCGGTCTTAGGGAGGCAAGAAAATCGGATTTTTCTTGTCACTTATTGTCATGGAAATCGAGGGATTTTGCTTGCGAAAAGGCGCAGGTGAAAAGCGGGAGGCAGAGAGAGGGAGAGGGAGAGAGGGAGAGAGAGAGAGATTAGGGTTAGAGTTGTTTCATTTGTAACGTGCAATTTAAATAGAAAATAGAGCAAGCAACTGAATAGAAAACAAATTCATTAATCATGCAGCTTTTGTTCATAAATTACAACATTAGATACATGCTTAAACATATGTAAAGTAAAGCTCAAAAGAAGGAAAAAGAGAGATAGAGAGGCAGGGCGGCGAGGCAGCCATGGTGGTGGAGAGGGCTCTGTCGGCGGCTCGTTGTCTTTGGCAACTACAAGAGAGCTTAAAGGTAGCTAGGAGAGGGGTAGAGTAGTTGCAAGTGGAATGAATGCCTTGAATGGGTGGTTGGAAGGGGTTTAAATAGGGAGAAGGGCTTTCTAAATGAAGAAGGGGCTTTTGCGACGTCCAGGATGTCGTTAAAACCCTTCCCAAAATGTCGGTGAAGATCCCTGTCTGCTGGTCGCTCGCCTGCAACTGTGCTTCCTCGCACCCGATCCGTGTGCACGCGCCACGAGCAGTCCGATCGAAGATTGGACGGCTAGGATTTCGCACGAGGCGCTCGCCTGGATCACGCCCTTGCGCCTGCGTCATCGCGTGCGTCTTGCCAGGGCGCATCTATGAGTGCCACGTCACGTTATCTCGTCCGTCCGCTGCTGATTGAGCGACCCAATTTCGCCCGCACGCGTCGCCATCTACGAATTTCAGCTCTGCGAGGCTCGAACCCACGTCGCGTGGGTGCGGGCTTGTGCTCCAACTGCTGCGCTACGCCCGCTGCTTTGTCGTGATGACCGCAGCTGTGTGCGCGGTTCTCAGCCGTTTGATCGGAGATCGACAGTTGAGATCTGCTCTCCGGATGAAGGTGGAAGCGAGCGCGATCTGGATGCGGTGAGCGGGTGCCACGTGGCGCATTGTGGGCCGTTGATCATCAGATCAACGGTCAGAACTTCTTGGGCCCATTGTGGGAGCTTCGGTTGTTGGATTTGGCCAATTTTGAGTCTGTTGGACTCCGTTCGTCGTTCTGAATCCATCCGTGTGATCCGATTGCTCATCTGAGTCCTGCTTTGACAAGTGCTCATACAAATGGCCATTAATACTATTTTATAAGAAGTCTTGACATATGATGCATGCAATGCTCCCATTCTACTAATGTTGTGTTATCTGTGCCTTTTATTCTTAAGATGGGCCCTATTTAACGGAATTATCACCCCAAGATGCAGTGTTATCATACCCCTATGCTTACTCCTTGTTAGTCCCTAGCAAGGTTTATTCTAGCCTTTATTTTTTTGTCAGAATTTAAGAAGTAGTTACTTAGACACTTCGTCACTTGTCAATAGGAGGAAATATACTAAGATCATAATCTACAAAGACTAAGCAGCGCCCGGGTGTCTGCTAAAATACAAATCGCTTGAATCCTTGCTTTCATGTATGTAAATATACATATGTATATATATATTTTTAGATTTTTTTTGGAATTCAGAGTGGGTTGGTAACTTTTTACGGCTACCCAACCCACCCAAAACTCGGACAAACCTCTAAGTGCTAAGAATCTTGGTGTGAAGATCGTGATAGACTCACTCAACGGTAATTCAGATAGACTTCGGGTTTCTACGCCCCTAGGTGACTGGAAGAGGAAGTATTTTGCCTAAAGGTGTATTTGTTTGATTGGTAGCTTTCTCCCTACGTTTGTTTTAATTTGGAGTCAGCACAAGGTTTTTTCCAGTGTATATCTCCCCGGCTTGTACTACTTCCCCGCTTCTTCCTTAAGTGTTTTGGTTCCTTTTATGCAATTACTGAGCTGGGCTCTGTACAGCCGACCAATGGGCTGTTACCCACGATCACTTGCCAGCCATACTCGTGTGGTGAAGTGTGGTTTATTTTATTTTCTTCTCTTTTTTTTTTGTCGGTGGCTTCCCTGATCTCAAATGTACCTAGAGGCAATGAAGAAGAAGTGGTCTCGTGGCTGGGCTCTGGACAACCTGCCAATGGGCTGTTACCCACGACAACTTGCCAGCCATACCACCCTAGAGAGTTCATTAGCTACCCAATTTCTGTCAAAATCTCTGAGGAGTGAGTCTATGTAAAAATGTGTGTAGATGCTTAGACTCAAAGTCCTTCTGAGTTAGAGGGTGAGTTGATAAGTCGTATACTATCACCTTATTTAGTAGGTGGATTAGAGTAGCTTAAGGTTGCAAGGATTTGAAGCTAAATCCATATTTTAACGGACACCAGGGCTGATTAAGCCTGAAGGCCTGAAAAGTCTAAATGTTCAAGTTCTTTTTGTATTATTTCCCACTATTGACAAGTTTCTAATGCCTAAGTTTCTTCCTAAATTCAATTTATTTTATTTTATTTTATTTTATTCAAACTGATTAAATGAGCTCAGGATCATGCAATTTACCACCCCCCATGCTTAAACTGGATAATGTCCTCATTGGAAAATACATTGATGCAATAGGGGTTTAAAAAGATATTATCTGAGTGATGTAAAATACCGGATCAGCTTGAATCCTCTGGGTTGCCTCCCAGGAAGTGCTGAGTTTAACGCCTTCGGCTGGGCATAGTGCACAAATAGGAATGGTTTGGGTCAAGGAGGCCTGTACAAAATCAGCTAGACCCGAAATCAGAAGTCTACAGATGCGAACAAGGTTGTGGTGGAGTCCCGTTCCTAAGGGGCAGGAATTTTGTAGCAGATGTAACATGCATGCCCGTGTCATATCCTCTCTTAGTCTGCGGGCATGCAAAGAAGTTGATGTGGATGAGCGCACCCCGAATATGACATGCCAGACACTAAAGATGTAGGTTTTATACTCAGCTTGTGTCCCCATAAAATTGTAATTCGTCAAAAGTGTATCAATTCCAGTGCAGTCGGGTTGTGGCATCTTTATTCTGGTAGGTAGGTAACAAAATCAAGAGTTTCATAATGAGCCCTACAATCAAGCATGAGGCCTCTCTCCAAAGACGAATCCATCTCTTCCGCAACTATGGTTCCATTACTCATTCCCTCCAAGCCCTTGACCTCAAGAATATTTTCTCCAACCTCCTTTGTATCAGATTCACTATTTGAGGTTGCATTAGAGGTAGGGCCAGTTTCATCCTCTAGTTCATATTCTTTCTCTTGGCCCTCCTCCAAATTTGTGACGGGGATCCCAACCAATTCATAATCGATTTCTTTGAAATTGTAACTCGATTCCCCGTCTCCTATGTTGGCTGTTGTTCCCACCGGCTCACTTCTCTCGGGCCGATTAGATTCGAATTCTGAGACATCTCCCCTCACATTCTCAGTTTCCTCCTGATGTTTGTCCTCAATGCTCCTCAAATTGTGTTCCGAGGAATCCTCAATGACCTTATCAATTGTGTTGTCCAACTCCTGGGGGGTATCAATGATGGACTGAACCAAATTAGGGTGATTGGGTGTAGTCTAATTGATCATGGTAGGTCCTTGCTTTACGAATTCCATGAATGGCGTTGTGTGCAATAGCTTTCTCTGGCCTTCTTCCCCCAATTGTTGGAACAAATCCAACATGGCTTGTTGCCCTTTAACCAATTCTTGATTCTGTCTGTGTAATTCTAACTGGAGGTTATCAAGTATTGACAGGGTGTCATTTGGTGTCCTTTGGATTTCCTCCTTGAAATCCAGGTTAAGAGAGTGTGGTTGAGGTTGTGGATTAGAATCCATACTGGGGTTTAGGTTCTTGGGTGGGTCCTCTATTCTATCATGTTCAGGGTCTAGTTCTTCAAAAGAACCATTCTTTGTTTGGTCCTACTCCAGAATAGTTGAGGTTCTAAGTCCTCCCAGTCAGATTCTTCATCAGGGGACCAAATCAAGGGTTGATGATCTTGGGCTTGCCTAGATTTCTGATCATTCTCTGATTTCCATTTGTCTAGAATTCTTTCCAATCCAAAGGTCAAGTAGGCAAGGTTGTTAAATTCAGATGACCTTTCTTGGTTATTATCCTGAGAAGGGTAGGGTTCTTGGTGTTCTCCTAGAGTGTAGGTCCTATCAAAGTGGTTAGAGAGAGGGTGGGACCTAAATGATGAGGTGTCGTGAGAATCGAGATATGGAGCCCCACTATTTGATTCATACCCTTGAGTGGATATGTTGGGTGTATCCCAATAAGAGGTTGGTGCGGATTGGTCATAACTGGAATAGTTGGGCCAAGAGGGATATTCTAGGTCGTACCCCCAACTTGGTGGTTGGTTAGACCAAGTAGGCTGTGGGTACGATCTACCTGGGTTAGCATACAAATCATGTTGAGGGTAGTTTGGGTAAGATGGATAGGCATTGAAATCCATGGTTTGGAAGAAATGGAGGGATGCGGGAAGAACAGATGAGAGAGAGTTGTGTGTTCAGCCAAGCAAACAGGCCTAATACTTATGGTGTGTTCCTTAGGGGACCTAGAAATCTCCAAAAGGGTGATTAAGTCTGTAAACACTGGACTCCCCTTCCCAAAGCTAATCTGGCCAGGTTGATTACGAGGGGATTGTAGGGAAGGTTCGTCCTTTGGCTTGCGCCGCCGGTTTCATAGACCTCACAATCGCCGTCGTTTGACACTGCCCCGCAGCTTAGTCACCAGATTCTACCAAGGGAATGAAAGCCAAGTGCCCAGCGAACAAAAGCTTGCCTCTCGAGACTTAACCCAGTCCTGCCTAGGGCACGTCTACTCATTTTTAAAAGGGCTAGGATAGTGCTTGTGCTCGGGTTATGTGATTGGGCGTTGATTGTGGTGGTGCCTCAGTTTTCCACTTTCAGTGTGTGTGCTTCTATCAAAACATGGTTTCCAAGCAAGGATTTTTCAAGATGTGGTGTCTTTTAGTGTTTCATCCTTACTTTAGTGTCTTTTAGGATTGACGTGTCTTAATGTTTTCAGACAAGTTTTAGTGGGCACATCAAGTTTTGCACACAATTTGGTGAAAGTAGATTTCTTTTATTGTGTAGAGTCTCTAAAACCCTAATGTACTCATCCTAATGATCATGCAACTTCTATTAGATGAGTCATTTTTAGGGTTGAGTGGTGCAACCCAAGTCAATCCAAGGTGGCTTCGCAAACACCACTCAAAAAGAGAAAAGAACACTCCAAGAATTTATTGAGAATGTTAGAGTGTACATTTATTTTTTGCTGGGTGATGTGTTAAGGATGTGGGTCAGGTAATTATACACCATGCCAATTTTTTTTTCAATTTTACAATTTTTTTAGTTTTTCAAGCAAGCAAACAGTCATGAGTGAAGAACTAATCACTACCGGTCCTTGTTGCACCTACTCCCTTGTTACCGTCATGGGTTGTGCTGCTTCACCATCCAAGCGTCGACTTCCTGCAACCATCAAGTAAAAGGAGACAAGGCATTAGGGGATGTGAGAAGGGATGTAAAATGGAAGTGACAAAACAAATCCGTTGCCTCCCTGGCAACGGCGCCAAAAATTGACATGCGCTCGTGCGCGTGTGTTTGGAAGTGTCATTATAGTTTGCACTTGCAACGTCGGTTTTAAAGTAAAGAAACGGATGTGAGTCCAAGTGTCAATCTCAGGGAGGCGTGAAAATCAGATTTTTCTTGTCACTTATTATCACGGAAATCATGGGGTTTTGCTTGCGAAAAAATGCGGGTGAAAAGCGAGAAGGAGAGAGAGAGAGATTAGGGTTAGAGTTGTTTCATTTGTAACGTGCAATTTAAATAGAAAATAGAGTAAGCAACTGAATAGAAAACAACTTCATTAATTATGTAGCTTTAGTTCATAAATTACAACATTAGATACATGCTTAAACATAAGTAAAGTAAAGCTCAAAAGAAGGAAAAAGAGAGAGAGAGAGGGAGGGAGGGTGGCGAGGCAGCCACGGTGGTGGAGAGGGCTCCGTCGGCGGCTCGTCGTCTCCGACGATTGTAAGAGAGCTTAAAGGTAGCTAGGAGAGGGGTAGAGTAGTTGAAAGTGGAGTGAATGCCTTGAATGGGTGGTTGGAAGGGGTTTAAATAGGGAGAAAGGCTTTCCGAATGAAGAAGGGGCTTTAGCGACGTCCGGGACGTCGCTAAAACCCTTCCCAAAATGTCGGTGAAGTCCCCTGCCCGCTGATCGCTTGCCTGTAGACGTGCTTCCTCGCGCCCGATCCGTGTGCATGCGCCACGAGCCGCCCGATCTTGGGATCTCGGGCGAGACGCTCGCCTGGATCGCACCCTTGCGCCCGCGTCATCGCGTGTGTCTGGCCAGGGTGCATCTACAGGCGCCACGTCGCGCTATTTCGTCTGTTCGCTGCTGATTGGGTGGCCTAATTTCGCCCACGCGCGTCGCCGTCTCCGAATTTTAGCTTCGCGTGGCTCGAACCCACGTCGCGTGGGTGCGGGCGTGTGCTCCAACCGCTGCGCTACGCCCGCTGCTTTGTCTCGGCAACCGCGGGCGTGTGAGCGGTTCTCAGTCGTTCGATCGGAGATCGACGGCTGAGATCTACTCTCCGGATGAAGGTGGAAGCGGGCGTGATCTAGACACGGTGAGCGAGTGCCACATGGCGCACCGTGGGCCGTTGATCATCAAATTAACGGTTAGAAGTTCTTGAGCCCATTGTGGGAGCTCCAGATGTCGGATTTGGTCGATTTTGAGTCCGTTGGACTCCGTTCGTCGTTCTAAATCCATCCGTATGGTTTGATTATTCATCTGAGGCCTGCTTTGACAAGTGCTCATACAAATGGCCATTAATACTGTTTTATAAGCAATCTTGACATATGATGCATGCAATGCTCCCATTCTACTTATGTTGTGTTATCTGTGCCTTTTATTCTTAAGATGGGCTTTATTTAATGGAATTATCACCCCAAGATGCAGTGTTATCAACCCTCTACCCAGAAGCCGAGGGTGCCCTATCTAGAGTGCCTATCTGCTCCTAGGGAATCTTCTGTTGGCTCGTCTAGAGCCAAGGATAGGACGGAAGAGATTATGGATACTTTTAGGAAAGTCCAGAAAAACTTGCCTTTATTGAAAGCTATTAAATAGATCCCGTCCTATGCCAAGTTTCTGAAGGACCAATGCACCCAGAAGCACCGATCTAGGAAACAGGTCCAAACCAAGGTCATCTGCCTGACCATGTTAGCTCGATTCTCCAGCATGGAACACCCCCCAAAATGAAAGACCCAAGGGCCCCGTATATTTCAGTGGTTATAGGTAACCAACACATTGACGAAGCTCTGCTCGATCTAGGTGCGGGGGTGAACATTTTACCGAGCTCTGTCTACGACCTTTTGGGAGGAGGCAAGCTAAAGCCTAGTCCAGTAATCCTCCAGGTTGCAGACAGATCACTTAAGACACCACGGGGATTGTTGGAAGATGTCCTTGTGTGAGTGGAGGATTTCTTCTTCCCTGTTGACTCTCTGGTGCTTGATACTGACCCATCAAATAAGCACACAAAGCTGTCCATTATTCTGGGATGCCCCTTCTTGGCCACAGCTAATGCCTCTATAAATTATAGATCTGGGGCACTTAAAATGGGCTTCGGGAACAAGAAGATCCGGTTGAATGTTTTTAATACTTACAAGCAATCCGGATTTGAAGATTATTCTCAGATTGAGGTCGTTGATGAAATAATTGAAGAGACCACTCCAGCACTCTTATGTAGAGATCCCCTTCAGAAAGTCATATCTAAGGACCATTCCTCGATTATTAAAGAAACTGAAAGGGAAATGCCTGAATTAGAAGAGTTGCTGGGGATACACACAGAGTCTCTGTCTCCACCCTAGACCATGAAGGTAGATCCGCTACCTGAGGTGAGGAAATCTCAACTAAAACCCTCAATCCAAAAGGCTCCTGAGTTGGAGTTGAAACCCCTCCCGAGCACATTGAAATATGCTTTCCTTGGCCCTAATAACACGCTCCTCGTTATTATCTCGTCTGCATTATCTAAATTGTAGGAGGGAGCTCTACTTTAGTGTTTACAAAGGCACAAGGAAGCAATTGCCTGGTCAATTGCTGATATTAAGGGTGTTGATCCCTCTCTTTGCATGCATCATATATATACGAACGAGTTTGTGAAGCCTTTCCGAGACATGCAGAGAAGGCTCAATCCAAATATGCGGGAAGTTGTTAAAAAGGAGATTCTGAAATGGCTGGATGCAGGGATTATCTATCCCATTTCAGATAGTAAATGGGTCAGTCCTATTCATGTAGTTCCCAAAAAGGCAGGAATCACTGTGGAGGAGAATGACCAAGGAGAACTGGTGACCAATAGATCCTCAACTGGTTGGAGGGTCTGCATTGATTACCGCCGTTTAAACATAGCTACTCAGAATGACCATTTCCCCTTATTGTTTATCGATCAAATTCTGGAACGATTGGCGGGGAACAAGTACTTTTGTTTTCTTGACGGGTACTCTGGGTATAATCAGATAGCCATTTTTCTTGACGATCAGGAGCATACCACCTTCACGAGTCTATATGGCACATTTGCATTCCGTCGAATGCCATTCGAGTTATGTATTGCTCCTGCCACTTTCCAATGTTGTATGATGGCTATCTTTTCTGATATGATCGACGAGTTCGTTGAAATTTTCATGGATGACTTCTCCATTTATGGCTAGTGGTTTGACCTATGCCTTTCGCACCTTGATAAATTCTTAACTCGTTGCGAAGAGGCAAAGCTGGTGCTTAGTTGGGAGAAAAGCCACTTTATGGTCCAGCAGGGAATTGTGTTAAGGCATATAGTTTTCGAGAAGGATTAGAGGTGGACACCGCAAAAATCGATTCCATCTCTAAGCTTCCATTGCCCACCAATGTTTGTCAGGTTAGATCTTTCCTTGGCCATGCTGGATTTTATAGGCACTTCATTAGAGATTTCAGTAAAATCTCTTAGCCACTCTGCGACCTGTTAGTGAAGGATGTCTCCTTCAATTTTGATGATAGATGTGGCGAGGCTTTCCAAGTTTTGAAGAAAGCCCTCATTACCGCGTCGATTCTCCAAGCACCAGATTGGACCCTCCCGTTTGAGCTTATGTGCGATGCTTCTGATTTTGCAGTGGGAGCGGTCTTAGGTCAAAGGGTTGATGGCAAACCTCATGTGTTGCATTATGCCAGCAAGACCCTTATGAATCCTCAGCAAAACTACACGGTCACTAAAAAGGAACTACTTGTTGTAGTATTTGCTTTGGAAAAGTTTCGGTCTTATCTTTTGGGATCTAAGGTTGTGGTGTTCACTGATCATTCTGCCTTAAAGCATCTTCTTGCTAAAAAGGACACCAAACCTCACCTAATTTGTTGGATTCTGCTACTCCAAGAATTTGACCTGGAAATTAAAGACAAGAAAGGAGTTGAGAATGTGGTAGTAGATCATTTGTCTAGGATCCCTATTGAGGCATCAAATCCTACTGGCGGTATTCAAGAGACTTTCCCTGATGAGTCTCTAATGGCCGTGGAAGCTAAAACTCCTTGGTTCGCTGACATAGTGAACTATTTGGTCACGGGCATTACCCCTAGTACTTGGGACAAGCAGAAGCAAGACAGGTTTCTCGCCAATGCTAAATTTTATCATTGGGAGGAACTCGAGCTTTTTAGAATAGGCTCTGACCAGCTTTTTCGCCGTTGCGTCCTTGATGAAGAACAAAGAAGTGTTCTGAGTTTCTGCCATGACCTCCATTGTGAGGGACATTTTAGTGGGAAGAAGACTGCCCATAAGGTTCTTTAGTCTGACTTTTGGTGGCCCACATTATTCCGAGATGCACATATGTATGTGGGCGAATGTCTACGTTGCCAACAGACGGGAACCATTGGAAAAAGGGATGAGATCCCCCAACAACCTATCCTCACTGTTGAAATCTTTTATATTTGGGGCATTGACTTCATGGGTCCCTTTCCTGTGTCCTTCAGATATGAATACATCCTTGTGGCTGTAGACTATGTATCAAAATGGATAGAAGCCATACCCACGCGAACCAATGACCATTCCATGGTCTTGGGCTTTGTTAAGGCTAATATCATTTCTCGGTACGGGTGCCCAAGGACGATCATAAGTGATGGAGGACCTCACTTCAAGAATGTACACTTCACAAGGCTACTCCAAAATTTGGGAGTCAATTACATGATAGCCGCATCTTACCATCCCCAAACGAGTGGACAAGTTGAAGTGTCTAATAGGGAGATTAAGCGAATTTTAGAAAAAACTATTAGGCCCGATCGGAAGGATTGGTCTAAAAAATTAAATGATGCTCTTTAGGCCTACAGAACTGCATATAAGACTCCCTTGGGCATGTCTCCTTTCTGTCTTGTCTACGGAAAAGCATGCCACCTTCCCGTTGAAATCCAACATAAAGCTTATTGGGCTATTAAAAACGTTAACTTGAATCTGGATAAAGCGGGAAAGGCACGTATGTTAGAATTAAGTGAGCTTCAGGAGCTTCATAATGAAGCTTATAAAACTTCTCAAGCTTACAAGCAACGTACAAAAGTCTTCCATGATAAGCACATCATTAGAAAGAGTTTTGAGCCCAACCAGTGGGTCTGGCTTTTCAATTCTAGACTTAAATTATTTCCTAGAAAGCTAAGTCCCACTGGGATGGGCCATACGTTGTTATCAATACTTTCCCTCATTGAGTTGTAGAAATTCGGAACCCTAGTTCTGGTGCGAGCTTTAAGGTAAATGGCCAGCGACTTAAACCGTATATTACTCTTTCAGATGGCCAGGTTTTAGATGTACTTTGGCTTGAGGAGCCTTAGCTCCTCCCACTCTTCTCCTCAGGTGATATTCTTCTATGTCTATTTTTTTTTCCAATGAGGACATTGTCAGTCTTAGGCATGGGGGGGTATAACCTGAGAATGTTTATAGCATTTATAAATATTTGCATACATACATACATATATATATATATATAATTTCTTTTCTTGAGTTGAATGGGTTAGTCCCTAGCAGAATACCTTTGTCATTGGAGGTTTTTCTTCTTGAATTATTTCTTAAGTCTAGAATCCAGTACATTTTTTTCACATGCATGTAGACTGGGTAATGGATCCTTGAAGAAAACCAGTAAGCTTTTGTAGTCTACTAAACCCTTGGACAGTTAATAGGGAATCAGGCATACTATTTTCTTGTAGATTTACCCCATATTTGTGAGATGAAAGTAGAGAGATTACTGGTGCGCTAAGTCTAGTGCAAGGACTTTTATATTTTGGACAATTAGATGATGATATTTCAGAGTTAGGCATAGTTTTAGCTCTTTATTCCTGTGTGCGTACTTTGTGTGAATTCGTGAGAGTCACCAAATAAGGCAGATACACAGAGATTGAGTTTTAATAAAGCTATGACTATGGTGGATGGTTATGACCATCCTTCATAGAGTCCTCTGCTGAAGGAGGGTAATAGTGTCAAAGGTTAGAAATACGCCTGTCCTATCCATTCCTTCCCGGTGTCGAGAATAGGAACTTCCACCAAATAAGCCACACAATATCCTCTTGACCATCATCATCCCTAATAATGTCTCATAAATAAAATTATGTGTCGTATTATGTTGATTTATAAAAAAAAAAAAAGAGAAAAGAAAAGAAGAAGAAAAAGAAGAAACAGTTATATTAAAAAAAAAAAAGAGGAAGAAGAAGAAGAAAAGAGAGAGAGAGAGAGAAAAAGTACAAGTTTATAATGTAACATTGTTTCTGAGGCAACAGAACACCTATCGTGATCCACCAATTATGACCCATACCTATCTTTCAGTATTTCTGATCGTCTGAATACTGGCTAAAGACTCTAACTTAGTTGTAGAGTTATTAAAACTTTAATTGAAGTGTGGATGTCATGTGAGGCCACCAAACAGTGAGTACAATTACTAAATCTGGCGAGATTTGTGATCTCAGAAAGAAAGAAAAGAGTGAGCACCTAGGAACATCAAGAGAGAATAGTTGTTTAGCCTCTCTCTGAGTTGACTTTTCTAATAGTCTAGAGATCTAGAGTCTATAGTACTAGATTACATGTAGCACCAGATGAGTGTGTGCCACCAAATACAAATCCATTCAACTCGATATCTCCTACCTAAGCCAAAAGTCGGGGTCAAATTATAGATTATCTTCTGCTTTATCCCTGAGGGAAGTAGTTGCCAATCTCGACATAAATATTTACCAAGGGTAAAGTACGAACTCCCAATGCGAATTGGCTTTTCACGTGGATCTGTTACCTAGGCTATCATCACTTCACATTTGTCTGGATCTCTAAAGTTTTGAAATAAGAAAAGAAATCTTCTGATTATTTCTATTATTTTTGCTACGGACTAGCAAATCTTAGGCATGGGGGTATTTGATGAGTCCATTTTAATGGACTATTGTTACACCTAAGTACTTCAATTCTAACATAGTATGTTTGCTAATAATCAAATTAAGTCATTAAATAAGTGCATGCATCATTACTTGAGTTTTTATCTATTTTATTACATTTTATAGTATGTAATTATTTTATGTTTTGTTGCAGGAATGATATTGGAAAGAACAAGGAGGGGATGGGGGTAAAATTCCCCCAACAAATGCCAGCCGCAACAGATCCCCATGAATATCTCATCTTTTAGCCGACCTCAAAAACTTCCCTCAACAAATGCAAATGGTGTTGGCCATTTTTAGAAAAAAGATTTTGAAAATCCTTTGGGAGGCGGAAGAGAAGAGATATAGAGGAGAGGTTGAGGGGATTGGAAGGGATCCATCATCCATAGCATGCACTGTGCACACCGCGTACCCACGTCCTCTGCAGGCGTAGGCCACAGCCGAGCCCTTCCACGCACTACCCTTCACCGCGCCAAACCTTCCAGCCTGCACCGCACCTTCCAACGCCCTTCCAGCCTGCACTGCGCCATGCCATCACCGCCCCCTCACAGCCTGCCAGGCGCGCCCACACCGTGCCCTTCAATCCTACGCTCAGCGCTGCATCCGCACTCACATCGGTGCCCTCTGTAGCAGTAGGCCACCCTCCGCCTGCCCTTGCGCGCCCTCTCCACTGCAGGTGCTCCCCACAGGCGCCCCCCCTCTGCAATGCAATCACCACCTGCAGGCGCGCCCCCTCTAGCGCCCTTCACTACAGGCGTTGCACCGCTCACTGCAGGCTCGCCTGTACCTGCACTCCCACCGCGTGCTGCACCAGCGCTCTTCACCGCCCCCTACAGCTCTCTCCATCGCCTGTCCAGCGTCCTCGTGCGCCCGCGCCATCCCCTTCCACTGCAAGTGCCCTTGCGCGCCAACCCTCAGCAGGCAGCAGTCGCCCGCACTGCATTGCCTGTAGACCCCACAGCACCTTCCAGCGCCAGCAGTAGTGGGGATAGCAGGCTGTAGCAAGCTCCACCGCCGGCCAACCTTTGCCTCTAGCCACCTTGGCCTACGTCGAGAACACCGATGTGAAGCCACCACTCTGACGCACCTTCCCCAAGGACCTCGCAGCTAGCCAAGCCTCTTCACGTGCATAAGGAGGAGAGAGGAATTTTCCTCTATTTTGGGTGAAATTAAAAGTTACCATTTGTGCCATTGCCAAATGCTATTGCATTATTTAGTGGATTAATATATTTGAGTGAAATTGCATGCATGCCCTTACATGTTATAGTATTTCTTTCATGCACTTAACTTTTAAATGGTATTGTGATAAATGCATAAGACCTAATCCATACACTCACATGACCTAAAAGAGAAAGACCCATGTTTTGAAATACAACTATTTTACATGCCATTACACGTTATTTCATGAAAGGAAAATTATATCCATATCCCTGCATTTCTAAATAATTACGTATTCCTTCTTTTCACCTTGTTTCGCATCAGATTTGAACATGGATTGCGCACGGATTGAATAAGTACAAAAAAAAAATATTTTGTGAACTTATTAATCTATTCCTCCCTGTGGATACGACATCTTTTATTGTGGTTTAAATTCATATCTATGTTAATCATTTGATTGAGAGATTTCCACCACATTAATTACGACATATCCTCTATTGCTATCACAAATAAGTGAAACTCTCTCTGTCACGGAGCCCAAAAAATTCAGCCCCAATTACTGCAAGGGCAAGAAGACAGAAATAAATTTTGTGACGACGAAGAATCCCTTGTGAAAGCGGGATCCAGGTCTCCTACGTCATTTCCTCGTGTGGCTTAGCTCGTGGTTGATGTTGCCGCTCTGTTGCGCCTCGTCGACTCGTCAAATTCCTCGCACAATAAAAAATGATCAAATAATTACGCAGCTCAGAATACTCAAAAATAATAACGTGAATCTATTGCATCTGTTGCCTCCCCGGCAACGGCGCCATTTGATGGAGAGATTCTCGCTTATTTTTGATAGCAATAGAATGATATGTTGTTGTGTTGTATGTGGTAGAAAATCTCTCAATCAAAACTAAATATCAAATTTAACCACAATAAAGATGTCGCATCCACAGAGAGGAATAGACCAATAAATTCATGAGTAGAGGAATATACTATTTGCAGACACTTTCGTGACTTGAATGCAAGGACTATGCTATTTTAAATGGAGCTTGCAATTTCCTTAAAAGTTCAGGGTTATTTATGCAATTTTCATGTCAGGAATTAAGCTCCAAAAATATGTATATGATGCATGTGTAATGGCATATCATGTAAATTGAACTTGCATGCAAATTCGATTTGAAATTCAAAGTTAAATGATGCACATAACACAAGTGAAGTAATTTCAGGAAACTATAAGTGCATGAATGTAATGTGGCCTGAATAAAATATTAATATCTAAATGGAAATGGCATTCAATGTTAATATTAATTGAGGAGAAAACAGAGGATTTCTCTTCTCTCTTCCTCGCTTGGACGGACGTGCACGGTTGGCAGTGAGAGTCGACGGGGTGGTGCTCCTCGACGCGTGCTTCGCAATGGTGGTGATGCGGCGGCCGGAGGTGGCCGGGGGTGGCCGAACGGTGGAGAATAGCCGCCGGCCTATTGGCCCTGTTGGAGGAGGAGCACCACATGTGGAGAGGATGGTGCGGCTGTTGCAGCCCGTGTGGATGCACGTTGGGGTCGCGCGCTCAAGGGCGTGCTAGGGCACACGCGGGAGTGGCCTGTGGGCGTGGGTTGCCTGTAGGCTTGGCTGGCTGCAGGGCGTGCAAGGAGTGCTACGGTAAGGGTAGGAAGGCGATGGCGTGGCGCCTGCGGGCGCTTGGTGGGGGCTGTGTAAGGGTGCAGTGAGGACAGTAGCGTGGTAGGAGTATTGGTATAGCCCCTGCAGGTGGTGGCGAGGGCTTGTGCAGGACCTGCAGGGCTTGCGGGTGCGGGCAGGTGATGGCGCGCGTCTGCAGGCGGTGGAAGTTGGTGCGACTGTGGTAGTGCGTGCGGTTGCAGGTGTGCGGTGGGAGGTGAAGGCACTATGGCAATGCGATGAAGGAAGGAGGGTGCTGCTGTAGTTGTGCACAAGGGTGCTTGGCTGTCCTTGCGCACAGTGGGTGGCTGGCGAGGTCTTGGTGAAGGCACTGGTGGGTCTGCACAGGTGCGGGCGGTGGAAGGTGTGCGCACAATGCATGCTCTCCCCACAGTGCACGCAGTACTTCCCAATGGTCTCTCCCTTAAGCCCCTCCGCCTCTCTCTCTTTATCTCCTCTCCCTCGCGAGTCAAGGGATTTTCAAAATCCCTTACTAAATATGGCTAGCTCTATTTTATTTTGTTGAAGGAGGACGACCGTAGGTTAGATATTTGTGGGGGGAAAATATCTTTTCATCCCCTGTTCTTTTCTACAATTGATCTCCTCTCTCTTCTTCCCGATTGTTAGCCTGTAACAAGTGCGCTATTGTGGGACCTGCATGAAATTTAAAATAATTACATAATAAGCAATAGAATAAATGTAAACTTAAATAATGACATATGCAATCATTTAATGACCTAATGTGATTATTAACAAACATACTATGTTAGAATTGAGTTACTTAGGCGTAACAATAGTCTATTAAAATGGACTCATCAGACTACATACGATGTTTTGGCTGTCTGATCGAGACGATTTCAGAAGCGTTGGACTCCCGTCGTTCTGATCAGATCTGTCCGGTCTGATCTATCATCCGTAGCTTCGAAGCATCTGCGATTAAAATCATCTCTCATTAGTACATAAAATGATGATTTTATCTATGAAGCTAATCAAACTAACTATTATGCAAATTACGATGCCTCTGAATGCATTATTCCTTAGTTATGCTAGAATCTAGCTTAATTCAGGTGTTTTAGGTTGCATGAATGCTATGTAATCACACCCGCATGCCTAAATCTTGCTAGTCCCTAGCAAATGCATGACTAAATGAAAAGTGATCCTATATGACTAATTTTTATCAAGAGTTTGACTAGAGGTTTATTTCTTTTATTTTCATCCAAAGCTTTAGAAATCTAGACAATCGTGAAAATGCTTTGTTGTAGCCTATGCAATGGATCCAAGTGACAAGTCAATTCACATCTAAAGCTCATATTTGACCTTTAGTAAAAATCTATTGGGATAGACAAACTTCTTCTCTTAGGGTTATAAGATAATCTGTAAATTCAACCCCAGCTTTTGGCTTAGGTAGAAGATTTCTGAGTCAAGTAGATTTGTATTTGGTGGCTCACACTCATCTGGTGCTGCATATAGACTAGTAATTTAGAACCTAGATTTCCAGATTATTAAATAATTCAACTCAAAGAGAGGCGGAGAAACTGTGCTCTCTTTAGTTCCTTTGTACTCATTCTCTCTCTTTCTCTCTTTCTCTATTTCTCTTTCCTTTTCTTTTTCTTATCTTTTCTTCTCTTTTATTTCTTTTTGAGTTCACAATCTCACTAGATTTATCAGTATATTTGGTGGTCTCTCCTGGCATTAGCACTTTAATTAGGTTTTGATAACTCTACGACTAAGTCAGAATTCCTTAGCCCGTATTTAGGTGGCCAGAAATATATAAAAGTAGGTAAAGGCTGTATTTAGTAGATCATGAGGGTGGTAGGTGTTGTTGCCTCGTTACATTTGAAATAAACTCTAACTCATAAACTCATTTGTTGTTCCTGCTATTTTCCTTTTCTAAATTTTTTCTATAAATATAAATATATATATATATATATTATTTTCTTTTTTCTTTCTCTCTCTCTCTATTTTTTTACTCGCATCTAAATATCTATTAATGCAATGCAGTATAGCATACGATCTTTTATTTATGAGGCATTATTCGGGATTAGGGGTGTTCAAGAGGATATCAGGTGGCTTATTTGGTGGAAGTGCCTATTCTCAGTACCGGAAAGGGAATGGATAGGACAGTGTATTTCTGACCTTGACATTAATACCCTTCTTCAGCCAAGGATTCCATAAAGAACGGTTATGACCATCTACCTTAGTCCTAGTTTTATTAGAACTTGCTCTCTACGTATTTGCCTTATTTGGTAGCTCTCAAAATATTCGCACTAAGAATGTGTACGTAGAAACCGAGAGTGAAAACTATGCCTAACTCCAAGTATCATTATCTAATTATCCAAAAGTTAAGATTTCTCATACTAGCCTTAGAGCATCAGTAGACTTTCTACTCTCACCTTACACTTGTTTAGTGGATCTGTTAGAAGATAATTTGCCTAACTCCCTAATTACTGTCCAAGGGCTTAGGAGAAGAAGCACTACTTCTTCTCAACAAACTAAAGATGTTTATCGATCTTCACAGAGGATAGGATTCATTGCAAATTCTACGTGTAAGTGTGAAATTGTACTGGATTTTAAACTCAGGAATCAATTTAAGAATAAATCCTTAATAAAACCTTAATAAAAATTTTTTATGCCTAAATGCATTTTTTTTCTTGACATAAAAATTAGACATGCAATGTCCACCCCCCCATGCCTATTCATTACAACCTCATTGAAATGTATGCATGAAAATTAAAATATAATAAGCAAGAGGAGGGGATATCACTTGATTATTTTTGTTAATCATGGTCAGTATGGATGCAGAGGATGCAAAGCTACCTGTAATGAATATTGGGTTGCCTCCCAGCTAGCACTAAGTTTGACATCATTTGTCGGACTTAAACCCAAAAATATGTAGTTCAATACTTTGGCTTAAGAGAAGAAGTAATAATTGTTGCAGGGGAATTTAAGATTAGTAGGAAGATATGATCATTTGGTCCTAGAATCAGTGATTCACAAATGCGAACTAGCTGATGATGCAACCCTATTCCAAGGAGTCTTTCTGATTTGGAATATGAAATAGGGTCAGGTGGATGAGGTTCAAATTGCAGAGCTTATCTGTTAATTAGGTTCCATAATTCGAGAAGAGGTGGTATAGGGTTTGGATTGAAATCATGATTTAGAATTAAATCTGGTTCTGAATTAAAGTAATAAGGGTCTTCATAATGGTAGTTGATAAAAAAAATCATGAGTTCTCCAGGCTCTGGGTCATATGAGGATAGGGGTAGAGTTGTGTGGAATTCATCAAAATCTTCATCAGAAATTTCTTCTTCCTCATCTAAAGTCACTTCTTCTGAGTCAAGCCATCCATTTGAACCAGTTGGCTTAAAAGTTCTTCCCCAGTCCATTATGTGTTGATCTTCTTCTTCTGGGGTTACTTTCTGGTTCATGTCCTTAGATTGTCCATTTTCTTGAACTCCCTCAGAATTCAAAGGTTCTTGAATTTTGGGGTGGATGTATTGAGGATTCTTTATATTGTCATCTAATTCATCATAAGTTACTCCCAGGAGTTTCTCAATCTCACTATTGTCCTATTCAATTTGTTTTCTCATGGGAGATAGTAGATCAGAATTATCCTCAAGTACATCCCCTTCTTTCCCTTCGTGCTGGTCTTGAGGTTTGGCAGGATTTGGATCATTTTTAGTGTGAATTGCCAAAACTTGTTCTATTGTTCCTACAACCTCAATGAAACCACAATTCACCTTATTCTTTTGGGAAGCTTTAAAGATATTGAGTTGACAATTCTTCCTTCAAGAGGTGATGTGCATAATCCCCATCTCATAGTTGATTAGAGCCTTGGCAGTGGCCAAGAAAGGTCTCCCTAAGATTATTGGGGTGTGGTTCAAGTTTTCTGATGCCTCCATATCTAAAACAAGGAAGTATATAGGATATTCAAATCCCTTACTTTTACAATCACATTTTGTACATGGCCCTTTGGAATTTTGGTTGACCTATCAGCAAGCTGAAGGATCACTTTAGCGTGTTTCAAGGGGCCTAAATCCAGCTCTTCATATAATTCTGTGGGGATTAAGTTGATGGAGGCACCTAGGTCCAATAAGGTTCGATCCAAGATGAAACCATCTATTTCACATGAGATTAAGGGGGTCTCTGGATCTTTCTTTTTAGGAGGGAGCTTATTTAGGATGATGACACTGGCTTGTTCAGAAATCATGACCCTTTTTGATGATTTGGCCTAGTGTTTTGCTATGCATAATTCCTTTAGAAATTTCATACAGGTCGGGATGTTCTCAATGGCCTCAAGGAGTGGTATATTCACCTGGACTTGCTTTAGAATCTCAAGCCACTCCTTAGATTGGTTGGTTTTCTTTTCCTTGGGTTTGATCAAGGCTTCAGGAAAAGGTGCTTGAGAAAAATCATGAGTATTCAAATCCTGAGTCTTGTTTTCTAGATTAGTTTGGTCTCCTAGGTCAGATTTAGGCTCCTCAAGATCTTGGTAAGATTTTGATGTAGAAGGATCTTCGATTTGTTTTCCACTTCTCAAAGTGACAACATAGGCATGTGCATTAGGGTTAGAAGGGTAAGGTAGGTTTTGCAAAATAGGTTGAGCCAAGGTTGGGTTAAGGTTAACAAAACCAGGTGGGTGCTGGGGAGTAGGTTGAATTAGGTGTGATTGTTGCTCCTGTGTGTTGTGCTGGTTAACCCTATTGAAGTTCCTTGGGTTTGGGACGGGTTGGGATGGCAACATCCCGTGTTATCTAGCATCAACTAGCTAGTCTAATCGTCCCATTAAATCTGTTCTCAATTGATTCATTTCTCTCATTTCTTTGAGGACCAGACTCAGATCAGTGAGCTGGTTTCTTGAGTAGGTTGTGGCTAGTATGTGCGCGATTGTGTGTACCTACTAGGTTGCCCATACGTGTTTGGGTTGGTCAAGTTAGGACCCTGGGTGGGTTTTTGACTTGACCAAGATAAGTTAGGATGGTTGCGCCATCTAGGGTTGTACGTGTTTGAATAGGGCTAATTTCTAGTGTAACCCTGGAGTGCATTCACATCCTTAGGATAACTAGGCATCGGGCTGCCTAGTTCAGAATTCGAGGGTATCAAGGTCCCTCCTTGGTACCCAGAAAGAAATAGGTCCAAGTATAGTTGGCTCATAGGTGGAGCCATGGTTAGGTAATTGATGTTGTGCACTAATTCCTGACCTAGGGGGTTGGGGAATTGGTTGTGGGTTAACATAGGCACTCCTTGGGTAAGCATAGGATTTAATTTGGATTGTATACCTAAAGAATTCCTGCCCTTCAGAAGTTTCTTATCTAAATTCTCCACATTCTTTCCCATGAGTTCCATATTATCTAATCGTTGTGTAATTAATTCTAAATCAACCAAGTTCGAATTATCTTTCACTTCATAAACTCCACTCCTTGGTTGATCAGCTCTGTTAAAGGCAAACATTGAGGCATTGTTGAGGGAATTTTCACTTATATTCTGGAACAATTGAAAGGCTCCCTCAGCATCTCGACTTAGAAAATTGCCCCCACATGCCACACCAACAAAATTCTTCAGATTTTCACTTAACCCATAATAGAAAATATAAGCCAAGTGCCACTTTGGAATCCCATGATGAGGGCACTTTCAAGCTAAATCATTGAACCTCTCCCAAGCCTCATGTAGTTGTTCCCTGGGGTTCTGCTTAAAGGTTGTTATGGCACATCTAAGGGCAATACTTTCCTACGGGGAAGACTTTCTTTAGGAATGTGCTTCTTAGGTCTTCCCAAGTTAGGATTGGTCTACCAATTGTTCTCAACCATTGTGTAGCTTTATCTTTCAAAGAGAATGGGAACATCTTCATCATCAGGGTGCCTTCATTCATGTTCCTAGGGCCAAAGGGGCGTCATCTGACTCACGACCATGGAAGTGGGGAATCAAATTGATAATATGAGGTTTGAGTTCAAAATCATCCCCATCCTGAGCTACCTTAACAAAGGGTTCAGATTGGGCATTAGGAGGGTTATAAAAGTCACGGAGAGGTCAGTCTGCCCTTCTGTTTTGGAGTCGAGTGATGGCCTACACTTTGACTTCCATCTGTCGGTCATGATGCTGGCCTTGCTTAGTGATATGCCTTTGTAAGAGGGTCATAGGATCCAGATTTTCCTCTTCAATCTCTTCTTCCTCGTGGTGACTAGCCATTGCAGAGGTTACAGATTTAGATTCTGGATGGCTTAGTCTTCTCTTAGGACTTCTTTCTAATGGTGGTAGCAAATCAGGTTTTTGAGATCTTCTACCTTGCATGCACCATACGAATGTCTGTGATGAGAAGGAGAAGACAGATGAGAGAAAACCCTGCCCGCTCAATGCAAGCAATCAAATTGGTCCTTAGAGTGTTATCCCTAAATAGACTTGATCTTGGCTCCCCAAAACACGACTGGGTTAGATCAACCCTTGAATTACTTGGCTGGCCAGAAGGGTGGGACCCTTTAGGACACCCCACATGGCGAGACACCACTAAGGGTTAACACGGTTACCGCATTGACCTTTCTTGCCACCAGTGGATCCAAGTAGACAAGGCCTTAACCTTAGCCTTATCTAATTTCAAGTCCTCAAGTCTATTAGTCTTGCTTAGGGCACGTCTACTCAGTTTTGGACTTGGGTTTGATGTTCTTTTGGAATATGATGGCGTTAGGGGGTGTTTTCCCTTAAAATTAATTTTAGATGTGAAGTGCGCAGGCAAAGGGTTCACAAGCAATTTTTTTATGATGAAGTGAATTTTAAGATTCAATTGCCCGTGTTAATGCATTTTAAGGTTCACTTGAGTTAATATTTTCAATCAAGGTTTTGATGAGGCACATAAGAGTTTTGCAAGTCCAATTTGTTTGATAGATTTCCTTTAAATATGGAAATGCAGGTGTGTTTTATCCTTAATGTGAAACCCTAAGCATAGATAGTTCTAAGATGCTTCTTTTAAGTCCACATTCAGGGAAGTGGTGCGAACCAAGTAATGCAATAAATTGTTCTTATTGCACAACTAACTAGGCACTCAGAAAATATTTTTGAAGAATTTTTAATACACGTTTTCTATTTTTTTCTGATTTAAAGTATACTGGGGGTTTTGCAGTTTGTTTTGGCCCTCAGTTCGTGATTGGATAATCCATGAAATCAAACATGAAAGAATTATTTTTTTCAAATTTTTATAAATTTTTTATTATCTCATAAATTCAGTACCACAAATTTCAAGTTAATCAGAGTTGTATAAAAATTCCTATGATATTTTGAACTCCGAAAAATCAGGAACTATAACCAAATTGATAATAGATAAGTAAGAGAATTTTTAAAATTTGTATATAACTCAGATTTATGCAAAATTTGGATATGTTGTTCCTGACTTCAAGACTAACGTCTAGTAAAAATTTGAGAATATTTAAACATGCAAATCTTTGAGAATTAAATTTATAAGTAAATAGTTTCTTTCAGCCCGAAAACCACTAACCAGAGAGATTTTTTTTTCGATAAGAAAAAAATTCTAACTAATACTAAGGTTCAAGCAAATCCTAAATCTAACTATTCTACGGGTACTTACCTGAGATTCGAATTTGCAATTCCCATTGTGTTTTGTTTTGATTTCCTCGCTTTCTTGTACATGAAATTAACGAAAATAGCAAGTTAGAAATCTCAAATTCGCACCAACAAATTTCAAAAATTTCTATTGCCTCCCCGGCAAAGGTGCCAACTTGTTCGAAGCATGAATCTTATTTTAAAGTAAATCAGTCATAGTATAGCACGAAGTACAGCGAAACAAATAATATTTATAAAACTGGTGAATACCAGGTTGTTCGCAGGGAGGCAATCTCAATTTTAACAGTAGCTTTTCAATAAAACTAGTTCTAACAGGTATTTATATATGGATATATGTATAAAGAGGCATTAGATATCCATATGATCAAATTTCATTTCATTGATAAAGAGTTCCCCACAATAGAAATTACTATGCAAAAAGTAGAGAGAGAGAGTAGAAGGAGGCAGAGAGACGACGCCGCTTGTAGGATGCTTGTGCGAGGTGCGGCAGCACCTCAGATCTAGAGTGCTGAGACGAAGGTCGGAGTTGCAGAGAGAGAGATTTGGCCTGGAGGAAGGTGGAAGAGTTGTATGGAAGAGATTTGATGATCTAAGGGGGGCTTTGGCCTTCTTTTATAGTTTTTATGGAGGGAAAAAAAGATATTTTGGCCCTCTATCTTGTGCAACAACCTTAGGCCAATCAGATCCATCTAAGGGGATAACCATCACCGTAGCTCGCAAAATGCATTATCAAATACAATTTATAACTGAAACTCCAACGGAGTCTCGGGGTGAACATAGGGAGGCGACGTTTACTTTCGTTGAAATCCGCGCTTCGTTTTGTTTCTTTTTGAGGTTTTTGGGTTTTGTGATTTTTTTTGTGTTTTTGTAAAGAAAAGGGCAAGCAAGATAACTCACAAAGGAGATGAAAACAAATCTGATATATCATGCAAATGTTTATTACAATATGCTAAAAAAAAATTCAAAAGAGATAAGGGTAAGGAGGAATCTCCCAAATCGGTTGTTTGGCGAGACGACGACTCTTGGCGGTAGCTTGGACGAAGAGGGTGAGGTGTTAGACGACAAAGGTGAGATGCAGGAGGACGCAGGGTAGAGGAATGCTTCACCAAGGTTTCGGAATGGGGATGAGGAGCTTGAGGTGATCTTCTATTGGAATGGAGGTGGGAGGATGGCTCCAAAACTCCTTATGAAGGTGGTGAGAGGGATGACAAATATTTGGTGGGGTAAGGGATCGCTACACTAATGGAAGACCTTTGGAGCTTGGGAATGAGCTCTTGGGAGCTTTGATGGGCTTCTAGAGCTCTAGAGTAGGTGGGTATAGCAAAGGTAGAGATGCCTAGGCAAGGGAGGTGTGTAGGTCTTTATATAGTGGATGGGAAGGGACCAAAAATGGACATAGGGTAATTAGCGACCTCCAGGACGTCGCTGTAGGTCCATCTCAAGTGTTGCTATAGCCAACTCATGCCTGCTCACACAGACGCTCTGCTGGCCCTCCATCACGCGCGCGAATCACGCTCATGCCCTGCTGGTGTGCGTTGGCGTGCACGTGGGTGCACGCTGCTGGTGCGTGCTGGCATGCGCATGGATGCGTGCGGGTGCGTGCTGGCGTGTGCCCAATTAGAGAATTGGAGGGGGGGTTGCTGGTTTCAAACCCACACTTGTCCCTTGGGATCAAGGGCCTCCACCGTTGCGCCATGCCAACAAGTTTGTCGAGAATATGTGCTGTGGTCGTGCGGTGAAGGAGGGCTCTCAGCCCTTGGATTTTCATCCAATGGCTGAGATTGCTTGTTGGGTGGCCCTTGGAAGTATGACGGGTGACCTTGGGCACTCTAGATGGTGCCACGTGGCACCATTTAAATCGTCCACCTTTCCTTGCTTGCAAAGGATGCTATGGTGCTCAAATCGAGGT
This sequence comes from Thalassia testudinum, assembly GCA_037157565.1. NCBI lineage: Eukaryota > Viridiplantae > Streptophyta > Magnoliopsida > Alismatales > Hydrocharitaceae > Thalassia > Thalassia testudinum. The sequence goes on from JAZHRO010000031.1 coordinate 97,507,018, forward strand.
GATTTCCACGTTGTCGGACTATGATCGTTGCTCTGGATTCATCTGTATGGTCGGATTTTTCATTTGAAACCCGTAAAGATGTCGCATTCCTTCCTGGCCATAAAATGTTGGAATTACTAAACAATATACATAAATTATCCTAAATGCAATGTAATGCATGTTATGCACTATTTATACTTTTGGAATGCAATGCTAGGCTTAGGAACTATCATAAATAAGTATTTTATCATGAATTTATTTGTGTTTATCAATGACCCAGATCAATCCGTGTGGCAACACCGCCACCGCTCGTAGGCTGCCCCTCAGCGGGCTCACAAAGAATGTCCATAGTATATGCTCAGAAGGGTAAAGGGGTATAGATGCTCATTAGGGAGTCGACCCCTGTACTGGCCGATTAGCCAACGGAGGCAATTCATTTTATATGCAGTTGAGAATCGAGGGACTATGTTGTCCCTCCTTTCATTGCGTTGCAGATGCAGGTGTCTACTTTGACCTTTGCTCCAATCTCAAGGCTACTCAAATATCTCCTGCTAATGCTACAGATACAACACATTATCAACTCAATTGTCAACCTAGAGTATTAAAAATGCTGATTTGGATCCTTAAATAATTGAGATGTCAACAAAGAATGCTTGGCATAGCTTCTGTCATCAATGGAAAAGAGTCTTAATAGTTTCCTAACAAACTATCACACAACACTCTCTTGCAACTCTAGTTACTCTCTAAGTGGTTCTTAATATTCTAAACTAATCCCAGAACTTAAAGAATGTATCTACAACTCAACTTTGACCTTAAAGACTTGCTACACATAACTGCAACACTGAGCCTTCATAACAAAATTCAAATCAAACATGTAAAGCTCTAAACTTTGCTGGGATAGATTGCAAACACTCTTCGAAGCTTTTAAAATACATTAAGATCTTAAAATCATGCTTCAGAGCTTTGTAAGCTCTAATGCCTACCTTGGGTTGACCCATCGTAGGTCCGTGTTTGACTTTGCTCCCAAGAGAATTTTGGATCAAATGGAAGATACTAACACACTCTAATAGTCTTCCTGAAGTTATTGAGATAAAAAACTAATGAAATTAAACACCATAATAGTCTAAAGGATCATTGTCTATGGTTCTAAGTGAGTGTGTTCATCAGGTCGAGAGTGTTAACAACCCTACTCTAGGGTGTTCTATACTCAGTGGAGTCTGTTGATGATTATGAACCTGTCATCGAGGTCTAAAATAGTTTAAACCATGTAGCTATACTTCACCAGAGTCAAGGAAGAAAGAGGTGTTCAGGTCATGATAGTCCATGGAATTCAAAAGTAAAGGTAGAAAGGTGATCAATGAATGAAATAGATTTGATTGAAGTTAGTTAGAATCAGTTATAGACATTGAAGAGGTGATTTGATATCATCGGAATTGGAGAAAGTGATTAGAACGCTGGCAAAGTTCATTGGAGTTTGACAAATCACTGTACTTAATAAAACATCTTGAGAAGTGGCTCAAAAGATTCCTTATGAACCTAGGAAGCTACAAAATACTTCAATTAGGTTAGAGAAAGATTCTAAAAATGTAGCAAACTTTGATTAATTGAAGTGGGGGATCGAGATGGTCTGGTTGATATAATGAACGATTCTCTCAATAGATTTAGCAAAATGATCCCTGAGGCGTAGCGGAGGTGAATGGGGGATCAAATGGATGTGAAGAACTCAATGGAGCTTCGCCATAGACAATGGAGGTCTGGTGGAGGTGGAAAATTGGGCATTTGGTGTGTGATGGTCAATTGTGAGAAGTAGGAGGGATGGTGTCTATTTGGTGTCGCAAAATGAGTATTTAATTAAAAGAGCGTCGTAGTATTGTATGAATCACAATTCCAACAAAAATATAATATTGAGACGGTGAGTCTCGATCGATCTCAGGGAGGCATATAAAAGCGAAATTGATTTTTGATTTTTTGTTCTTTACTTAAAATTGGACTCCGGTTTCAAGGGTGCGAGTAAAAGATGCGTTGGTCGCATTGTTAACACGTAAAACAAGTGCATGTGTCAGATAAATCACAAATGTGAATGATGAGAACCTCATCATGAGCCATAACTAGCTCATTTTGACCTAATACAAAGGATAAAAGCTCCTACATATCTCAAGGAAAGGCTTAACTCAGAGAATTCTGAGTTTGAGAAGAAAACAAGTCATAAGGGGTAAAAATGCAATTTTACCAGTATAATCTGCATACAGGGTAATTCAGGGCCCAAACATAGGTCAAAGCAGCTTAATAAGAATAAAAGTGGGATGAGATGATCTAGCAAGGGCTACAGCACTTCCAAGAAACTAAATGATAATCTGTAACCCTAAAACAACCCACTTCAATTCACAAGGTTCGAGGCAAAGTAAAAAAAAAATAAACCCTCTAAAATTCATAGAAAAATAATCTCTAGGGTTTAGAACCTTCAATTTGGCCTTCAGAACCCATTTTGACCTACATTGAGAACCATGCCCAATTAATAACTTAATTTGGGTTTTTGCGTAAATTGACCGGTCAAACAAGGTTTAATATAGAAATGAAATTCACCATCAGATTCCTTAGGTCCTAATTAATCATGTATAAAAACTTGAGCCTAAGAAGAAACCTCCTTGACCGACCTTACACTTTGGTCCTCATATTTACTCTTTGGCCCTCAACTTTTGAACCCTCGCATTTTGGCCCCTAACTCTCCTTCATTCTTTGCGATCAGGTCCCCCCTGCAAAACCTGCCAGCACCATGCTCCGGCGACCTTGCGCGTAGCATGGCGCCGCGCAGGGTGAGAGGGGGGACCTGGCAAGTAAACCGGGGGTGCCCTGCGTCGTCAGCCGTCGCAGGGACACCCCCCTGGTCGTTGTAACCCACCATACCGGCCGTGCGAACGCACGGACGGTATGGGTTCTTGTTTCCGGCCATCCTCCGGCGAGGGAGACACGTCGTCTCCCTCCGCCTTCCTCCCTGTTTTGATCCCTATAAATACCCCCCGTTGCTCCACCGACCGGGGTAGCTCGGGTCTGACGGAGAAAACCCCCAACTTTCCTCTCTTCTCTCTCCGGCAGACGCTCACCAGCTCCGGCGGTTCCTCCCCCTTCTCCTCTTCGCTCTGCCGCAATACCAGCAGCAGAGACTTCCTCCCCTGCTCTTCCCGCGCCACGCCGTACCCAGCTGGCGCCTCTCCGGCTCTCTGCTCGCCGCCGCCCCTTTCCCTGAGCATCGTCTTCTCCGGCGACAGTCGATACGACTGTCGCCCTGTTCCTCCCCCTTCGTCCCTGCAAGTAAGCTAGAACTACTCCCCTTCTTCTCCTCTTTCTTTCCCCGCCTTCAATTTATTCAATTAAGCCCTCGACCGACCCTGACCATCGTCACCCGCTTCGTCTCCGGCCACCCTCCGGCGAGATGCTCCCATCGCTCCACAGCCTCACACACCTCGCCGACCCTCACCGAACCTCCGCCTCATCACACTGAGCACCCCCCACCCCTTCACTGCCACTCCACACCTCCGTAACGCTTCCCCCAACAAACCCATCCTCCGACCCACAGTCCGACCTAGGGCAGCCCTTGCACGCCGCCCCACGCCTCGCCACCACCCACACGAGCTTCGCCGCACCCTGGCGAAGCTCCCTGCACTTTCTGATTAGGCCGAGAGGCCATTTTTCTGTGAACAGGCCACCCGACCTCCGCCGCCATTGCCGTGCAGAAGGAGCTGCTTCCGCCTGCAGCTACAGGCGCGCCACGCTCAGCGCCACGCCCAGATTCGACTCCCAGGCCTTGCGAGGCGTTTCGACAAAACACCAGGCTCGCAGCTAAGGCAGAAGGCTTCGCGTGACGCCGCGATCTCCCGCTGCTTTCCCCGCTGCGGGCGCGCAATTGAGGTGGGACATTTAGTCCCACCTCGGAAAAGTCTGAAGAGGCGCAGCGATATAAGACGCAAAAGTGCTGGAGGCTTACTGCCTTAGCACACGGGGTGAGGTCCCCTTCACCCGCCCGATTACCCGGTCTCATCCGCGCTCACGCCCCACGGACTTGACCCGACCCGACCCGACTTAGACTGACCTGCACTCCTCGCCCACCACGCACGCCGGTGGGCCTGGACCCGGGCACGACCCGTACCCGATTACCCGGCAGCTCTGGGAGAGCTTTCCCAAGAGTGGTTTCAGAGAGAGAGAGACGCGGGGGAGAGGGTAGAGTAGGTTTTGTCCTCTGACGTAAGCTCTGAAGTGTGCAGGAACAGGTGAAGAAGAAGGAAGCTGAGGAAGACACTGTAGCAACAGGCAGTTTAAGTCGTCTGATTTGGAAATCAGACAACGGCCTGAAGGGAAAAGAAGAAAGAAGGAGGGGCGATGTCCCTGACTGGAAAAAGAAAAGACGGAAGAAGGAGATCTGAAGAAAGAAAGAAGATCACCTCTGCAGAACTAAGAAGAAGAAGATCACCTCTGCAGAACAAAGAAGAAAGAAGGAGATCTGAAGAAAGAAAGAAGAGCATCACCTCTGCAGAACGAAGAAGAAGAAGATCTGAGACGAGGAGAAACAAAGAGAAAAAAAAGACACCAAATTCTTTCTCTCTCTTTGTTTATTTTTGTAAAAGAAACATGTATATCTCTAGAATACAACTTGCTCCCTGAGTTCGACCTCGGGAACTCTTTTCCGAGTAAAAAAATTTATATATTTGAAATGATGGCAACAACTGGCTATACTACGACGCTATAACGTTATAACCCTGCTGTCGAATCCCAACCATTTTTGGCGCCGTTGCCGGGGAGCAATGGCTATTCTAGAGGTAAACATTCCTGTTTCTTTTTAATTTCTGATAATCTCCTCTCTTTTGTGCAGAAAACTACAGGAAATCAAGAAGACAAGCAACTGCACAACAACCACTCCGAGGACAGGTAAATTTTTCCTCTCGCTATTAACCCCTAAAACTCAAAAGAAAGAAAAGAACAAGCAATATAGGGCTAACCTGTCTTCCATACTTAGTAACCATAAAAGTTGCATGTTTTCAACTCATTATTCCTGCACACTATTAAGGGTATTTAAGGGCTAACACATTCTTGCTTGAGCCCTAATTACCCAACAAAGAATTAACTAGACCAAGTAGAGCCAACATAAGATTCAACATTAGGGTTTTAGAGACACACTACTTAAATCAAGAATGGAGAAAATCCAAAAGAAGTGTGCCTAAACCATTGATTGAAAATACCTATTCAAAAGAAAACCTAAAACAATTGGCTCTCTAAACACTTGAACCCTAAAAGACAAGACCTAAAAGCTCTCAAAGAAAACAAGAGGTAAAGTTGACCCCTTGGGTCAACCAACCTTAAATTAGGTCACTCTTTGCACTTAAAAGACTAAAGTTCAAGTGAAACCTTAAGCACCCTGATCTTAAAATTGGTAGACTTAAGAGGTCAAGATCCCCATTCTGGTCTACCTGGAACCGCAGTGACAAGAGAGGTCGGGTGGGGGAAACCCTGTAACCCGTGGGGACGCTCTACCGTGTAGGGGTCTTCGCGGGACTCTCCCTCTCTGGCTGCCCAGGTAATTCTCAGGTGGACGATCTTTCTGATCAAGGGGTCCATCTGCCCCGAACCTCTATAGTCACCCAACAATTTTTGGGTGTCTTGATTGGGTCCAGCACCTGCTTATCTCATCCAGCCCTTCAGTATTTTTCAGGAGGTCCTTGAAACCTCCTATAGAAATTCACTCTCCCCGAGGCTAAGCCTCGGCTCCTTTGTTTTTGCAGAAATCATTCACATAGCCCCTCTTTCCTCTGATTCTGAACAAAATCCCCTTCCTCCATCTTGATTCAAACTTTGATTCTATATCTTGATTCCACCACCTGATCCAATTATGCAGCCTAATTACCTAGCAAGACTACCATTCAAAAAAACCTGAATATCTAAAATCCATGAAAGATAAGATGATTGAGGATGCCCTTGAAATCTATGAAATCAAACCCTCAACACCAGTAGAAAACATTCAGGTTGATGTCCCAACAACCACAGCTTTCATCATAAACTGTGCCCAAATTCTATTGACTGAAATTTCAAAAGGATCAACCCGAGATATGCTCATGACAGGATACATTGAGATGGAAAAATTACACCAATCTGAATACCTTCAATGCTTGACAAATCCTGTACTTTGGGAACAACACCAAGATGCCCTTATGAAACGGGTAGAAATGATGAAATCAGTAGAACAAATTATCAACCAGAAATACCCGTATATACCAGAAACAGAGGATGAACCATCTTGGAACAGTATTAAGGAACAATCCAGTTTCCCAGATCTCGGGCTTGAGGCACGAAGTGGTTGTAAAATCCCAACCCAGATAAAAGACAATGTTGAATTAGGTTGGGATATTGCAGGAGAACACAATGGTGAGCCAAACTTAGACCATGAATTTCCAAGCCTAGAATTTCAAAACTCCTGCAATAATGAGATCAGAACTGAACCTTCTGAGGGTATAAATTCCGCCCCTTATTTTGATAAGGTGACCCTCGAAGGTTATTCGGACTTAGGTTCTAATAATTCTACCCACATCCTAAGCCTAGAACCTAGATCTGAAACTTATTGGGAAGATTATGAGGCCCCTTATGAGAAAGATCAAATTTTTACAGAATATGATTCCGAGCCTCTATTTGATGAATATCCCTCTCCAACATCCTCAGGAAATCTGATCGATTTTTCAGAAAACATGCCAATTTATGATACAGAAACTGAGGAGTTGGATGAGCAAGGTTTTAATGGGGTCTATCCTACCAGCTTAGAGCTTGAACAGAACATCTTTTTGAGCCCAGAATTGACATATAGGCTAGAACCCTCCGACAAATTCAGATCTGACTATAATTGCGGAGAGATTCCCCTTCCTGAACACGCCAGGCCTATCTACGACCTCAGTTCACATGACTCTGACTCCGACTCTGAGGTCCTGATTCCCGAGATCACTGATAACATAGAATCATTCCTTTTCGATCCTCAGGAACCAAAAATAGAAAATGCCAAGAGTGATTACAACCAAGAATCCAAATTTTTTCTCGAATCCGATTCCTTTCATCCTACAGACACTCTTCCGGCATTTGATAGTTACCCAGAGGACTCTCTACAGAAAACCACCTATCATCTGTTTCTAGAAGAGCCCTCGTACACAATGGCCACCTCGTCCGCACACACAGAACGGATCAAAACCTCTCCCAAACCCCGACCCGCAACCAGACTCAATTTCTATTCAGATTCACCTCTCACCGAGCCGATTGCATTTCCACATCGGGTTTCGAACATTGCTCAGACTACATACCATGCTCTATCATTCTCTGATCACCCCTGTAGGGTTCCTGCATCAACCACTGATTATTCTACGAGTCCCTACTTTGACCAGGCTGATTCGACTCAGCCAAACCCTGCGTTTACACTTCCACATCTATCTAAGCTTCATAGTATATGGTGGGTTCCACACCTTTTTATCCACATCTATCAACCCACCAGATTGATTGGGTTTGGGCTGCATCATCAACCTGTTGATCTGAACAAGCACCTGGTTGGACCAACCAGGCTCTTAATCAAGGTGCTTGTCTTACAAAACTCCGCTGATTTAACCATCCCCTCTCCATCGCATTTCCCGCTTGGCTGAAGGCATCAAATTTAGCGCTCAACGGGAGGCAGCCCATCATTCTCTTTGAAAACCTGAAACTTGTTCTGACACCTTTTAGCACTCGAAGTTCACCCTTGTAGACAGCCGACCCCAACTCAGATGCTTGCATCTGGGATTTGAAATCGTCCGCAAAAATTCAACCCGACCCATCCACTCATCCAAATTTCTGTCTTAAGGAATGAACTAAGACCCCCTAGGTTACAATGAGGACATTGCAAATCTTAGGCATGGGGGGGTATGAAAGTGCAAAACTTGTAAGAAAAGGTTTCAAACAAAAAAATTCACATATGCCAAAAACACCATAAAAATTAAAAAAATTTTCGAAAAAGAATAAGAGGAAAAGAGGAGAAGGAAATTTTGTGAAGGAGAAAAGAAACAAAATGAAAAAGGAGCACAAAATTATGAGAAAAAGTGATAGTCATTAGTAAGGAACTAAGGAATTAACCTAAGTTCTAGACCTCATTCAAGAAAAGTGCACAAAGAGATTAGTAAAGAATGCAAACCTTAGGCATTCTTGAATAGACTCTTAGTACCCATTAAGATCTGGACACTCCTCAAGAGGTTGAGGAAAATGAAAAGCTGAAGTATTAGGTCTAAGGCTTAGGGAGTATTCGGCCTCGTTAACTAATTTTTGGTTTACGGGACTCAGTAACCTAAGCACCCTAACCTCACACACAGCCTGGTTCAGTAAGCGTAAAAATCAGAATCACGCAGAAGCGTCGCAAAATTCTGAAAAGAACACCTAGAATAGGAGCGGCCGATCAACACAAGTTGATTTGGACGAGTTCCCAGCGCGGAGAGGCGGGAAATCCCCTCGAAGATGCGTAGCAAAATATCATCTCCTCAGTGCTTGTCTCCTAGGATATTTACATATCCTACTGGGGGCATGTAAGCACTCTGCTCGTTCAGATTCCATGGATGGCATTATCTCGAAGTGTCAATTGCCAGGGTCTGGATTCGGCCACGGAACACCATGGATGGGATTATCTCGAAATCTCAATAGCCAGGGTTCCGGGGGTTGCCATGGGCGGTGCTATCTCGAAACATCGATCGCCAGGAACCCTTGAGGATTGATGATGGGAGCAAGGAATCTGATACAGACCGTGTTGAAAAGCCAATCCTAGGCTAGAACTAAAAAGAAAAAGAGAGAGAAAACTCTCCAAACATAAAAACTTTCTATCTCTCTCTTACAAAACGCACTGCGAACTGAGCCAGGGCTAAAATCATTTCAAGCACGGGTGCTTTAACCACGAAGTCCAATAAACCTTAGGTTAGTTCTTGTGGACCTTAAAAACCTTTGCTAAAAGACTGAGGCTAAGGCTAGACAGATTTGGATCTTGATTGGTACTAGAGTACCTTTTAGGCCTATGGTCAGCATTCTAACCTAATCTATGCTCAAATAAAAAAGGGCACTTATCTAAAACTATTAAAAACTTCATGGTCTAGAACAAGGGTTGAAACCTTAAGTTTTTGCTAAGGGACTAGCAAAAGCTAGGCATGGGGGTATGATGAGAACCTCATCATGAGCCATAACTAGCTCATTTTGACCTAATACAAAGGATAACAGCTCCTACATATCTCAAGGAAAGGCTTAACTCAGAGAATTCTGAGTTTGAGAAGAAAACAAGTCATAAGGGGTAAAAATGTAATTTTACCAGTATAATCTGCATACAGGGTAATTCAGGGCCCAAACATAGGTCAAAGCAGCTTAATAAGAATAAAAGTGGGATGAGATGATCTAGCAAGGGCTACAGCACTTCCAAGAAACTAAATGATAATCTGTAACCCTAAAATAACCCACTTCAATTCACAAGGTTCGAGGCAAAGTAAAAATAGAATAAACCCTCTAAAATTCATAGAAAAATAATCTCTAGGGTTTAGAACCTTCAATTTGGCCTTCAGAACCCATTTTGACCTACATTGAGAACCATGCCCAATTAATAACTTAATTTGGGTTTTTGCGTAAATTGACCGGTCAAACAAGGTTTAATATAGAAATGAAATTCACCATCAGATTCCTTAGGTCTTAATTAATCATGTATAAAAACTTGAGCCTAAGAAGAAACCTCCTTGACCGACCTTACACTTTGGTCCTCATATATTTACTCTTTGGCCCTCACTTTTGAACCCTCGCATTTTGGCCCCTAACTCTCCTTCGTTCTTTGCGATCAGGTCCCCCCTGCAAAACCTGCCAGCACCATGCTCCGTCGACCTTGCGCGGAGCATGGCGCCGCGCAGGGTGAGGGGGGGGACCTGGCAAGTAAACCGGGGGTGCCCTGCGTCGTTAGCCGTCACAGGGACACCCCCCTGGTCGTTGTAACCCACCATACCGGCCGTGCGAACGCACGGACGGTATGGGTTCTTGTTTCCGGCCATCCTCCGGCGAGGGAGACACGTCGTCTCCCTCCGCCTTCCTCCCTGTTTTGATCCCTATAAATACCCCCCGTTGCTCCACCGACCGGGGTAGCTCGGGTCTGACGGAGAAAACCCCCAACTTTCCTCTCTTCTCTCTCCGGCAGACGCTCACCAGCTTCGGCGGTTCCTCCCCCTTCTCCTCTTCGCTCTGCCGCAATACCAGCAGCAGAGACTTCCTCCCCTGCTCTTCCCGCGCCACGCCGTACCCAGCTGGCGCCTCTCCGGCTCTCTGCTCGCCGCCGCCCCTTTCCCTGAGCATCGTCTTCTCCGGCGACAGTCGATACGACTGTCGCCCTGTTCCTCCCCCTTCGTCCCTGCAAGTAAGCTAGAACTACTCCCCTTCTTCTCCTCTTTCTTTCCCCGCCTTCAATTTATTCAATTAAGCCCTCGACCGACCCTGACCATCGTCACCCCCTTCGTCTCCGGCCACCCTCCGGCGAGATGCTCCCATCGCTCCACAGCCTCACACACCTCGCCGACCCTCACCGAACCTCCGCCTCATCACACTGAGCACCCCCCACCCCTTCACTGCCACTCCACACCTCCGTAACGCTTCCCCCAACAAACCCATCCTCCGACCCACAGTCCGACCTAGGGCAGCCCTTGCACGCCGCCCCACGCCTCGCCACCACCCACACGAGCTTCGCCGCACCCTGGCGAAGCTCCCGGCACTTTCTGATTAGGCCGAGAGGCCATTTTTCTGTGAACAGGCCACCCGACCTCCGCCGCCATTGCCGTGCAGAAGGAGCTGCTTCCGCCTGCAGCTACAGGCGCGCCACGCTCAGCGCCACGCCCAGATTCGACTCCCAGGCCTTGCGAGGCGTTTCGACAAAACACCAGGCTCGCAGCTAAGGCAGAAGGCTTCGCGTGACGCCGCGATCTCCCGCTGCTTTCCCCACTGCGGGCGCGCAATTGAGGTGGGACATTTAGTCCTACCTCGGAAAAGTCTGAAGAGGTGCAGCGATATAAGACGCAAAAGTGCTGGAGGCTTACTGCCTCAGCACACGGGGTGAGGTCCCCTTCACCCGCCCGGTTACCCGGTCTCGTCCGCGCTCACGCCCCGCGGACTTGACCCGACCCGACCCGACTTAGACTGACCTGCACTCCTCGCCCACCACGCACGCCGGTGGGCCTGGACCCGGGCACGACCTGTACCCGATTACCCGGCAGCTCTGGGAGAGCTTTCCCAAGAGTGGTTTCAGAGAGAGAGAGACACGGGGGAGAGGGTAGAGTAGGTTTTGTCCTCTGACGTAAGCTTTGAAGTGTGCAGGAACAGGTGAAGAAGAAGGAAGCTGAGGAAGACACTGTAGCAACAGGCAGTTTAAGTCGTCTGATTTGGAAATCAGACAACGGCCTGAAGGGAAAAGAAGAAAGAAGGAGGGGCGACGTCCCTGACTGGAAAAAGAAAAGACGGAAGAAGGAGATCTGAAGAAAGAAAGAAGATCACCTCTGCAGAACTAAGAAGAAGAAGATCACCTCTGCAGAACAAAGAAGAAAGAAGGAGATCTGAAGAAAGAAAGAAGAGCATCACCTCTGCAGAACGAAGAAGAAGAAGATCTGAGACGAGGAGAAACAAAGAGAAAAAAAAGACACCAAATTCTTTCTCTCTCTTTGTTTATTTTTGTAAAAGAAACATGTATATCTCTAGAATACAACTTGCTCCCTGAGTTCGACCTCGGGAACTCTTTTCCGAGTAAAAAAATTTATATATTTGAAATGATGGCAACAACTGGCTATACTACGACGCTATAACGTTATAACCCTGCTGTCGAAGCCACCAGTGAACGTGTGTGTTTGTGTTTGCACAACCTCTATTACGCAATGGCGACTAGTAGAAAACGAATCTATCGCTAAATCATTAATATCCTCTGGGACCAACATGTTTATTGCACTACATATAGATGAAGCTGGAAAATGATGATTTTATTCCTTCAACAATATTGTCATTACAAGGATTCTAGAGGAAAGCTTGTACATGGAACTTGAAAATGCTACTTGTTCATCGCGCTGAATCGGTATTTAAAATCGATGGGAGTGAATAACTAAAGGAGGCCTCAAGGATGGTCTTAAAGACCTCCTACCGAACATGCATTGATGGTCTGGATGAGAGTAGAATGTGATGGACCCAATCAAGACACGCAAAATTTTGGATGACTATAGAGGTTTGGGGCGGATGATACCTCTTAGTCAGAAAGCCGTCCACCTGAGAAATACCTAGGTAGCCAGAGAGGGAGAGTTCCGTAAAGACCCCTACACGGTAGAGTGCCCCCATGGGTTACAGGGTTTCCCCCACCTGATCTCTCTTGTCACTGATGTTCCAGGTAGACCAGAATGGGGACTTAACCTCTTAAGTCTACCAGTTTTAATTAATAGCAAGGGTGCTTAAGACTTTACGTGAACTTTAGGTGTATTGAGTGCAGAAAGTGACCTAATATCAAGGTTGGTTGACCCAACAAGGTAGGTCAACTTCACCTATTTGTCCATTGAGAAGTTTTAGGTCCCTTCTTTTAGGATTCAAGTGAGGTGAAGAGCCTGAATTTTAGGATTTGCTTGAATAAATCACTTCAACCAAGGCTTAGGCACACATCATTTTGGTGAGTTGATTCTTGCTTATGAAGGTGTGTCTCTAAAACCCTAAATTGAAATCCTTAAATGACTCTAATTTTGGTCCAATTTAATTTGCCAAATGTGGTATCTAGGGCTCAAACAAGAATGTGGTAGCCCTAGTTACCTTAAATGGGTGCACAAATGAGATTTGTTGCTGAAATCAAATCAGGCAACTTGAAGAATTAGCTAAGAATGTAAAGCAAGTAGCCCTAAATGATTTTATCTTTTTTTCCTTTCCAAAATGAGGGGCTTTAAGATAGGGAGTAATCAGAAATTACCTGACCCTGGCATGTTTGATGTGCGGCTATCCTTTTTTGAATCTTCTCCCTGAAACAACCACAACAAAAAGAGATATAGCAAGTTAGTACCAAATCAGAAATTATAATCAAGAATTCTAAATTGCCCATTGCTCCCCGGCAATGGCGCCAAAATGTTCATCACGTTGAATTGGTATTTAAAAGTATTGCGTTGTACTACAACCGAAATAGCGTTTCAAAATAAATATAATTTTATTACTTGAAAAGATTTCCGAGGTTGAACATAGGGAGCAAATTGGTATTTAGAAATCAAGATCACAATTTGTATTGAAAGAAATTGCAATAATAGCAGTATCAAAGTGCAAAAATATGAGAGTAAAATGGTATGTAGATCATCAAATACTTCTACAATATCACCAAATGATTCAATGTAAAAATATGCAATGAGGCTAAAATCTGTTGTTTGATTCTTTAATTAGATGACTTAAAGTGTCTGATGGCTTTTTTCTTTCTCTGCCTCTGCCTTCTCCTTCCTTCTTCTTCTTTGGCTTTCTGTGATCCTTCTCTTTTCTCTTTAGCTTTCTCTGTTTTCTGCCTTAGCTTCTCCTTCTTCGGCTCCTTCCTTCTTCTCTTTCTCTGCCGTCTGCCTTCTGTTCTTCTTCTTTGCCTTGCCTTAAGCCCTGCGGTCCTCCTTTCCTTCTTCTTCAGCTTCTTCCTTCAGCCCTGATCTTTCTCTGAATTCGACTAAGTGTCGAAGGTAAACTCCTCAGAGCAAAACCCCCCTTCCCCTACGTTGCTCTCTTCTCTCTTTCTCTCTTTTCTATTTCAGAGTCGCTCTCCCAGAGCCTTTAATTGGTTGGGTAATCGGACCTAACGGAGACTCGGGTCCAAGCTCACCGGCGTGTTGGTAAGCAAGGAGTGAATAGGTCGGGTAGTCGGATCGTGGCCAGGTTCGCAAGCTATATCGCGGACGAGTCTGTGAGAGGGGGGAGGAGGACCTCACCCTCAGTGTTGGAGGCGATAAGCCTGTAACACTTTTTCCTTTTATGCATACGTAGGAGGCTTGCCACTTCCGAGGTGGGACTAAATGTCCCACCTTCCTTTTGCGCGTCTATCGCAGAGCGTGCTTGGCCAAATTGAAGGGCTACAACTGCTGGAGTCTTCCTGCAAGGGATTGGACATGTGCGCGAGAGGATTCCGCACAGCCTGGGGTAATCTCCTGGAGCAGCGCAAGGCCTGGAGCGGAGCAAGCAAGCTTCAAGCTTGGACAGTAATGGCGGATGGGTGCCCAAACCTAAAATCACTAGCACAGCCTCGCGGCCACATCAAAATGTTTAGAAAGGGTCGCTGGAGCACGGCGAGGATGTTGGGGTTGTTGGCGTGGCGTGGGGATGCATGTGTGAGCGTGCCTAGGGCACAATGTGTGCGAAGGTGTGGGTGTCTTCGGTGAGGTGTGTGAGCAAGTGGCGCAGTGAGTGGAGTGAGGGGAAGTGTTCAGTGGAGTGCGGGGAAGCTTATGGGCTTGTCGGCGAGGGTTGGGATGGCCTGTGGAGGTGGAGCGGCCTCGTCGGAGTTAATGGCCGGAGATGGAAGTGATGGAGGTGATGGAGGTCTGCAATGGTCGATTTTGAAGAATAAAGGGTGGAGAAGAATGTAGAGGGAAGAGAGAGCTTATATGGGAGGTGAAGAGATGATGGGGGCGAGCAGAGGCGTCAGGTATGGTGTGGCCGATGTCGGAGACGAAGAGTGGCTCTGGTGAGTGGAGATCGGCGAGGATAAAGAGAGGGAGATGCCTGTAGGTACGGCGAGGTGCGGACGAAGTCAAGGAGGAGGAATCCAACGTAGGTATGGCAATCGGATGAGGAGGAGGAGCGAGGGAGGTCGCCGAACATCGACGAACCTACGGCCGTGAGGAGAAGAGATGAATCAGGGGTGTTCACGACCGAATTCGAGCGTGAGGAGATTGGAGAGGTTTAGGCTCCTTTAAATAGAGCTCTGAAGGTCGGTTAGGGCTTGGGAAGCTTGCTTCCCAAGAAAGGAAAGCTTGCCAGAGTTGGAATCCGTTAGGATATCCATGTCTCTCATGCGTTTGCTTGAGAGATTGGGAAAGAATCTAGGATCAAAGATTGGTTCAGATTGAAGGGATTTTCTCAGAGAATCTCCCTTCCAATTTTGGAGGAGATCCCCTGAGCAATCAGGGAGAACTCTCCTTCCAAAGCTCGCCAGAGTAGGATTTCTCTACTATAATGGAGGGACCTAATTGCAAAAATGATGAAGAAGCTAGGGGGTTGTTGTAAGGGTTTTTAAAAGATATGGGTAGAAATGTAATCAGGCTGGACCTTTTTCAAGACTAGGTCAATGCAAATTCATCTTGGGTCCAAATTTTGGTACAAACCTAATTTGGACCTAAGGAATCCAATGGTGCAGTTAGATTTTGAGTTTGACCACGTTTGACTGAAAAATTTATGCAAAAACCTAATTTAGGGAAAATATCTATCTGAGACCCCATTCTAGGTCAAGATGTTTTCCAACGGCCAAATTGAAGGTTCTAAACCATAGAGAATATTTTTATATGATTTTTAGAGGGTTTAAGTGAATTTTATCCTGACCAGAACCTTGGTTAATCAAGTAGGTCTGTTTTTGGGTTTCAAGAAGTCTTTTAATTCACAGAACTCACACCAACCCTTTTCTGTCTGATCCAACCCACTTATTATCTTATTAAGACCCTTTGACCATTGTTTAGTCCTTGAGAAAACCCATTGTTGTATTGCATTGGTAAAATTGTAGTTTTACCCCTAGTTTCTTGTTTCACTCTCAGAAAGGTTATGCAGTGAATTAGGACCTTCAGTTGGTTATGTAGGAGCATTTATTCTCTCAATTGGGTTAGAATGAGATAGTTAGGGCTTATGATGGTGTTCCCATCATACCCCCATGCCTAGCTTTTGCTAGTCGCTTAGCAAAATTTTAAGGTTTTAATTTTGATTCTAGACCATGTAATCTTTTTGATGCTCAAAATTGTGATGTGTGCTTTCTTCTGTAGATTAGGTTAGAATGCCAATAGTAGGCCTAGTGGTACTCAAGTACCAACCAAGATCTGGACCTGACCAGCTATAGCCTCAGTTTGCCCGAAGGTTTTTGAGGCCCATAGGAACTATCCTAAGGTTCATTGAACTCCGTGGTTAAAGCACCCATGCTTGTAACATATTTTAGTCTCAGTTCAGTTTGCAGTGCATTTTTGTAAGAGAGAGACAGAGGAATTTTCCTTGTTTGGAGAGTTTTCTCACTCTTTTCTTTTTATTTCTAGCTTCTGATTAACTTCACAACACGGTCTGTATTGGATTCCTAGTCTCCATCATCAATCCTCAAAGGATCCCTGGCAATTGATGCTTCGAGATAGCACCGCCCATGGCAACCCCTAGAACCCTGGCTTTCGAGATTTTGAGATAATCCCACCCATGGCATCTATAGTTATCCAGACCCTTGCAATCGACATTTCGTGATAATGCTGCCCATGGCATCTGAACCAGCGCAGGGTGCTTACATGCCCCTGGTAGGATATGTAGATATATCCTAAGAGACAAGCACCAAGGAGACAATATGTTATTGCACTTCTTCGAAGGGAATTTCCCGCCTCTCCGCACTGGGAACTCGTCCAAATCAACTTGCGTTGATCAGCCGCTCCTAATCTAGGTGACTTTTTCAGAATGATTTAAATGCATTTGCGTGTTTTTGATACTTATGCGTACTGAACCAAACTGTGTGTGGATTGGGGTGGTTATCGAGTGTCGCAAACCAGAGATTAGTTAATGAAGCCAAATACTCCTTAAGCCTAGACCTGATACTTAAGCTTCGCATTTTCCTCAACCTCTTAAGGACTATCCAAATCTTAGCGGATAGTTGAATTTTTAAGCCTAGGATTTCAGCCCAAGAGGCCTAAAATCAACATTCCTATTAATCTCTTCTGTATTTTATTAGCACTTTTTTCCTTTCATTTTCTTTTTCTTGATATGGTCTAGAACTCAATTAATTCCTTAATTTCTTACTAATGACTTTTTCTTTTTCTTTTCAACTTGTGCTCCTTTTTGACATTTTTAACTTCTCCCCTTTTTCTCCTCAAGATTATATGGCCTCAAAATTTTCTCTCCTCTCATTTTTTTATTCTTTTTCAAATTCTTTTTCATTTTTTTGGTATTTTTGGAATATGTGATTTTTTTGATGAAATCTTTTCTTGTGAGATGATTTTCACGGCGTTTTGCACTTTCATACCCCTCTATGCCTATGATTTACAATGTCCCCATTGTAAATTATGTGGGTTCGAGTTTATCTTAGATCATTCATTAGAGCAGGTTCTGGGTGGGTGAACGGGTCGGGATGACTGTTTGCGGACAATTTCAAGCTCAGGTACGGGTACCTGAGGTGGGGTTGGCTGTTCTAATGGATGAACCCTAAAGTGCAATATGAATTCAGCATAGAAATGTTAAGAAAGGTTTCGGGATTTTCAAAAATGACGGGTTGCCTCCTGTTAAGCGCTGAGTTTTACGCCATCGGCTGGGCGCAATGAGCTCAGGGAGAATGGAGGGTAAAGGATGTCTCAGCCAAATTTGTATTGGCAAGGTCAATGAACGGTTTGAGTCTCTGACCGTTCACGACGAAAGGTTCTGAATCGTGGCTGAGTGGACTGATCTCGATGGCTCCATTTCCAAAGATTCTTCGGACGAGGTAAGGTCCGATTCATTTTGATCTTAGTTTTCCTGGAAATAGCTTGAGCTTGGCATCAAAGAGTAGGACTTTTTGACCAGGGTAAAAGATATTTCTGGATATGTGCCTGTTGTGAAAGGCATTAACCCTCTCTTTGTAAATTCGCAAGTTGTCATATGCGTTGTGGCGTAATTCATTGATCTTGCTTATTTGAAGCTTTCTGTGGGTTCCAGCCTTAGAAAGATCTAGATTGCAGTTCCGTATTGCCTAATAGGCTTTGTGCTCTAATTCGACAGGGAGGTGACATGCCTTTCCGTACACCAATCTGAGGGGAGACATACCTAATTGGGTTTTGTGGGTGGTCCTATAAGCTCACAAAGCTTCTGGAAGTCGGGTTGACCAGTCTTTCCTGTCAGGTCAAATAGTAACCTGGAAGATTTTCTTGATCTCCCGATTTGATAGCTCAACTAGACCATTAGTTTGGGGGTGATAAGGAGTAGAGATTCAGTGTGACACCCCGTATTTGGTCATTAGTGACTTGAACTGAGCATTAGTGAAATGGGTCCCTCCATTAGAGATTATAGCACGTGGAATCCCCAACTGAGAAAAGATGTTCTGATGAATGAATTTGATAACCACTTTATGATCATTGGTTTGGGTCGGAATGGCTTCGATCTATTTGGACACGTAGTCAATAGCAAGTAGAATGTACTCGAAGCCATCCGAAACAGGAAAGGATCCCATAAAATTGATCCCCTAGACGTCGAACATTTCGCATACGAGAATCGACTGTAAGGGCATCATATCACGGTGGCTCATGTTGCCTAAGGTCTGGCAACAAGTGCATGCCCTATAGTGATTGTATGCGTCTTTGAAAATCGTGGGCCAATAGAAGCGGCACTGGAGGACTTTTGCTGCGATTTTATGACCTGAGAAGTGTCCACCGCACACCTTGTCATGGCAGAAGGACAGGATGCCCTGAATTTCTATTTTCGAGACACATCGTCGAATGATTTGATCAACATCGATGTGGAAGAGAGACGGGTCTTCCCAGAAGTAATACTTGGCATCAGAAAGCAATTTATCTTTCTTGGCCTTCAGTCAATTGGACGAGATCTGATGTGATGCCAAGTAGTTTACTAGATCAGCAAACCATGGATGCCCTGTACTAATAGTCAGGAGGTGCTCATCCGGAAAATGTTCTGTAATGGATCCAAAAGGGTCGATAATGTCAGAAGGAAGGCGAGACAAGTGATCAGCTATCACATTCTGTTTTCCCGCCTTGTTTCGAATCTCAAGGTCAAATTCTTGCAACAGTAAGATCCAGCGGATTAGTCGAGGTTCGCGTCCTTCGCAAGGAGATGCCTCACAGCTGTGTGATCAGAGTAAATAATAACACGGGAACCCAAAAGATATGATTTGAACTTTTCTAGGGCAAATACTATGGCTAGAAGCTCTTTCTCAGTAACTGTGTAGTTACGTTGAGCTTCATCAAGTGTTTTGCTAGCATAGTAGATGACCACGGGTTTAATGTCAATTGTCTACCCAAGTACCGCTCCTATAGCAAAATCAGATGCGTCGCACATGATCTCAAAGGGTTGAAACCAATCAGGGGATTGTAGGATCGGAGCTTGGGTAACTCGATCACGTAGGATCTCAAATGCTTGAGTGCATTCCTTGGATATTTCAAAAGGAACATCCTTTGATAGTAGAGTGGTCAGGGGGTGCGCGATGTTTGAGAAATCAAGAATGAATCGATGGTAAAAATCGACGTACCCTAGAAAAGATCGGATGTCCTTGATCAAGCTAGTCATAGGGAGCTTGGAAATCAGATTCACCTTGGCTCGATCGACTTGGATGCCTTTTTTTGATATGAGATGTCCCAGGACAATTCCTTCAGGCACCATGAAATGGCTCTTTTCCCAGGAAAGAACCAGACTCACGTCAATGCACCACCTGAGGATTTGGACCAAGTGCAGGAGGCAATCATCAAATGATTCGCCAAACACTGAAAAGTCATCCGTGAAGACTTCCAGATAATCGCCTACCATATCTGAGAATATGGCAAGCATGCACCGCTAAAAAGTAGCGGGTGCGTTGCATAGATTGAAAGGCATCCTTTGGAATGCGTACGTCCTGAAGGGGTAGGTGAAAGTGGTCTTTTCTTGGTCCTCAGGATGGATTGCCACCTGGTTATAGCCGGAGTACCCGTCCAAAAAATAGAAGAATCTATTTCCCGCTAGTTTCTCGAGGATCTAATCAATAAACGATAGTGGGAAATGATCCTTCTTTACGGAGGTATTGAGTCTTCTGTAATCAATGCAGACTCTCCATGAATTCGCCACATGGGTCGGTATGATTTCTCTGGTCTCAGTTGTGATCTTCTTAGGCACAACCTAGATTGGACTCACCCACCGACTGTCGGAGATCGGGTAGATGATCCCAGCATCTAACCACTTGATGATCTCCTTTTTCACAACTTCCTACAGATTAGGATTCGAATGTCTCTGCATTTCACGGGAAGGTCGTGTACCCTCTTCAGTATAGATACGGTGTGTGCAGTAAGAAGGGCTGATACCAGTCAAATCATCGAGAGTCCATCCAATGGCTCTTCGATGTTGCTGGAGGACAGTAATCAAACAGGATTCCTGATCAAGTGTGAGTCTGGAATTGATAATGACAGGAAACGTTTGATTGGAACCCAAAAAGATGTACTTCAGATGCTCAGGAAGAGGCTTAAGTTCCAAAATAGGGTTATCAGCAGCAGTGGGTGGTTCAGGGTGTGTGTCAGGAGCAAGGGAAGGAGTTATTGGTGTGTCTAGGTCAAGTTCGGAGTCCTTTGATTGCAGGTTTTGATCCTCTTGTGGTTGATCAGAAGTAGTCAGGTTTTCCTCAATATACGGATTGTCAACCATAGCCTTGATATCACATATCTGTTTTATAACTCCTCAATTAATCCCTTGTTGGGCCTTAAAGATGCCGATCTTTAGTGTCTGGTTTCCAAATTTTAGTTCAATTTGGCCCTCCTCACAATTTATGTTGGCCCTAGCAGTGGCCAAAAAGGGTCTCCCTAGTATGATTGGTGTATTCCTTGGATTTTCTGGAGCATCCATATCCAAGACTACGAAGTCCACTGGGAAATAGAAATCCCGAACCCTAACAATGACACCCTCAAGAACTCCTTTAGGTGACTTAATAGATCGATCTACCAACTATAATGTCACCTCTATCGGTTTGAGCTCAAATTCCTCAAGATGGTCAAGTAGGGATATAGGTATTAGGTTTATGGAGGCTCCTAGATCCAATAAAGCTCTTTCAAATTGGATATCACCAATTGTACTGGAAATCAGGGGAGTGCCTAAGTCTTTTGCCTTTGGTGGGAGTTTGCCCAAAATTATAGAGCTGGCTTGCTCTGACAGTACGATTGGGCTCCTACTTTTGGTTCGCGGCTTATGCTTAGGTGTACACACGTCTTGCAGAAATCGTGCGTAAGGTAGTACGTGGCGAATTGCATCCATCAAGCGGATGTTTATCTGGACCTATTCAAAGAGCTTGACCAGATCCTCCTTAGGTGCCACGGGTTTGTTTGTCCTCTTTCCCTTGGTCAAGGCCTCGGGAAATGGAACTCAGGATGGTTCCTCTAGAATAGGTCTAGGTTCTTGATCTAGGACAGGGGTATCCTGGATGACTATCCTAGGGTTTGGGTTACTACCAGGATGAAAGTGGCATGGGTAAGGTGGGTCTTGTGTTGCTTTTCCACTACGGGTTGTTACTGAATTTAGTCCTGCCTGGTTCTGGTTTGGTGTTGGTAAAATAGGTGGTTGCTGCTAAAATCCTAAGTATGATGTTGAAGCTTCCATCCCTTTGGGTGATGGAGTAGGAGGGCCTGATAAATCATGTGGGCTTGGCCTGGATTTGGGTTCATAATGCACCTCTGGTTCGTTACGTTATTCGGATTCGGCAGAGGTTGCGAAGGGAGTGCACCAGGTTGGCGGGAATTCGCCATCTGGGCGAGTTGATTGCGAACCTCTGTAATCTCGTCTTTGTGCTATTTCTGCATAGCCGCATTCGTCTTTTGAATGTCAGGCAGAGTCTGAAGGATGAGAGTCATTTGATCTGTCTAAGTTGGCCTAGATTGATAGGTAGGGTTGGGTCGAGGTTGAGGCAGCTGATATGGACGAGGAGCTTGTGGACGGGGTTGATATGGTGGTCTCTGATTCTGATTATTTCCTGCCCATAGGAAATTGGGATGATTACTCCATCCAGGGTTATAGGTATTAGAGAATGGGTCATTCTGGATGGCGTTGAGGTCCTCGCAGGTCTGAGGAACCTCGAAAAAATTAGAGTACGAGGGTTCAGAGTTCCCCCAACTAGAGTATGTAGGGTCGGAGTTTCCTCCGATCTTAGAGTCTGACGGGGGTGGATACGAGTCCATCCCCTGAGAAGATCGGTGATAGATGTTATGCATAGCTTCCCTCCTAGAGGGTGGCTATGCAAACGGGTTTTGCGTAGAGGTAGCTTGTTGTAGATGTCGAGTTAGCTCATCCACCTTCTTCTCAATGATAGAGACCTTGTCCAAACGATTGGCCATCAATTCCAAGCCAACAGATGTGGAGAAGCCCTACGTCTTCTGTGCTCCCCTTGGATTCGTCGATGCGCGGGCATTCTTCTGGTCGAATAAGCCCATGGAGTCATTATTGATGGAGTTCTCGCACATATTCTCGAGAATCTTCCACACAGTGTCTTCGTGTTGACCCATGATATTTCCTCCGCAAGTTGCATTGATGAATAGACGGATATCTTCATGGAGTCTCTAGTAAAAAGTCTGGACTTGTTCCCATTTAGGAACTCCGTGATGGGGGCACTTTCGCATGAGATCCAGGAAATGATCCCATGCCTTGTGAAGTGGTTCTCCAGGCTGCTGTGTGAAGTCTGTGATCTGGTGTCATAAAGCATTCCTCCGACCAACAGGGAAGAACTTTTTTAGAAATTCGGATTGCAGTTCAACCCATGTGTTGATAGGACGCGTTTGAGTCTGATACTAGTGAGCTGCTTTGTCCATGAGAGAGAAGGAGAACATTTTCATCAGAAGGATATCCTAATTTTGGACATCTGATTTGAAGGTCTGGGCCAGATGCTTGAGCTGTTTGATGTGCTAGAAAGGATCCTCGA
Organism: Thalassia testudinum; assembly: GCA_037157565.1. NCBI lineage: Eukaryota > Viridiplantae > Streptophyta > Magnoliopsida > Alismatales > Hydrocharitaceae > Thalassia > Thalassia testudinum. The sequence goes on from JAZHRO010000031.1 coordinate 97,529,828, forward strand.
AATTGAGCCCATGAAACTTTGGAATAGCATGAATCATGTTGGGCTTGAGTTCAGAATTAGGACCTCCAGCTGGGATTTGGACTAGAGGTTCGATTGCCACCGCAGTGGGATTGTAATAATCTTGCATCATAGGACGCTACGGTGGATTCACAAAGGCTTGGAATAAATTATTAAGGCTCTGAAGTTGGTTCTCAAGGTTATTCTCTTCTACGGGTTGTGCCATGATGATGGAAGGAGAATTGGGTTCAGATGAATCAGAGGAGATGTCATGTGATGGGGTTGCTGCACAAATATAGAAGTTGAGGCCTGGCCTCAACGGGAGTGAATAACTAAAGGAGGCCTCAAGGATGGTCTTAAGGACCTCCTACCGAACATGCATTGATGGTCTGGATGAGAGTAGAATGTGATGGACCCAATCAAGACACCCAAAAATTTGGATGACTATAGAGGTTCGGGGCGGATGATACCCCTTAGTTAGAAAGCCGTCCACCTGAGAAATACCTGGGCAACCAGAGAGGGAGAGTTCTGCAAAGATCCCTACACGGTAGAGTGCCCCCACGGGTTACAGGGTTTCCCCTACCCGACCTCTCTTGTCAATGATGTTCAAAATAAATATAATTTTATTACTTGAAAAGATTTCCGAGGTCGAACATAGGGAGCAAATTGGTATTTAGAAATCAAGATCACAATTTGTATTGAAAGAAATTGCAATAATAGCAGTATCAAAGTGCAAAAATATGAGAGTAAAATGGTATGTAGGTCATCAAATACTTCTACAATATCACCAAATGATTCAATGTAAAAATATGCAATGAGGCTAAAATCTGTCGTTTGATTCTTTAATTAGATGACTTAAAGTGTCTGATGGCTTTTTTCTTTCTCTGCCTCTGCCTTCTCCTTCCTTCTTCTTCTTTGGCTTTCTGTGATCCTTCTCTTTTCTCTTTAGCTTTCTCTGTTTTCTGCCTTAGCTTCTCCTTCTTCGGCTCCTTCCTTCTTCTCTTTCTCTGCCGTCTGCCTTCTGTTCTTCTTCTTTGCCTTGCCTTAAGCCCTGCGGTCCTCCTTTCCTTCTTCTTCAGCTTCTTCCTTCAGCCCTGATCTTTCTCTGAATTCGACTAAGTGTCGAAGGTAAACTCCTCAGAGCAAAACCCCCCTTCCCCTACGTTGCTCTCTTCTCTCTTTCTCTCTTTTCTATTTCAGAGTCGCTCTCCCAGAGCCTTTAACCAGTCGGGTAATCGGACCTAACGGAGACCTGGGTCCGGGCTCACCAGCATGTGTGGTGAGCGAGGAGTGAATAGGTCGGGTAGTTGGGACGTGGCCAGGTCCACGAGGTATATCTCGGACGAGTCCGTGAGAGGGGGAGGAGGACCTCACCCTCAGTGTTGGAGGCGATAAGCCTCTAACACTTTTTCCTTTTATGCGTACCCAGGCGTCCTTCTACTTCCGAGGTGGGACTAAATGTCCCACCTTCCTTTTGCACCTCTATTGCATAGCATGCTTGGCCAAATTGAAGGGCTGCAGCTGCTCGAGTCTTCGTGCAAGGGCTTGGACGTGTGCGTGAGAGGATTCTGTACAGCCTGGGGTGATCTCCTGGAGCAGCGTAAGGCCTGGAGCAGAGCAAGCAAGCTTCAAGCTTGGACAATAATGGCGGATGGGTGATTAAACCTGAAATCACTAGAGTAGCCTTGCGACCATGTCAAAATGTTCAGAAAGGGTCGCCAGAGCACAGTGAAGATGCTGGGGTGGTTGGCGTGGCGTGGGGGTGCCTGTGCGAGTGTGCCTAGGGCGCACTGTGTGTGAAGGTGTGGGTGTGTTTGGTGAGGTGCATGCGCAAGTGGCGTAGTGAGTGGAGTGAGGGGAAGTGTTTAGTGGAGTGCGAGGAAGCTTATGGGCTTGTCGGCAAGGGTTGGGATGGGTTGTGGAGGTGGAGCGGCCTCGCTGAAGTTAGTGGTCGAAGATGGAAGGGATGGAGGTGATGAAGGTCGGTAGTGGTCGGTTTTGAAGAATAAAGGGTGGAGAAGAATGTAGAGAGAAGAGAGAGCTTATCTGGGAGGTGAAGAGACGATGGGGGCGAGCAGAGGCATCATGTCTAGTGTGGCCGACGCTGGAGATGAAGAGTGGCTCCGGTGAGTGGAGATCGACCAGGATGAAGAGAGGGAGACGGTTGCGGGTACGGCAAGGCACAGATGAAGTCAAGGAAGAGGAATCCACCTCAGGTATGGCGGTCGGACGAGGAGGAGGAGAGAGGGAGGTCGTCGGACATCGAGGAACCTACGGCCGTGAGTAGACTAGATGAATCAGGGGTGTTCATGTGTGAATTCGAGCGTGAGGAGATCGGAGAGGTCTGGGCTCCTTTAAATAGAGTTCTAAAGGTCGGTTAGGGCTTGGGAAGCAAGCTTCCCAAGCAAGGAAAGTTCACTGGAGTTGGAATCCGTTAGGATACCCATGCCTCTCATGCGTTCGCATGAGAGATTGGGAAAGAATCTGCGATCAAAGATGAGTTCAGATTTAAGGGATTTTCTCAGAGAATCTCCCTTTCAATTTTGGAGGAGATCCTTTGAGCAATCAGGGAGAACTCTCCTTCCAAAGCTCGTCGGAGTAGGATTCCTCCACTATAATGGTATAGGGACCTAATTGCAAAAATTATGAAGAAGTTAGGGGGCTATTTGTAAAGGTTTTTGAAAGATAGGGGTAGAAATGTAATTAGGATGGACCTTTTTGCAAACTGGGTCAATGCAAATTCATCTTGGGTCCAAATTTTGGTATAAACTTAATTTTTACCTAAGGAATCAAATGGTGAAGTTAGATTTTGGGTTTGAGCACGTTTGGCTGGGAAATTTATGCAAAAACCTAATTTATGGTAAATATCTGTCTGAGACCCCATTCTAGGTCAAGATGGGTTCCAATGGCAAAATTGAAGGTTTTAAACCCTAGAGAATATTTTTCTATGATTTTTAGAGGGTTTAAGTGAATTTTTCCTGACTAGAACCTTGGTTAATCAAGTGGGTCTGTTTTAGGATTTCAAGAAGTCATTTAATTCACAAAAGTCACACAAACCCTTTTCTGTCTGATCCAACTTACTTATTATCTTATTAAGACCCTTTGAGCTTTGTTTAGCCCTTGAGAAAACCCATTGTTGTACTGCATTGGTAAAATTATAGTTTTACCCCTAGTCTTGTTTCACTCTCAGAAAGGTTATGTAGTGAATTAGGACCTTCAGTTGGTTATGTAGGAGCATTTATTCTCTCAATTGGGACAAAATGAGCTAGTTAGGACTCATGATGGTGTTCCCATCACTATTCTAGCTAATAGGGAAGATATGTATGCATGGATCTAAGGTAGATTATGCATGCATTCTTAGAGAGAGTATTACTACTATTACTATCAAGATACTAATGTAAGAATCAAAGCATGAAGAACATTAATCTAGCTAAAAGAAGTTAGGACATTAGAGGTGGTCTCCAAGGGCTATGTTGCTGGTGGTGGTGGGAGGGGAAAGAGGGATGGCCAAGGTGTGTAGTCTGGTCTCTTGAGAAGGTGGTAAAGGAGCTTGCTCTTGGACATGGAGATGGTGGTTGTGGAGGTGATGGAGCTTGTGGATGGAATGAGGAATGGAGTCCAAGGTTGGTCTTTAAATAGTCCAAGGGATGGCTTTCAAGTGTTTCTCTAGAGAACTATAGAAGACTCTAGAGAGACCCTTTGGTGGCCATCCACTTAGTAAGAGTGGGTCTTCTTAGATCCACAATTCTTAGATCCACAAATTGTGGATCTAAGATAGACTAGGTTGGTTGATATCTTTGGCAACCTAGGTGGCGCCACTTGGTGAAGGTTCTAGAGGGCTCTAGAGTGGCCGGCCAAGGTGTGTGCATGTGGGTATGTGTGCGTGAATAGGTGGTGGCTAGGTGGTCTAGGTTGACTCCTATAAGTAATTGGGTTTGGGTAGTGATAAGTCCACTTTAGTGGAACATTATTTGGCCTAAGTACTCTTTAATTATGTGTTCCTAGTTTCTAATTGCTTAAGAGATAAATGGTAATTCATTTTAGACTACGCAAAATTTTATGCAGCAATTTCACAATTAATACATATTGTTATGATTACCCATTTGGTGGATGCAGGCTGGATACAAGAATCATTGAAACATGGAGGACATTGTTTGCAAATAGGATCGACACATGTCAGCCATCCAATTGCATTTTATAAGACGTCCTGAACTGAGTTTGGACGTCTGATGACCATAAATTGTGGTGTTGCAATTTACAACTTTTAAGACGTCCAAAACTAGGCCTGGACGTTTGATGATGTTGACGGTAATTGCATCGCCTTTCCATCGCCAATTGTGCCTCATCTCTCCATACATCCCAACCACTCACGATATTCGCTGAGTGGTTGGAGAAGTAATTGGCGGAAGGAAAACGAACCAGAGATTTCTAAAAAGGAAGAGCATCATCTTCTCCCTTGGATCGCCTAGATGGAGAAGGAGGGCTTGCATTGTGAACCCCAAGTGTGCACCATGGTCTAGATCACCTCCAACATCGTGCTCACCGTCGTCGCATACACGGTGACAGTGTGTGTGTGTCACCAACCCCACATCCACCACTAGCCGTTCCTTCATCTAGCGAACATCGCCACTGTCCTCCCCCCCTCCCCCTCACCTTCATCACCTTCCTAGCCACAGACCACCAATAACACCGCAGTAGCACCCCCTTGCCAACAAAACCCACAACCCACTCCCTCATCTCCTCTTCTCCTTTGTTTTTCTTCTTCTTCACCAAAACTCTTTCCCCTGTCACATGAAAAGAACCCAAACCTCCACCGCATGTAGCAACTCCTACGCCATCTCCTTCGACCTCCAACCTCGACTGCGCTCCATCTTAGATCACCACGACCCCACGAGTGCCCTCGCCACCCACTGGTGACCCTTTCCATGCGCTGACCTGATGGTGCCCCCACACGGCCACTCAAGACCGCCGGTGTCCTCCACCGCCTTCGACCTCCTCGCACTGAGCCAACACCACCAATGTGTAGCCCACGCTCCGAAGGTCCTCCATGTGCGACCACAACATCGGCAATGCCCTCTTCCTCATGCATGATCACCCATAACAAATGCTCTATTCTTGGTTGCAGTTCTATTTACGTTTATGTGTCATTGCCAAGAAATTCTTTTGAATGGATTTTTATTGTTATATTGAATGAATTTGCAGCCAACCCCTTGAGTTCTTGCTATATTATCTGATTATCTAATTTCATTTCTCTACAATCTTTTGGCCTCACATACATTGCATGGTATACTATAATTGTGGGCAAATATCTGACTATCATGTTTTGATAAATTGGCGAGATAAATTGGCTTGTTCCTCCCCTTGGAAATGACCTAATCTATTGTGGTTAGATTTAATTAATTTTTGATACGAGATTTCCACCACATAAAATACAACACATTTTTATTATCATCTTGTTAAGCGAAAATCTCGTCGTCGAATGGCACCGTTGTCGGGGAGGCAACGGGACTAGTAAACTCGCAAGTATATTTCTATTCATATTGATCCCTGTTAATTGCTATTCATTAATCTATCATTTTTTTGTGTGAGGTACGTCTTTGAGGAGGAGGTGCATGTAGCGGACGCTCATGTTGGTGGACCTTGACGCCACCTAGAAGACAGCAATAGGAGCCTCTGGGCCTTGATCCCACGCATGTGAAGATGCACGGAGGAACATCTAGGAGGATTCTGCCTTTTAGATCTCTGACTTAGCAAATTAGAGTAAACTCTTTAGGATTTTGTCTAATTATTTATTTTCTCACCCTTGTAATTTGGGGCTAGTTTTCAGGGTTGTGTCTCCAGTTCTTTAGATACTAGGTTTATTCTATCTTAATTAGTTAGTTTCTTTTGATTGCGGATTTATATATATATATATCAAATCTGAGCTACCTGTTAAAAGCTGCATATTCAGAGGACGATCATATAGGAGTGCTTGAGTAGCATTTAGATTTTTCTTATTGCATTGCACACATTTTTGCATTGTAGAGTGCTAGAGTAAGGTGCGTACTTCCTATCTTTCTTCATTAGTTATCTGTACATGCATTGCATTTGGACATAATTAAAGAAGACCACTTAAGCTGACTTGAAAAGATTAATCAAGTGGTCGCATTAGTTTGAAAGAAGTGTAAAATATTCAAGAAGTGTTTGAATAACTTGATTGCGACTTTCAAAAAGAAAAATCATTTTTTGCGGTGTGATGCACATTTCCTGCATCGAGCACGCATTGTAGGCACCGCATTAGGACTCACACCCTTAAGGCTATAGGCATCAATCTCTTTTTCAGTGCAAACCCTCCCATTTCGCTTTGTGATGGTGGTATTAACTTTTGCTCGAGTGACTTGATACTCTAAGGAGGGGGACACTGTTGTGAACCATAGAGCGCGTGTTTGATAAGAAAAAGCATCGTAGTATAGTGCACAATACGATCAACAAAAATATTTATAAAGATAATGAGACTTGGAGTCCCGGTCGTTCGTCTCTGGGAGGCATTTATGGAAATGCAGATTTGAAATCGATCTTTTTCTCTCTACTTGCTTAAAATCTCATGCCAGTTTATGATGATTTACGTATTGATGTACGACATGATAGTTGCCAAAAGATTGTAATTAAGACATGCAACTTCAATCACACCAAAAGATGATAACTAGGCACATGGTGATTTTCAACATATATATTTATATATATAAAAGATGATGATGATATCAAAGTTGCAGAGCACAAGTAGAGGAATGCTTGTACAAGGAAATAAAACTACTCGCTACCAGAAAACGACTGCATACATGAATCTATGGGAGGATTTTGCATGCTTGGGGAGAATAAAGAGCTACACTACTAAGCAGTAACTAAAGCATGTAAATGTAAGAAGAACTATAATCTAGTCTAGCAGAAATAAGGGCATTCAGAGGTGGCTCTGATGGCCTTTGAGTTGGTTGAGAGGAGGAGGGGCGGCCAATGGTGCTTAGGTCAGCCCTTGGAGAGAGGTTGGAGAGGTGATCCAGCATCTTGGCGTAGAGGTGGTGGTGGCCATGGTGAAGCTACCTGTGGACATGGAGGTGGAGTGGATGTGGAATGAAACTAAGCTAAATGGAAGCCAAGAGTGAATCAAGCCAAGAGTGGATGCAAATGGCCACCCCTTAGGTCTTTTTACAGACCTAAGGGAAGCTCTCTAGAGAATTATGGAATTCTCTAGAGAGGCCTATGGTGGGAGCTCGTGAGAGAGTGAGAGAGAGAGGATGGATGGTGGTTTTTAGATCCACCAAATGTGGATCTAAAAATTGAATGGCTCTTGGTTGCTAATTTTAGCAACCAAGGCAACAACACATGGTAGAGAGTCCTAGAGAACTCTAGGCTAGGTATTTTCATGTGTATGGTGTGTGTGGGTCGAAACCTAGGTGGCTAAGTTGATTAGTTTAGGTCAATGTAGGTGTGAAATTAGGGTTGTAAATCCTAATTTACTAAGATAAAGTGCAATTAAGCTTAATACAAGTTTAATTGGGTGTGTGGAAACCTAATTGAGAGTAAAATAACTCAATTAAGTTAGGTCTAGGTCAATTGGACTCTCACTGATTCCAATTGGACAATGTGTGCTGAGATCAGGGCTCAATTGGACTCAATGAGTACAATTGAATAGGCTGATGGAATTTACTAGGATTCAAGTCAATTAGGTTTAGTGAGGACCTAATTAGGTCCTTATGGAGGTCTAGAGGTGATGTACTAGGGTTAGGGCACCTTAATGTGAAATTCCCTACTTGGAGGGGGTGAGATCAGTGTGACGTAAAAAATGCGTAATTGAAAAATAAACAATCTCACAAATAGTCAATCACACAAAGACACAGTATTTTTTAGGTGGAAACCCAAACCGGGTGAAAACCACCACCTAACCCTCTCGAGTTAGGATTTTCCGATCAACCTAGTTGATCAAATCCACTAACCGAATCACTTTAAAACGAGGGTGATTCAACCTCAGTACAACCACGCTACAAGTACGAGGGTAGCGTTCCTCAACCCCTTCTCTCCACGAGAAGGATTTTGTCCCATGAAGGAGACGGGAATTCGCAAAGCGAATACCCAACCAAAAGACAAAGATAAAATAAAACAACAGGTCCTATAGAGCCAACAAAGTAATTAAGAACTTAGCTTCTATAGGAATAAGGAAACTCCCCTTTGCAAGGAGTGCGTCGAGGATGACGCGGGTGCGTGAGCCACGCAACGGTGCAATGTCGCTCTCGTAGACAACGGCGGGAGAGCGGGTGCGCGAAGCTTGATGCTCTCAAGAGAATGGAGCTTGAGCTTGGAGAGCAAGAGCTATCTAGGACACAAGAGAGTGGAACTATGTTGCTTAAGTGTATCCAAGTGTGTGTCTTGTGTTTCTCTTGGTGTGTCTTGGTGTGTAAAGGCTCCCCTCTATTTATAGAGGCCTTAGGAAGGCTTTGGAAGGCTTAGAAAAGCTTCCATAGCTGTTGGGTACAAAGCCCAAGTGAATCAGCCCGAAATCAGGAATAATCATTGTTCTGACAGGCTTATCAGATGTCTAATTCTATCATCAGACGTCTGGAAGTTCACTTTAAGACGTCTGATTCAAAGGTCAGACGCCTGATTTTGGGTGGGTCTCTCCCTGACTTCGATCAGATCTAAACAGGGTTTTTACGCAAGTCCATCAGACGACATACAGGACGTCTGGCACTATGTCTGGACGTCTGGAAACCTACTTTTACTGTGGGAATTGATTTCCAAATGTTGCAACGGCTAGAAAATCTCTGAGAAGAGATTTTGGGTCAGCCGAGGCAAAACGGTCAATTATCAGACATCTGGAAAGGCCTAAGGACGTCTAATAAGGCTCTAACGGTCATATTCTTGAGTGTTTGGTAAGCCAGCCAACGGTCCACTAATTGGACGTCTGGCAAAGTCATCAGACGTCTTCTAAGACGTCTGGACTAAGGTCTGGACGTCTGATTTCATCAGACAGAATACTAACTCCAGCCTAGCAGTTATCAGACGTCTGAAACAACAGTCAGACGTCTTAAAATACTTTATCAGACGTCTGATTTGGGAATTAGACGTCTGGAAGTGCTGTTTGAACCCTATATTGGTTTTCTAAGTATTCTACAGAAAACCTAAGTATCCTAGGGTTGTGCCGGTGTTCCTAGAACTACTGTTAGGGTTCTTTGAGGCTCTTTAACATGAAATATCTAAGGAAATAAAGAGCAACAAAAGAAACGAAAAATACAACAAGTACAAAAGAAGGAAATCTATCCTATTCTTCATTTCCTTCCATCTTCAATCTTTCGCTCCACGTGAACCTCCTCTGCTTTCCGTCAAGCTCCTCCAATCCGTCCTGGATGCGAGCTCGAACTCCGTCTAAACACGTCCACATTTGCAATTGACCTGAAATCTAGGACTCAAATTGCAAATGTTAAATAACACGTGTTTTGTTATCATCAAAACAAATGATCGTGGTACTCTAGCACCAACATAATGTAGGTTCCTATGGGGTTAAAATTGGGTTTAGTGGGCTAGAGATCCAAGATCAAGGCTTGAATTCCAAAACAGGAACTGGAGGAAAATATCAGACATCTAATAAAGTTGTCAGACGTCTTATAGTAAAAAATCAGAAGTCCAAACTTGTTGTCTGGACATCCAATCAGAGTCAGGATTGTTTCTAGGTTCTGTCTTGGGTATTCTGTAGAAATTGGACGTCTGACTAAGTGTCTGGACGTCCAATAATACTGCAGAAGTGGGTTTAAGGTGTGCGGGAGTTGGGTAAGGGTTCTGAACATCCTATAACTCATATGGACGTCCAAATAGAAGCTAGAATTAGGGTTTTAGGGTTTCTTAGGGTGCAGTGACCTAATCTAAGGGTGGCTAAGGCTTGGGGAGGCTTCTAGGCTATCCTAGGGCTAGGATGGACCTAAGTTCTTAACAATTTATTGCTTTATTCCTACTTAATAGAATAGAATACCTTAACTCTCTTACATTATTATCTACTACATCTAATCTAGGTCTTCCACTCCAGCTCTGCTGCAACACTAGTTATTCTTTATTCTTCAGATCCAGCTTTAGATCCAGCTTCAGATCTAGCTTTTGATCAACTTATTACCTGCAATTGACATAATGCACCTAATCAGTACATTATAGCATTATTTTATGCATAGCTAAAGGAAAGTAGTAAAGGTGCTATTAATGCTTATGCATGCATGAATTACCCTAACTTATGCTAAGTCCTAGCCTAATTTAGGTCAATTAAGACCTATGATTGTTGTGCAATCATACCCCCATGCCTAAATTTTGCTAGTCCCTAGCAAATGCGAGACTAAATTATTCACAGAAGGGTCCCTAAGGGATTGATTATTTTATCAAGTGTATGCCTAGAGATTTTTTTCCTTTTTGTTTTCATTCTATGCTCTAGAAATACAGACAATCGTGAAAGTGTAGCTATGTAGCTTTTGCAACGGATTCAAGTGAAAAACTAATTCACCTCTAAAGCCTGTACTTGACCACTAGTAAAAATTCTAGCGGGATAGGCAGACTTCTTCCCTCGGGGTATTTAAGAAATTCTATGAATTCCACCTGACGTTAAGCTTAGGTAGAGAATCTTAGAGGGAAAAGATTATATATTTGGTGGCTCACTTGGTGCTACATAGAAATTAGTACTATAGAATCTAGATTCCCAAATTATTACATAACTCAACTCAGAGAAAGACGAGAAAAACTATGCTCTCTTTTGGTTCCTTTGTATTCATTCTCTCTTTTTCTTATTCTTTTCTTTTCTTTCTTTTTCTTAGAGCTCACAATCTCACCAGATTCACACATATGACCTGTATTTGATGGTCTCACTTGACATTAACACTTTAATTGAGTTCTCATAACCTTAACACTAAGTCAAAATTCCTCAGCCAGTATTCGGGCGATCAGAAACACAGAAAGATAGGTTAAGGTCATATTTGGTGGGTCTCAATTTATTTGGTGGTATTGACTCAATGCAAATGAAATAAACACTAAATATTCACTCTTTTTTTCTTTGCTTTTTCTTCTTTTTCTAATTTTTCTCAATTTTTCTTTCTTTTCATCATTTTTTTCCATGTAAATTTTTTTCTCTCTGTTTTTTTTTAACACAATAGAACTAGCACACATCCATGAACTTTATTGAGGAGGCATTATTAGGGATTGGTGGTACTCAAGAGACATTGGGTGGCTTATTTGGAGGAAGTGCCTACTCACGGCACTGGGAGAGATGGATAGGACGATGTATTTCTGACCTTGACATCAATACCCTCCTTCAGCCGAGGATTCTGTAAAGAATGGTCGTAACCATCCACCTTAGCCCTAGTTTTATAAAAACTCGCTCTCCACATATTTGCCTTATTTGGTGGCTCTCAAAATTTCATACAAAAATGTATACGCAGGAATCGAGAGTGAAAACTATGCCTAATCTCTGAGTATCATCACCTAATTATCTAGGGATTCTAGATTCCTTGCACTAATCTTAGAGCACCAGTACACTCTACTCTCATCTCACATTATTTGGTGGATTTTTGGAAGAAAATCTGCATGACTCCCAAAACACTGTCTAGGGGTTCAAGAAAATCACTACTTCTTTTTGACAGACTAAAGATGTTTATCAGCTTTCACCATGAATCCATTGCAAATTCTATGTGTGCGTGAAAAATTATTTTGGATTCCAGATTACAGGAATCAACTAGAGGATAAAATCCCTAATGCATTCTCTTAATAAGATAATCTTATTCTTGGATGCACCATGTATATATGCTATAAACAAGTAACGTCTTATATTCGTACTTCATGAAATTTCCCTTTCGGGTTACATTCAGCTTGAACCTAAATTTAGAACAAGAGGTGAGCGGGTGAGTCGGAAGTGGTTGTTGCGGACGATTTTTAGCTCCAATGTGAACATTGGAGGTGGAGTCGGTTGTTCTTTTATTTAGGATCCTAAAGTACGTTTGACATGCAGCTTTGGGGTTTTCCTAAATGTTGGCATAAAAATTTTCAGTTTTGTTGTATCTACCCCCCCATGCCTAAGTTCTTGCATGTCCTCATGCATGAATATAAAAGAAAATAAGTATAGTTGGGAGTAAATGGGTAGAAATCACTTGGAATTACTCCTGAAATTTTAATGTTCAGCATCAGCCAACCTGACAATATGCAATATGAGAAAAGGAAATATGCTAAAAGAAAAATATGCTATGTATAAAAATGGTTATGTATAGATGATGGTAGAATGTGGGATATGCTATCTATACATGCTGAGTTTAATGCCTCCAGCTGGGTGAGAACTTACTCAGATATATTAGTTCTAGCATAGGAGCCGGTCAAGATTAAGAGAAAGATGTGCTCGTATGCTCCTAGAATCAGTGGTCCAGAGATGCGAACTAACTGATTGTGCATCCCTACTCCAAAAAGTTCTAGATATAAGAAAATGTGGAGTGGTGGTGGAAAATAGAGGATAATCAGAGGGGGGATCATGATGTTGATTCGGCTGATTTATCATGTCCCACAATTCAGCAGGAAGTTGCTGAGGGAGTAGATCAAAATGTATCTCAGAACTACAATTTGAGTCATCGGGATCCTCATAACAATAATTGACATTAAACATCATGCCCTCTCCAGGCTCTGGATCATACAGGGGTATTCGTGAAAGTAGAAATCTGTGGGGAGGTCACTGAAATCCTTGTTAGAAATGGAAATAGGAGGAGTAGACTCGAAGGTGGGAATCTGATGATCTGTATGTATGTGAATTCCTACTGATTCACTACCTGTGAGATAATCGGTTGTGCCTGCATTAACGGGAAACCCATTAGTTGTGGTCACGTCTTCTTGTAACAACAGGGGCAATCCAGTAGTGTACGGATCAAGATAGCTAGATTCAGAGGTGCTGTGGTTAGAAACACACCCTAAACAATCGGATCCTTGGGGAGATATGTGTTGTGTACTGGTCTCAGTCCCATGTGGATCGAGGTCTAAGAACCCTGATAGTGCAGACGAATGAGACATTGGGTTGTCACAAAGGAGCCTAATGTTACCACAGTATGCCGAATCTACGTCTTCACCCTCCTCCTCTATGCGATCACAATAAAAATTCCTTGTTGCCCTGAATATGTCATGTCGAAGTCGCTCATTACCTAGGGCTACCTCCATACACCCGGATGCACAATCAATGTTTGCTCAGGCTGTTGCTAGAAATGGGCGACCCAAAATGATTGTTGCATCTCGGAGATTAGGAGGAACCTCCATATCGAGAACGAAAAAGCCTGTGGGAAAGCAGAATTCGTGGAATTTTACGATCACGTTCTCAACCACCACCCTCGGTGTTTTTACTGATCTATCAGCCAGCTGAATTGTGACTGAGGTTGGCTTTAACTCCCCAAATCGAAATTGATCAAATACGGCAGTGGGAGTCAGGTTGATGGACAAACCAAGATCTAGAAGGGTCCGATCAAATGGAGAATCTTGCAAGAAGCAGGATATGAGTGGGGTACCAAGGTCTTTCTTTTTCGGTGGTAAGTCGGGTAGAATCACGATGCTAGCCTCTTTTGACAGTACTGCCTATCGTCCAATTCTAGGCTGTTGCTTCGGGGTACAATAGTCCTTGAAGAACCTAGCAACAACAGGGATGTGATCAATTGCCTCGAGGAGAGGGACCTGAATATGAACTTCCTTAAACATTGACTTCGGATCCTCAAATTCCATGTGTCCTTTCATACTACATTTCGCGTCAGAGCCTCAGGAAAAGGGATGGGAATCTTAGGGTCAAGTGGCCTCTTACCCTTATCTACCGTAGGTGGCTCTTGAGATGAAGGAGTCGACCCCGCATACGGCAAAGGGTAAGAAAAATCAGGACCCGCCTACCTATGTGGTGGGTTGAATGTCTTCCTTCCACTCCTCAATGAGATAGCATTTGCATCGGCTTGCTGTCCATGAGGTGGTGGGGGAGTGGAAGGGGCAGAGTATGCGGAGTTCTGCATCAAAGGCGGCTAGCCTTGAGCTGAATTAGGTGGTGGGAGGTGCCTGTAATATGGCGTGTGCCTGTCCCTGTGGTTCCTGAAACCTAGGTGGGGTGCCTTGGTTTTGCACATACAAAGGGTTCAGAATAGGTTGGGAGGGCAAGGTTCCCTGAGTCCTATGCCCCTGCAATAGCTGGTTTTATGTATTCTGTATAGTCTATATCTGGTCAGGCATTGCCTTCATTATCTGCAAGCTATCCTGTGTAGACTTCCTCATCGATTCTTGCAACTCCTCTTTCAGTGCCTCCAGAGGGTCAACCCGCTTTGGAGGGTGACTGGCAGCTTGGTACAATGGCTGGTATATAGAACAGGGTTGCTGCTACTGAGATGGGAATGGATGCTGCCTAGGGTATGTGTTTTGTGCATTCCCGTATAGCCTGGTCTTGTAGTGTAGGTCTTGATGTGGTCTTTGTGAGTTACCAGGCCAGGAGAAGTTTGGAAGCTGGCACCAACCAGGGTTATACATCTCTGAATACGGGTTATTACTCCCATATCCTTGAATAGCATTGACGTCCTCATAGGCCGAAGATGTTTGAGACGTATATCCATCAAGGGGATATGTATTACAGTCAGCGGGTGGTGCGTAACCTTGGTCCTATGGTGCTAGATCGAGATTGTTCATGGGATCCTGATATGCAGGATCTCGTAAATATGGAGAAGATGCATCCCGAGTGAGTAGATTAACTTGAGTAGGAGGGGCTCAGGGTGCATAGGAGGGTCTTGGAGCAGCAGAGTTCAGGTCAGATTGACCCTGACTAATTTGGTCAATCTTTTTTTCGATCAGGTTTATTCTATCCAGCTGCTTGACGATGATATCCATGTCGACTCGAATAGACTCGATGTGAGCCTCATGGACACCAACCTGCTGCTGACCAGGCCGTTGGAATTGGTTCATGGATGCGGCATTCATCGAGTTCTCCACCAAAGATTCGAACAACTCAAATGCACTATTCTCACCTTTCGAAAGAAAATTCCCGCTACTAGATGCATCGGCCAGATACCGATGTGTGTCATCTAGCCCATGGTAAAAGATCTGAGCTAGGTGCCATCTGGGTACACCATAGTGCAGGCATTTCTGGAGAAGGTCGTGAAATCGGTCCCAGGTGTCATGCAACTTCTCCCCAACTCCTTGGGAGAAAGTCGTGATCGCACACCTCATCGCATTCGTTCGACCGATCGGGAAGAACTTTTGCAGGAATTCACATCGTAATTCCGGCCAGGTTCCAATCAGTTTCCCAATGGTCCTGAACTAGCATGAAGCTTTGTCCCTCAAAGAAAATGGGAAAGGCTTCATCAGAACAATCCCAAGATCAACATTCCTGGGTCAAATCGTCTCTGCGAGTTGACTCAGGTCCTCTAAGTGCTGGAACGGATCTTCGCTTGAGTTTCCATAGAAATGAGTATTGATCAAAATAATCACATTAAGCTTAAGCTCAAACGCGTCTCTGCCTACGGGAATCTAGACTAAGGGTGCGACGATCGGTGCAGTTGGATCATAGAAATCCCGAAGTTGTTCTCCTCGCGGTGGATGCTGCATTCTGTCAAGTGTTGTCAAGATACAGTCCATGCTCTGCTGATGCTGCTCCTTTGATTCAACCACCCAGGCCTCTAGACGAGCCATCAGGGTCAGCCATCTTGGCTAAGGGAGTAGAAGAAGTGGGGAGAGAAGATGGTCTTGGTGAGGTGACTCGCCTCCTTGGGAGTGGCTCCCAAGGTCCAACCAGTCGAGGTCTAGGTGACCTCCTTCCTTGCATACACCACCCAACCCTTGGGTTGGTGTAGCCAAGCCAGACAAGGCTAAAGCCCTGTCAATCAAATGGTCCTTATGATTGGGTGACCAGATTTTTCGTTTTAAGTTCGAATTCCTGAGGAAAAATTCATCATACAACCGACTGAAAGTGATTCCTGCCTCTCTAGCTAACCTAGCTAGTCTGGTTATGAGGGGACTAAGGGGAAGGTTCTTCCTTCGGCTCGCCTCCGGTTCTGTTACCCCTTAGCCGCAATCGTTTGACACTGCCCCGCAGACTTAGTCACCAGGTTCAATGAGGTTGAAAACACCCAGTAGTATGACAACAAATTCAGGTTGATTTTGTGTTTTAAAATTAATTTGAGCCCATTTTTCTTCAGTTGGGGTTTGTGGTGAGTGGCCCACAAGGTGACCAACCTCACCGGCTAAACACTAGACTTGACTAAGTATAGGTTAGCCTAAATGTGGTCTCTAGAATGTAACCCTATAGGTATAACCTAGGGTTCATGCAATTCTAGGTTTTTTTCTTTGCGATTTCAACAGACCAATGAAACACAAATAATTCTCTGGATAAAATTTGAATCCAAATAAACTAAAATTTTGCAAGTAGATTCATTTTTCAACTATCTTTTAATAGAATATTTTTTTGTGATTTTACTATTTCAACCAAATTTCTAGGGATTTTTGAATGTCAGGGGGTCAAAATTGGAATTGTGACCCCTGGTTGGTTTTTCAAATTGAAATAGTATCAAATGATCTTTAAAAATTTGGAAAAAATATGGGAATTAAAGCCAATGAAATTAACTTTCAAACCCCATAATTTTTAGTCAAAATAGATTCACGGATTGCTCGGAATTGATTTTTGAATGTTGAAAATTTTCAAATCTGGGTTGCTTGATCCCGTTGCACTTCATGAATTTTTAAAAATTTTGTACTTATAATTTTTTAAAATTAATGGCGCTGTTTGAAAGATGGTTTGAAAATGAAAATATAGCCCGAATTTTAGAATTTTTCTCTTATTAATTTTTCGGCAATCAAACTTTTAAATTGGAATTTGAAATCTGGCCGAAAATCAGGGAATGGTTGGAAAGCTTTTGAAAAGGTGTTTGAATTTGAAATTCAAACTTTCCACCAAAATGATCTTTTTTATTTTTTCTTTTTTCATGAAAATAAATAGGTTTTTTTTTTTAAATGAAATTGCTAGAAGGAAATCTAACCTAGGGTTAAAAAAAGGAAAATCCTAATCTAAAAGGAGATGTGCACTTGATTTTTTTTTTTGCCCTCATTGTGTGCGTAGATCCCATTTTTCCCTGTTTTCCTGCACATCAAAAGACAAGCAGAGGAAGATTTATCAGTGATAATTCTAGAGATCTAAATCAAAAATGTCATTGCCTCGCCAGCAACGGCACCATTTGTTGTGAGCCATAGAGTGCGTGTTTGATAAGAAAAAGCATCGTAGTATAGTGCACAATACGATCAACAAAAATATTTATAAAGATAACGAGATTTGGAGTCCCTGTCATTCATCTCTGGGAGGCATTTATGGAAATGTAGATTTGAAATCGATCTCTTTCGCTCTACTTGCTTAAAATCTCATGCCAGTTTATGATGATTTACGTATTGATGTACGACATGCTAGTTGCCAAAAGATAGTAATTAAGACATGCAACTTCAATCACACCAAAAGATGATAACTAGGCACATGGTGATTTTCAACATATATATTTATATATATAAAAGATGATGATGATATCAAAGTTGCAGAGCACAAGTAGAGGAATGCTTGTACAGGGAAGTAAAACTACTCGCTACCAGAAAACGACTGCATACATGAATCTATGGGGGGATTTTGCATGCATCATTCGGGGAGAATAAAGAGCTACACTACTAAGCAGTAAATAAAGCACGTAAATCTAAGAAGAACTATAATATAGTCTAGCAGAAATAAGGGCATTTGGAGGTGGCTCCGATGGTCTTTGAGTTGGTTGAGAGGAGAAGGAGCGGCGGCCAATGGTGCTTAGGCCGGCCCTTCAAGAGAGGTTGGAGAGGTGATCTAGCATCTTGGCATGGAGGTGGTGGCGGCCATGGTGAAGCTACCCATGGACATGGAGGTGGAGTGGATGTGGAATGAAACTAAGCTAAATGGAAGCCAAGAGTGAATCAAGCCAAGAGTGGATGCAAATGGCCACGCCTTTGGTCTTTCTATAGACCTAAGGGAAGCTCTCTAGAGAATTATGGAATTCTCTAGAGAGGCCTATGGTGGGAGCTCGTGAGAGAGTGAGAAAAAGAGGATGGAAAGTGGTTTTTAGATCCACCAAATGTGGATCTAAAAATTGAATGTTTCTTGGTTGCTAATTTTAGCAACTAAGGCAACAACACATGGTAGAGAGTTCTAGAAAAGTCTAGGCTAGGTATTTTCATGTGGATGGTGTGTGTGGGTCGAAACCTAGGTGGCTAAGTTGATTAGGTTATGTTCTAGTGAGTTTAGGTTAAGGTAGGTCTCTAATTAAGGTTGTAAACCCTAATTCACTAAGGTAAATTGCAATTAAACTTAATACAAGTTTAGTTGGGTGTGTGGAAACCTAATTGAGAGTAAAATAACTCAATTAAGTTAGGTCTAGGTCAATTGGACTCTCACTGAGTCCAATTGGACAATGTGTGCTGAGATCGGGCCTCAATTGGACTCAATGAGTACAATTGAATAGGTTGATGGAATTGACTAAGATCCAAGTCAATTAGGTTTAGTGAGGACCTAATTAGGTCTCTAGGGAGGTCTAGAGGTGATGTACTAGGGTTAGGGCACCTTGTTTAGGGGGCTAGAGATCCAAGATCAAGGCTTGAATTCCAAAACATGAACTGGAGGACAATATTAAACATCTAATAAAGTTGTTAGACATCTTATAGTGAAAAATTAGAAGTCCAGACTTGTTGTCTTGATGTCCAATTAGAGTCAGGTGGGTTTCTAGGTTCTGTCTTGGGTATTCTGTAGAAATTGGACGTTTAACTAAGTGTCTGAACATCCAATAACACTGCAAAAGTGGGTTTAAGGTGTGTTGGAGTTGGTTAAGGGTTCTGGACATCCTATAACTCATCTGGACATCTAGATAGAGGCTAGAATTAGGGTTTTAGGGTTTCCTAGGGTGCGGTGACCTAATCTACGTGTGGCTAAGGCTTTGGGAGGCTTCTAGGCTGTCCTAGGGCTAGGGTGGACCTAAGTTCTTCACAATTTATTGCTTTATTCTTACATAATTGAATAGCATACCTTAAGTCCCTTACATTATTTTCTACTACATCTAATCTAGGTCTTCCACTCCAGCTCTGCTGCAACACCAGTTATTCTTTATTCTTCAGATCTAGCTTTTGATCAACTTATTACCTGCAATTGAGATAATGCACCTAATTAGTACATTATAGCATTATTTTATATATAACTAAAAGAAAGTAGTAAAGGTGTTAGTAATGCTTATGCATGCATGAATTATCCTAACTTATGCTAAGTCCTAGCCTAATTTAGGTCAACTAAGACCTATGATTGCTGCGCAATTGAACACCCCTTAAAGGAATTCAAGGGTAGTTAAGAGTCACCGCTAATGCATCATCTCAAAGAAAGGGTTCTCCCTACTTGCATCCCATGGTTCCATCCTTGGAGTACCTTTTTACTTGAGCATTTAAGAATATCATTGCAACAAAGTATACGTCTTTAGGGCACTCAAAGATCAAATTAGGGTGCCTAATCGGATTGACAACTTGTTTGGTCACCCAAAAGAACTAAAGTAACCTCAATCGCCTTAACAAACATTGACCAGTTATCTTAAGTGACTCATTTCTCTTATACCACTTATGTGGGAATGGAGAAACATTGCCTTGGCTCTATTTATTCAAGCTGGAAAGTTGGAAGAGGGTTTAAAGTGCTTTAAATCAATAAAAGACCTTTTTCCTTATGTTTGCTTGGTGTATGCTTGGTAGGTACTCTCTTAGAAGGAGTCTTGTTTTTAACCCGGAAGTTGAAAGAATTGTTAGGAAACCCAACCAAGATAGAAGAAAAATGGCAGAAGAGAGATCGGAAGAAGAAATTAGGGTTGGTGAAAATCAAAGAACCTTGAGAGACTATTTCCTCCCTACAACTCACCAAGCCTTATCTATCCGAAGACCTGGACTGGGTAATCCTTATGAAATCAAGAGTAGCACCATATCTTTGCTTCCTTCTTTCTATGGTGCTACTAGGGAGGATCCCTATAGGCATCTTGAAGAATTTACCGAGGTCTGTTCCACGGTGAAACTCCAAGGCTTTACTGATGAAGCCCTGATGAGAACCTTATTTCCTTTCTCCCTAAAGGATAAGGCCAAGCACTGGTATCATACCCTCGATGCAAGGGTAAATGATTGGGGCACCCTTAAGGGAGAATTCTAGAAGAAGTACTTTTCTATGAGTAAGACCAATTATTATAGGAGAGAGATTATGGGTTTTTCTCAACAGAAAGGGGAGCAATTTCATGAAACGTGGGAGCACTTTAATGACCTCCTTTGGTTATGCCCCCACCATCAAGTGCCAAGATGGCAATTGGTCGAGAAGTTCTATAACATATTATCTGAAAGGCACAGGCAAACCATCGTTGTAGCCTGTGTTGGAATCTTCATGACTAAAACTGAGGATGAAGCCTGGGCATTATTTGAAACATTAAGTGATAATTCCATACATATGTCCTCTGCCTATCAAGAAAAAAAACCACCAATCCTGTAGAGGAAGATAGAGGCCCATGAAGCTAGGGCTAGTCAGGATTTGGCTTATCAAACTAAATTGTTAAACAAAAAGTTTGATAGGCTTTTAGAAAACCCCGACATGAACCCTTAAGTAGCCTTTATTTTCCAGGCTTCAAGTGAATGCTCCATTTGCCAAAGCACTACGCATGCCACTGCAGAGTGCCACTTGGGACATCAATTCCCTGAGTTGATTCAGGCAGACCTGAATGTGGCCTAAAGTTTCCAACCACCCCTTTGTAATAACCCTTATTCCAATACCTATAATCCGGGGTGGCAGAACCATCCAAACTTTTCATGCAAGTTGATGCTTCTGATGGGAACACCATCATAGGCCCTAACTAGCCTCTTTTATACGGGTATGATTGATAAAAGCTCCTACGTAATCATTTGAGGATCGTAACTCTGCAGTATTCTGATTTGAGAAGAAAATGGGAAATTAGGGTTAATTCTGTAATTTTAATAGCACATCATGAACACAGATTAACCATGAGGTTTGTCAGGGGTTAATTAAAGGTCAAATGAGCTTACAAGTCCAGAATATGGGTCCATATAGATAGAAATGGGGCTTCATGCATTTCAAGCACTACATCAGAACCCAAAACCCTAATTTCAGACCCACTTAAATTAAAGAGGTTCTGGTCAGGTGATGTGCATACGTCTAATTAACCTAAAATGTCTATTAATGCATGTTCTTAGTGTCACATTAGCATCATATATTGTAAATAGTGCATAACATGCATAATCATGCATTTAGATCAAGTTGTATAAATTGTATAGTAATTGTCTCCTTTTTATGGTCAAGGATAGGGTGACTTTTTATCAGGGCCTCGAATCGACTCCAAGATCGTCCTAATTGGACATCCGTAGCACCAGATAGAGATCGAGGAACCTTAAAGAGCAAAGGCCAAGATGGTGTTAATCCACACCTCAGACGACAAATCTGATTGCACGGATGGGTTCAGAACAATGATCACAGCCTAACGGTGAAAATTGGTCCAATCCGACACCCGTGGCACCATCTACATCACTCAGAAGATGGACGACCTAGATGGCACCATGTGGTGCCATCATAGCCGCCTAACACCGGCCGTAGCTCTCCTTCTTCACCCACTCGACAAATCTCAACCATTGGATGCCCATCCAACGGTCGAGATTGCGCCTAGCCAATCTGGAAGAACGCCGTGCCCTCTCTCTCTCCTCACCTGCGTGCTAGATCTAGACCGTTGGATCACCATCCAATGGCCACGGACACTCGTGCCTTAATACATCCGCGTGACACAAAATCCTACTTAGCGCAGTGGTTGAAAGCACTACACGAGCGTGTGATGTGCGTTCGAGGCTACATTTGCTGTGAGCAGGCACGTGATCAGAGCCGCGTGATGAAGATCCAGCAGCGGGGAGCAAGCGATAGCGCCTATGCACGATTAGACACGTGGTGCTTATGCGTGATTGCATGCGAGCGCACAGTGCGGGCGTAGCCACTTTAAGCCGTTCGATCTCTTGATCGGACGGCTGTGAGTGCGCGAACATGCGGGGGCGTTGAAGGGTGCAGAGGCGAGGGGGCACGCGAGTGGCGTGTACGTCGGCCACGTTCAGGCCTTTAGTGATGGATAAATCTATCACTAAAGGTCCTGAATTAATGCTTTTCAAGTTGTAATGTCCAAAGTTCTCCCACTTCTTGCAACTATAAAAGGGTACCCCCTCTATACGAATTTCTCATCCCTTCCTTCTCTTCTCTCCCTCTCTAAAGCTCAAGAG
The DNA here is from genome assembly GCA_037157565.1 of Thalassia testudinum. Classification (NCBI taxonomy): domain Eukaryota; kingdom Viridiplantae; phylum Streptophyta; class Magnoliopsida; order Alismatales; family Hydrocharitaceae; genus Thalassia; species Thalassia testudinum. The sequence continues at coordinate 97,552,148 of JAZHRO010000031.1, forward strand.
AAGCATGTCCAACACCCGAGATGCTCCTCAAGAGCTAAAATCAAGTTATTGCCCGCATTTCGGAAGGGGATCCCGTGACGACGACGTGCTGCCTCGTTCCCGTTCCTTCTGCTTCGACCTCCTTCTTCCCGCTTTGTTCCTCATCTTCCAGGTGTTGTCTCGTCCGGCTCGTCCTCAAAACGATTGTCGAGGAGGATAACTTCTCTCTCCCATTCCTTTTTCCTACTTTCTAGAGTAGAATTTTCCTACTTTCTAGTTGTAATAATTTTTCTCATTCTAGTGTAATCTTTTCTCGCTTTCTTAGTTCTAAAGACATTTTGCAATATCAAGTGAATGTTTTCCCTCTCTCTCTCTTTCTCTTATTGTCTATATTGATTCCATTCATTGTGATTATTCAGCCCTTTAAACAAAAACACAAAAAAATATAATTGTGAATTTTGATCAACGTAGCCTCCCTGAGTTCGACCCAGGATTTCTTTACAGAATTTTTGGTATAAATTTTATTTTTTGAATTCGAGTTCTTTACTACTCAAACTACAATGATAGGTTTCCAAAACCAACTCTGATAGCGTAGTCTTCTGACGTTCAACATTTTGGCACCGTTGCTGGGGAGGCAATGATTTTCAAATCTTCTTTTCGCATTTCACGCACTTTACTATCTTCTAACTTGCTTTATCTCTTGTCTATTATTTTGTAGATACCTCTATCAGGGAATCATCAAGCGGTAGATTGGAGTAAAGTGCAGTTGAAGACGACTGTAAGTGCTCCCCATTCTTCCCCCTCCAAAGATTTCATTTCATCACATTAAATTAAAATTCCAATTAACCTAGGTGTTTGCATAAATCCTAGGATTAGTTTGGTTGTTTGGATTTACACTCACATTTCACCATCGCATATAAAAAAAAAAAAAAAAGATAATTTTGTGGGGTAATTCAACATACACACAACATACACCCACATTCATGGCACTTAACCTAATTGATTTTCTTCTACTCAATCGGATTTTGATCTGTGGAACCGATGCACACAAATCAACACATAAAAGTGTAGAAATCATTCTAGGTTAATCATTTCTGTGTGCCTAACTTAGTGGTGCAATTGTGGCCAATTGTTTGAGTTGTTTAGGCTGCACCACTCAATCTAAAACCAACTCGCCAAGTAGCTTCCTCTTAGGGTTTTCAATCTAAGTTCATACCAGGCACTCCACTTATTTCTGATTTTAAAAGGAAAGCAATCTTCACTCGTGCATGGAAACCTGGTTTGCCTCAAACTCGATTGAATTCAACCTAATTCTAAACCCTAAAAGCTACTTAAGAAAGATTTGAACGTTAAAATCCACTCATCACAAATAATCTTGTTTGAAAACCCTGGTTGTGCATGTACTTACACATACTCAATTGATCATTAAGGGCACAACCCATTTTAAGGGCCCACCACATTCCATAAGCACTACAATCCCAAGCCTCAATAAAATCTAGTAGACGTTGGCCTTAAGGACTGATTCGCTCTTTGGGGCCTAGTATGAGATTATTTACGATTAACCTGCTTGTACTGATCAATCTGATGTCTAGCTAGGGGAGTAGCGTCAAACAACCGCGACTGGGGGGTACGTTAGGAATCGGAGGCGCAAGCCGAAGGAAGATCATTCTCCCCAGTCCCTCCTAATTGATTGGATTGAGCAGAAACAAGTTGAGTAAATCATTTATAATCTTAAGGCGGGTTCTAGGAGTCTGTAGATCCTTAGGCTACCCTACTTAAGGACAGGTTTGTTTTGTTGTGCTACACAGTTCTTATCCCTAGTCCTTCTGACCTTTTTCCTAGTTTATGCTGGGAAGAAGGTCATTGAATCCCCGATTGGAAGGACCATTAGAGTATTCTAGGAGGCGTAGATTGGATTTTGGCCAAATTGATCCCATGGCCGATCATCAACCTCCTCTGCCCTAGGATCCACAGGAGGTATTTCGAAGGTAGTTGGAACAAATGCAGAGAATGTAGGGTGCTCATCCCTTGAAGGATTTTTATGATCCTTCAAATTACAGGGAACGTCCCAGCATCCAAATTCCTGCTGGAGACGTAGAAATCAAGCCCTAGGTGTTAAGCCTGATCAAACATTTCCATGGGTTTGTCTCTGAAGACCCGTTTCAACACTTGGAGGACTTAACCACTTTAGTCCAGACCACCAAGGCACGAAACGAGAATTAAAAGCAAATGACCATGAGGCTCTTCCCCCACTCTTAGGAATAAAGTCGCTCATTGGTATAGGACTATAGGAAGACCAATTGCAACTTGGAATGAGTTGAAATTGGCCTTTCTGAAGAAATTCTTCCCAGTCGGATGTACCAATGCTTTGAGACGGGCAATCACTACCTTTACCCAGCGGTCGAGGGAGTAGTTTCATGTTGCTTGGGAGCGATTCCAAGACCTATTGCGGAGGTGTCCACACCACGAGGTACCGAAATGGCAACTCGTGTAGATTTTCTACCACGGGTTAACTGAGCAACTCAGAAATCACGTAGAAGCTTCTTGCGGAGGCAATTTCCTCAACAAAGACGCAGATAGCGTGCACAATTTGTTTGAGGAGATGAGCGAGAGTTCAATCAATCATGCCTCCATGGATACTTTTTACTGGTCCCAGCAACCCAGATTGAATGTTAATAAAGTCCATGACTCTCATTCATTCAATATGGAATTGATTTGTAATAAACTTGATAAGGTGGACTTGGTTGCTAAGAGAATGGAAGAGTGGATGGCTAGAAACTCAATGGACAATTCTTGATCCACTCAATCCCAAAATTCGAGATTCCATTCATCGCGAGCTCCTTCTGGATGGGAGTTCGTGAATCAACTTGATGCTGCTCAACCTACGAGCCAGCATTATTCGGAACCCCATGGGTTCCAAACTGGGGCTTTGGTCCCAGTTTCTCTGATACTTCCCTTTCTGTCTCTCCATCCTCACCCTATGAGGATGTTTGTGTTGTACAGGAGAATGTTAGATCCAACCCTTACTCCAATGCTTATAATCTGGGTTGGAGAAACCACCCTAACTTCTCCTAGAAAAACCCAGGGCAGCAGACCCAATTTCGACCCAGCAACTATGCTCCACAATGACCAATGGGTCAGGGTCATGTTTATACTCAGTTGCCCCCAAATTAGGTCAATCAGCCAGCTTGGAATGACCGTCAACCCGTAGGGTAGGTTGATTTGAACCGACAGATGGTAGAGATGCAAGGATCTATGCTCCAGCTTATGCAGCAAATAAAAACCTCGCTGGACAACTTGCAAACTGGGCTCATAGCTAATTCTTGTCAACCTGGATCTCTACCATCTCAACCTGTACCCAACCCATGAAATATCCTGAATCTGGGCAATCAAGCCCATGGGTACAGAAATTAGAGGGACCCACACACATATGCTCATGAGGTTGAGCAGGGTCCTTCCTCTTCTTCTTCTTCTGCAAATCAACGATTCTTGGCTAATGAAGCCCCTCCAATCTTTCCTAACCCTCTCCAAGACCCGAACTCACATGCATCCGCAAATTTTGTTACCTTGAGGAGTGGTAAACAAACTCAGGATCCACAACCACATTGTTTTGATTTATCGAATCCTGAAGAACCTGAGGAGAGAAAGGAGAATTCTAGAGAAGAAATCAAGGCTCATGAACTTGATTTCGAAGATCCGACTCATGTTCCTTTTCATACAGCCTTGATCAGATCAAGGAAGAAAAAGTCTGTTGATAGTAATGAGGAGCTTCTGAATAGTTTCGAGAATGTTGAGATTAATATCCCGCTCCTTGACGCTATCAAACATATACCGGCTTATGTGAGATTTTTAAAAGATTTATGTACACAAAAGCGTAAGTCAAGAGAATTTGTTCTGAGGAAGGTGGTACTCTCCGAGCAGGCTAGTTTTGTTATCCTGCACCACCTACCTCAGAAAAAGAGAGATCTAGGTGCTCCTTTGATTTCTTGTGTCATTGGAGATTACACTTTTGATAGAGCACTACTGGATCTGGGTGCATCCATCAACCTAATTCTAGCTTCTCTTTACGAGAAGTTCGGATTAGGTGAACGGCCGACTTCAGTAACGTTACAGTTAGCAGACCGTTCGGTCACAAATCCGTGAGGCGTTATTGAAGATGTTATTATTAAGGTTAAGGATTTCTATTTTCCTGTAGATTTCCTTGTCTTTGACATGGATGTACCTGAAAATCTGAGGAACACGCCCATCATTCTGGGGCGTCCGTTCTTGGCTACCGCTAAGGCCAACATTAACTATGAAAGCGATAGCATGGAAATCGCCTTTGAGGATCAAAGAATGAAATTGGATATTTTTAAGGCAATTAATAAATTCGAGGATTGTGGATTTATTGAGAAACTTGAGGACGATAATGTGAATATTGAAACTTGTATGATGATTTTTGCATTTGAAAGTTCCTCCTCTAATGATGAATTGGACCTGCAACCCTCTATGGCAGACCCGCCATCTTCTGAAGAGGTTATTGATTTTGTTCACTCTCAACCTCTTCCTCTTGATGAGTCTTCATCAACATCTTCCTTACCTTCAATCATCAACCCGCCCCAGCTTGAACTGAAACCATTGCCTGAGAATCTGAAGTATCAGTTTTTAGGACCACATAAGACACTCCCTATGATTATCAGTGCTAAATTAACAAAGGAGTAGGAGATTAAACTGATTAAGGTCCTGAAGGAACACAAGGAGGCAATTGGTTGGACCATTCATGACCTTAGGGGAATCGAGCCATCTTATTGCAATCACAGAATATTTTTGGAAGATGGATCCTACCCTTCTTGCCAGATGCAGAGGAGATTAAATCTAAATATGCATGAAGTGGTCAAGAAGGAGATTATTAAGTGGCTCAATGTAGGAATCATTTACGCAATCTCTGATAGTCCTTGGGTAAGTCCCGTGCAAATTGTTCCCAGGAAAGTTGGGATTACTGTTGTGACTAATGAGAAAGGAGAATTTGTCACAACTCATTCAGCTTCCTCTTGGAGGGTTTGTATCAATTACAGGAAGTTGAACACGGCCACGAAAAATTATCATTTCCCTTTGCCTTTCATTGATCAAATCTTGGAAAGATTAGCCAGGCAGAAGTACTTCTATTTTCTTGATGGCTACTCGGGATACAACCAAGTTCCTATCCATCTCGAGGATCAGGAAAAAACTACTTTCACCTATCCCTACGGAACCTTTGCTTTCCGTAGGATGCCATTCGGCTTATGTAATGCACCTATGAGTTTTCAAAGGTGTATGCTGGCCATATTCTCAAACATGGTAGGAGAGTTTATGGAAGTCTTCATGGATAATTTCTCTATTTTTGGAGAATCGTTTGACTCTTGTCTAGCTAATTTTGAAATGATTCTTAAACGATGCATCAAAACAAGGTTGGTCCTTTTCTAGGAAAAGAGTCATTTCATGACACAAGAAGGCATCATCTTGGGTCATGTAATCTCTGAATGGGGAATTGAAGTGGATAAAGCTAAGGTTGATGCTATCGCTAAACTTTCTCCTCCCACATCTATTAAACAAATTTGATCATTTCTTGGTCATGTGGGATTCTACAGGAGATTGATTCATCAAGGACTTTTCGAAAGTTGCTTGTCCTTTGAGCAATCTTCTCGCCAAAGAAATGTCGTTTGATTTTGATGAATCATGCCATAAGGCATTTGATTTTCTGAAAACGACAGTCACTTATGCTCCGGTGTTGTAACCACTGGTTTCAAGAACCCCTTTTGAGATCATGACCAATGCTTTTGATTACGCGGTCGGGGCTATTTTGGGTCAGAAAGTTGATAGGAAGCCCTCTGTCATCTACTACGCTAGTAAAACTCCGGACGAGGGCCAGAGGAATTACACTGTTACTGAGAAGGATTACTAGCCGTAGTATTTGCTTTGGAGAAATTCAGGGCTTATCTCTTAGAGTCTCACGCCATTATATATACCAACCACTTGGCCTTGAGACATCTCTTGGCTAAAAAGGATGCCAAATCCTGGCTTATTCGTTGGATTCTTCTGCTTCAAGAATTTGATCTTGAAATCAAGGGTAAATCTGGGGTATAGAATGTGGTGGAGGATCATCTATCAAGACTTTTGAGTGATTCTTCTCGTCTGGACATTCCGATTGCTGATACTTTTCCAGACGAAACTATCCTTATAGTTTCAGGCATCCAAACCCCATGGTTTGCTGACATTGTTAATTATTTGGCTGTTGGTTAAATCCCTAAGGATTGGACCAAGCAACAATGGGATAGACTCAAATCTGAGGCCAAATATTACTTCTGGGAGGACCCTGAACTATACCACATAGGCTCTGAACAGATTATTCGCCAATGTGTTCTGGAGAATGAATTCAATAGTATACTCGAGTTCTGCCATGCATCTGCATGTGGTGGACACTTCTCCGGGAAAAAGACGGTTGCAAAAGTTTTGTAATCTGGATTCTATTGGCCGTCTTTATTCAAGGATGCTCAGGAATTCTCAAGGTCGTGTGCCCGATGCCAGGCACTCGGAAGCATAACTAAGAGAGATATGATGCCCCTAAACCCGATTCTTCCTGTCGAAATCTTCGACATTTGGGGCATCGACTACATGGGACCCTTCCTCCATTTGGACATCGGTACATTCTCGTTGCTATTGATTATGTGTCCAAATGGATCGAGGTGATTCCCACCAGAACCAATGACCACAAAGTGGTCATCGATTTTGTTAAGAAGAACATCTTCAGCAGGTTCAGGATTCCGAGGGCCATCATCAGTGATGGTGGCACTCATTTCACTAATGCCCAGTTCCGTAATTTGCTAGCAAAATATGGGGTTAATCACCTAACCACCACACCTTATCATCCCCAGATGAATGGACAGGCCGAGATCTCCAATCAAGAGATCAACAATATTCTGCAGAAAATGGTTAGGCCTGATCGCAAAGACTAGACTCAAAAGCTTGAGGATGCTCTTTGGGCCTACCGTATGGTGTATAAAACGCCCATCGACATGTCTCTGTTTCATTTGGTGTATGGAAAGGCATACCATTTACCCATAGAAATTGAACATAGGTCATTCTGGGCAATCAAGCAGTGCAATCTAGATTTGAGTTTAGCCGAGAAGACTAGGAAACTCCAACTATTTGAGTTGGAGGAGCTTAGAAATGATGCGTATGAGAATGCCAAGATCTACAAGGCTCGGACCAAAGCTCTACATGACCAATTGATTTCCCACAAGAGCTTTGAGCTGAACTAGAAGGTCTGGCTATTCGATTCTCGACTTAAGCTCTTTCTCGACAAACTTAGGTCGAAATGGAACGGCCCGTTCATTATCAACTAGATATTTCCAAACGGAGATGTTCAGATCTCTGACCCGAAGAAGGGTAATTCATTCAAAGTCAATGGTCAACGTCTGAAGCATGTTATTGATCGTACTATTCCAGAACCCGTCTCAGACACGGTTGCTCTAGCCATGTTGTGACTTCTTTGGCTAGACTTTGCCTAGCTGATGGCATTAAACTCAGCAGTTATACAATCTGACTCAGAGCTGACCCGAGCTTCATATTCAGGTGATATCTTCCGTACTCTACCCTTCCTTTCATGTCTCTTCTTCTCAATGTGGATATTGCATCAACTAGGCATGGGGGGGTGGATTCATTTTTGAATCATTTTGTCAGCTCTGTGAAATTCTTGTAAATTCTATTTCTCTTCTTATGTATACATAAAATAAAATAAAAAAATTGAATTAGGAAGGAATACTTGGACATTAGGGCTTTTCAATCTTAGGAAATATTACAATAGGATCTGAACACTAAGACCCTTCAGGTCTTTAGGCTTAATCAGCCTGGGTATCCACTAAAATGTGGATTTGTTTTTCGAGTCCTCACCATCCTGAATTCTATTTTAATTTGATTAAATAAGTTTGGGTGATAAGTACACGACTTATCAACCCATCCTCTGATTTGAGGGAACTTTAAGTCTAAGCATCTACACACTATCATGTCACTGACTCGTTGTTCGGTAGTTTTAACAGAAATTGGATAGCTAATGAACCTTCTAGGGTGATATGGCTGGCAAGTTATTGTGGGTAACAGTCCATAGGTAGGTTGTCCAGAGCCAAGTCACTAGACTATTCTGTTCTTGCTGCCTTTAGGTAAATCTTAGACTAGGGAAGCCACCTATTTAAAAAGAAAAAGAAAAGAAAAAAGAAAAGAAAAAAAGAAAAAGAAAAAGGAGAAAAGAAAGAAAAAAGAAAATAAAAGAAATAAGGCACACTTCGCCGCACGAGTATGGCTGGCAAGTTGTTGGTGGTAACAGCTCATCGACCGGTTGTCCAGAACCCAGCCCAAGAATTGCACTAAAAATTCCCAAAATAGTTAGGAAGAAGCGGAGAAGTAGAATAAGTCGGGGAGATATACACTGGACTCACCCTTGTGTTGGCACCTAAAAATAAAAGTAGGGAGAAAGCTACCGGTCGTAAAGATACACTTTGAGCAGAACGCTCTTTTTAAGGTCACCTAGAGGCATAGAAACCCGAAGTCCATTCTAATTGCCGATCAACGAGTCTATAACATTCACAATAAGATGCTTAGAACTTAGGGTTCTCGTCAAATCTTGGGTGGGTTGAGTGGCCGTAGAAAGCCACTCTTTAACCCTAAACTCAAAAATAAAAAAAAATAGAAAAGAAGAAAAAAGAGAAAAAGAGATTTTTCTTTGAATAAGGCAAGGACTTGAGGCGGTTTACATTTTGGTAGATACTCGGGTACTATTGTGTCTTTGAAAGTTTAGATCCTGAGTGAAAATTTCTTAATGTTGAAAATAACTTATGCCCAAGTAAGCCAATCTAATTCTTTTATAAATAGCATGTAGTTTTTGCTGGGGACTAGCAAAAGATAGGCATGGGGGTGTGATGTGCATACATCTGATTAACCTAAAATGTCTATTAATGCATGTTCTTAGTGTCACATTAGCATCATACATTGTAAATAGTGCATAACATGCATAATCATGTATTTAGATCAAATTGTATAAATTGTACAGTAATTGTCTCTTTTTTATGGTCAGGGATAGGGTGACTTTTTATTAGGGCCTCGGATCGAAGATCCAACTGTACGGAACTGATCAGGGCTACGATTGGAGTTTAACGACTCTAAGATCGCCCTAATCTGACATCCGTAGCACCAGATAGTGACTGAGGAACCTTAAAGAGCAAAGGACAAGATGGTGTTAATCCATACCTCAGACGACAAATCTGACCGCATGGATGGGTTCAGATCGACGATTGTAGCCTAACGACGTGAAAATCGATCCAATTCAACACCTGTGGCACCATCTACATCACTTAGAAGATGGATAGCCTAGATGGCGCCACGTGGTGCCATCATAGCCACCCAACACTGGCCGTAGTTCTCCTTCTTCACCCGCTCGACAAATCTCAGCTGTTGGATGCCCTTCCAACGGTCGAGATCGTGCCCAACCAATCTGGAAGACCGCCGCACCCTCTCTCTCTCCTCACCCGCGCAATGGATCTAGATCGTTGGATCACCATCCAATGGCCACAGACGTTCACGACTTAAAACATCCGCGCGACACAAATGCCCGCTTAGCGCAGCGGTCGAGTGAGCTACGCCAGCATGTGACGCGTGTTTGAGGTTGCATTCTCTTTGAGCAGGTGCATGATCAGAGCGCGCGATGAAGATCCAGCGGTAGGGAGCAAGCGATAGTGCCCATGCATGATTAGACGCGCGGCACTTACGTGTGATCGCACGCGGGCGCGCGGTGCAGGCGTAGCCACTTTAAGCCGTCCGATCTCTTGATATGACAATTGTGAGCGTGTGAACGTGTGCGGGCGTTGAAGGGTGTGGAGGCGAGGTGGCACGCGAGTGGAGTGCACGTCGGCCACGTTCAAGCCTTTAATGATGGATAAATTCGTCACTAAAGGTCCTGAATTATTGTTTTTCAAGTTGTAATGTCCAAAATGCCCCCACTCCTTGCAACTATAAAAGGAGACCCCCTCCATACGGATTTCTCATCCCTTCCTTCTCTTCTCTCCCTCTCTAAAGCTCAAGAGAAGTTTGTCCCACACCCGAGTTGCTCCTCAAAAGCTAAAATCAAGTTTTCGCCCTATTTCGGAAGTGGATCCCCGACGACAACGACGTGCTACCTTGTTCCCGTTCCTCCTGCTTCGACCTCCTTCTTCCCGCTCCGTTCCTTGTCTTCCAGGCATTGTCTCATCCGGTTCGTCCTTGAAGCGATCGTCGAGGAGGATAACTTCTCTCACCCATTCCTTTTTCCTGCTTTCTAGAGTAGAATTTTCCTGCTTTCTAGTTGTAATAATTTTTCACATTCTAGTGTAATCTTTTCTCGCTTTCTTAGTTGTAAAGACATTTTGCAATATCAAGTGAATGTTTTCCCCCCCTCTCTCTCTTATTGTCTATATTGATTTCATTTCATTGTGATTATTTTGCCCTTTAAACAAAAACACAAAAAAATATAATTGCGAATTTTGATTGACGTAGCCTCCCTGAGTTCGACCAGGGATTTCGTTACAGAATTTTTGGTATAAATTTTATTTGTTGAACCCAAGTTCTTCACTACTCAAATTACGACAAGTTTTCAAAACCAACTCCGATAGTGTAGTCCTCTAACGTTCAACATCAGGATAAAATTCATATAAAAATATTCTGAGAGGTTTGGTACCCTTGGTTTGACCATCTGGACCTATTTTGACCTTGAACAAAGTCGCAAATGGAATTCTGCCTTAATTTGGATTTCTATGTAAAGTTTCTAATTAAACGTGGTCAAAAATCAAATATAACTTCACCATTAGATTCCTTGGGTCCAAATTAGGTTTGTACCACAATTTGGTCCCAGTCAGAGTCCATCTTAACCTAGTTTGCATTTCAGTCCATTAAAATTTCGTTCCTCTCAATCAAGCCCCTAGCTTTTGAAAATCCTTGCAGAAAGGCCCCAAACTTTCTCATCTTCTTCATGTATAGGTCTCTACCGCCATTGGAGGTCAACCGACCTCAGCATCGACCTTTGACCACCTCAAAACCTCATCAAATCATCACCAAATCCCACTAAAATTGGTGGGATTGATGTTCATACTATAAAGAATCATTTAAACTAGATCTTGGTTTCCAATTCGCACTGATGTGCCCTAGCCAATCCATGAAATTCGTGGGTTCCTCGTGACCTAAATTCCAAGAAAATCAAGCTTGTTTCTTGATTTAGAGCTCGATTTGAGCTCTATATAAGGAGACCCTCTTCAGGTTGTTCTCCTTAGCTTAGAAAAGATCAAGACCTACCTCTCTTCCTTTCCTCCGGTCGACATCTCTTCAAACTTCGGTGAGCTTTTCCGTCCCTCTCATCGAGCTAATCAACGACCAAATTGACCAGCTCCTCATATCCAACTCTTCGTTGCAACCATATCTAGCCAAAGATAGGCTGCCTCCGTCCTCTCGTGCTTCGTCACTCACTCACCGTCACCTTCACATTCTCTGGTGTCGACCTATCATAGTTGATCGCCTCTGTCCACTCTCCCCCTCTCTAAGGCCCCCTTTTCTCTTCCTCTTACCTTCCTGATCCTTTACAACCCCTTAGACTGTAGGTTCACACACAACATCGTCCTCTCTCTCCCCATCTTCTCCATGGCTGGCGAAGCTTTGGTGAGCTCGCTCGACCAACACACACCACCAAACACCCCACCACCTCCACTCGCACCTTCCACACATTCCAGAGATCAAAAGCCCCAAGGTTATTGGAGCTCTTGACCTCTAGAACTACCAACCGGACTCACCCACTCATAGTCACCTTCGCTGTCATCGTCCAGCCACCTCACACTCTTTCGCACCAAAAGAACATCGCCATCTCCTTTGCCTCTTCACGGCAAAACTTCTGAGTGCTTCTGACAGGGCCGAGAGGCCATTTTCATGTTGCAGGGACTTCGTTGGAGCTCCACCATCACCACTATCTTCCCTGACACTGATCACCCATCCCCGACCCTCAAACGTCCTGCTGCTACCCTCACTTGATGTGGTTCCAGGTCCTGATACGATTCCAGATTACAATCGAAGTAGTACACACCTCCAGCTGCCTTGATTTAGTGCAAGTTTCAGTTGCAGCTCTCACAGAGCTTGCCACATAGGAAGATTTGAAGCGGCCAGCAGTACATAAAAGGAAAAACTCTCAGAGGCTGTTCACCTCAGTGAAAAAGGGGGTTAGGTCCCCATATGCATGCCCATTGCACACGCTGGTCAATGCACCCTTGCCCATGCTCATGCTTAGCAGGTGTAGGTGGTGGATCCGTTTACCCAGATACTCGGGTCTGACCTGATCTAAGAAAGGAAGAAGCTGGGGAGGAGGGGGAAGGTTTTGCTTTAGGTCTTGTTAATTCGAGGTGTGTGCAGGGCACCCCATACTTAGCCTCCTGAGGCCCTTGTGCCTCTATCTGCTGTGATTCTACTGAGCTCTTAAGGTGTCTAAGGCCTTAATTTGTCGTCTGAGACTTGAGCTTGTTCTGAGATAACTGATTGCAGTTACTGTTCATTTATTTGAAATAATTATGAGCTTAAAACTTAAAGGTTAATTTGGTGATTCAAATCACCATTTTTTTTTTGAACAGACGAGGAGTGCTATCGATGACAATAGCAGACCAAGAACATTTTATTTATGAATCTTATAAAAAGAATTACAAGGAATCACTCCACTCCTTTACAAACCCTCAACACTCCCTAAAAATGTTCCTTACATTTATTGAGCCCCCTCTAAACAATCGCTCATTACAAGCACGCCATACACTCCACATAACACCAGCCATCTTCACATTTTAACCTCCTCGGCAACGGCACCATTTGATGAGACAGTTTTCATTTTTAATTTAGTTTTGCACAACGTCGTTGTATTTAGTTATGTGGTGGAAAATCTCTAATCAAAATAATTAAAATTAAACCACTCACAGATGGAGCGGGTCATGTCCACAATGAGGCACTGGCCTATTAAAAACTCGTAAAAGTCAAAATAATATTGTTCACGAATGATTTCCTTAATAAATCTAATCAAAACCACTTTCAGATTAAGCAAGAAATAAGAACTAATGATGAAATAGTACTTTTGAGAAAGAGGGAGGTCATTTGCATAAATTACCCATAATATTTAATTAATAAAATAAAATAAAGTTGTGGCAATGGCATTGAATGTAAAATCTAATTGAGAGGGAAACATGGGAATTGTTCCTCTTGTGCTCTCGTACGGAGGAGGCCACGGTTGGAGACGAGGCTCACGGTGGAGGACAAGTCAGCTAAGGGCTACATAGCTGATGATAATGTCATCATCAACCATAACTAGCTTTATTTAGTCAGAATTAATTGACAATTGCTCCTACATAACCGCCAGAGAGTCGTAATTCATTGCATATCCATTCTGAGAAGCATGCATTAAATCAGGGGTAAATCTGCAGTTTTAACATCACATACTAAATGCAGAGTAGTCATAGGGTTTCCCAGGGGTTAAATGAAGGTCAAATGAGAATTAATGACTAATAAGAGGGTCTATGCAGGTAGAAACAGGTTTTCGCTCATTTCAATAATTAATGGACATTCGAAACCCGAATTTTAAATCTGCTTAATTAAAAAAGTTTTTAGTCAGAATAAAATTCACCTAAACCTTCTAAAAATCATATAAAAATATTCTATAAGGTTGGGTATCCTTGATTTGACCATCTGAACATATTTTGACCTAAAATAGAGTCTCAGATAGAAAGTTACCCTAATTTAGGTTTCTACATAAATTTCCTAGTCAAACTTGGTCAAAACCAAAATCTGACTTCACCATTAGATTGCTTGGGTCAAAATTATATTTTTTTCCAAAATTTAGGCCTAATCAGAGATCATCTTGACCTAGTTTGCATTTTGGTCTAGTCTGACTCTTTTTCTCTCAAATAGCCCCTCAACTTTCGAAATCTATTACAAGGACCCCCTAACTTCATTGTCTTCGTCACCAACAGGTCCCTACTGCCATGCCATGTGAATGCACTTGTATTTGACCTTCAATCAGGAAGATCTCCCTGATTTCACACTCAATCTCTTCCAAAATTTGAAGGGGAACTCCTAAAGAAATCCTTTACAATCTGAGCCGCATCTTAGGCTCTGATTCTTGCCCAAAAGTTTATGTGAATCATTTGAAATCATGGGTTTCCTATTTTGCGAAAGCTCCAAGCTTTCAAGCTTGGTTTCCAAGCTTGGAACTCCCCCTGATCCCTATAAAAGAACCCACAATGCAAACCTCACTTCCTTCGCTTAGTTTTGGTTGGATTCCCCCTTTCTTCCCTTTTCTCCGACTAGATTCTCCAGGAGCTCTGGCGACCCTCCTGATCTGACCTCTTCGCCATTCGCCACATACAATAGGCGGTAGTATCATCATCCTCAAACTCATCCGCGCATCGCAATACTAGCGAGCATCTCCTATCATGTCTCGTCGTCGCCGCTTCTTCCCCCCGGAAATTTTGTCTTCTTTGACATCGGCCTGACAAAACCAGTGCAGATCCCCTCCCCTTTTGTCCAATAGCTAGCGTAATGTCTTCCTTTACCTAGTTAGATTAATTTTAGCTCCTTAAACCATTATTTCGACCATCGAACCACCACACGCCGTCATCTTCTCCATCTCCGACCGCACCTCCAGCGTGGCTTCCCTGTTGCTCCACCGCACCACACACCTCGCCAACACCCTCACAACCTCCGCGCAAAAACCCCATCCTTATTACACATTCCACCCATCCAAACACTCCATCGAACACCTCTGCCTTCACGGTCCTTCTCCGTCGCCGTCCGTCCTCATCCGCGCACCAAACACCTTGCGGACGTTGCCATCACCTCTCATGCCCTACAACGATTCTCCTAAATGTTTTAACGAGGGTTTGTAGCCCATATTTCATGTTTTAGGTCCCTTGCTGGAGCTCCGTCGCTGCGCCACCTTCTCCGGCTTGTTCTTCAAGTTACAGTCGCGTTCTTCATCAAGACAATTCCCAACTGCTGCAGCTTGGCTCCAGGTCCATGCTTAGGTCCTTAATCAAAGGTCCTAGTTGTGAGTTTGCTGCAATTAGATGAAGCCTTCACCTATTGCTGCTACTTGAACGTGAAGAGAAAGAATAGTGGGGATAGTCCCACATTGGTGGAAGACAAATGCCCGTGCACGCTTATTATGATTTTGTGACCAAACCTTATTGCCCAAGTCACGAGGGGTTGGGTCCCTCCTACCCCACTTACCTGAATACCTACCTATGCCACTCCTCGGTCACCACACACGCCGATGGCCTTGGACACTCTACAAGATCCATATGCCTGAGTATGAATTTGACTGTGAGATGGGTTTGTGAGAGAAGGAAAAGGGGAATTTGTGAGAGACGGGGGAGGGTTTTGCTCCTTTGTGTATGTGGCTAACACTTAGTCGCTGAAGGAACTTGGTCCCCTGTGCTGTGAAGGAAGAAAAGGCTTAGAGAAGAAAGAGAGGGCTCGTGAAAGAAGAGAAGGAAGAAGAAAGAGAGAGAGAGAGAAGCTGAAGGGAAGAAAGGCTTTGAGAAGCCTTATGCCTTGTGCACTTTAAGTCTTCTGATTACCACATCTGTCGTCTGATCTTAAGTTATGACACTATTGAATGATTTAAGCATTAAGTTAACATTTGATTAAATTGATTATGAGATGTCTGATATGCAAGCTTAATTAAGGCTAATATTTGGTGATCTTAATCACCATTATTTTGTCTTAGATTTATTTTTATCATTGAGATCTATTGAAATGCTCATGCTTATAATTGAATATCAATTTGAGTAGATATTATTCACTGAATATCTCTTTTGTGCTTCAATTATAGTGCTCATTTATATGCAATTAAGGATTATCATGTGAATTCCACATTTGCTCTCTGTGTTCAACCTTGGACTTCAATTTAGATTTTGTGTAATAAATTTTATCTGTTGATTGAGCTATTTAGGAGTGTGCTACAATGACGAAACATTAAACTCTGATCGGGTTCACGTTAACATTTTGGTGCCGTTGCCAGGGAGTAACGTGCAATTCACTGCTATTCTTGTTTTACTTGATTCTATTTGAGCACTGACTTGCCCTTTTTGTTTTCTTGTGATTTTGTGAGGTACATCACAATGCGATCAGCCACTCCTGGGGTAGGTAATCTCTTTTCTTCCCTAATCAATGTCTTAATTTTGGGAAGATAAAAAAGGAAACCAATCAATTAGGAACCACCTACCTTATTTTCATAGTAATCATCACTTAAAAGGCAAGTTCCCGATTTGCAAACGAAAAATTCATATTTGATTGAAGTCAAGATGATTTTGATTAGAGATCCCTACCCTATTTCCTGTACCTATTAGTGATTATGCTTAATTTTTGATTGCCTTGGACCACGCAATTCTTGTTTGATGTCCAAGGTGAATATTTTTAAGATCAAATTGGACTTGAAATAGAGCCAATTAGGGTTTCAATATTAGGGTTTGAAGTGCTAGTTCACACTTACCTGAAGTAAAGAAAATTGACCCTCCCTCATTTGTGTGCTACCCAAACCCTTGCTTGAAAAGAACTAATCACTTAAACCATAAAATCAGGCTCTAATTTCACTTGAACCTTAAAAATTGTGGACCTAATAACCTGAGAGTTAATTCAGGGTGAATTCTAGATCTTGACCTAGATTTCATTCTTCATCTTTTAGGACAGGTCAGGTGAAGTTGGTCTACTTTGTAGGCCAATCAACCTCCAAATTAGGTCACAAATCAAATCAATTTCTAAATCAAGTGAAATCCAAGGCACAAATTAGGCTAAAATTGGTAGACTTAAGGTCTCAATTCGTATATTCTGGTCTACTTTGAACTGCAGTGACAAGGAAGGTTTGGTGGGAGAAACCCTCTAACCCGTGGGGAAGTTCTACTGTGTAGGGGTCTTTGCGGGGCTCTCTCTTCTTGGTTGCCAGGTAATTCTCTGGTGTGTGGATTTTTGATTCAGAGGTATCATCTGCCTTGAAACAAGCCTTAGTCTTCCAAAAATCTTTGGGTGCCTTGATTGGGTCCAACTCATATCCAGTCTCTCATCCCTTCTATAGAGCACATACATAGGAAGGTCATTAGGTTTTTAACCTAAGAGGCGTCATTAGATCTTCTACAGGGATTTCTGATATGATCTGATTACTTCAATCTGAACTCGAGTTTGATTCTACATCTTGATTCCACCACCTAATTTGAAAATGCAACTTGACATTTTAGGAAAGGCAATTAGGATACGTGTGTCCCAAATGACTATCAAAGATAAGATGATTGAGGCTACTTATAGACACCATGAAGAATATTATAGAGCCTTAGATAGGGACATTCAGGATAAATTTGCAAAAACAAGAAACCACATCTAAATCGTATCGAAATAATATGGACACGAATGAAACACGGTTCAACACAGGATGATCTCTTAGCAGAATACATTGGATTGATGAAATTACATAGCAACAAGTGTCTGCAATGTTGGTCAAATCCTTCACTTTTGGGAAAACACCAAGATCTCATGGAGAAACAGGGAAAATTGCTGTATACGTTGTATAAAACCATTGATCGAGAATACCCCTACATCCCTTTAGAAGATAATGAGACACCTTAGAACAACACTGATGATCAACATGATTCCACAGAACCCGGGTTAGAAAATCAAAATTATTGTGGACCCTCAACCCAAATGGAAGTCAAATAAAATTATGTGCTGAATGATACATCCGATCTTGAGATGGGTTGGGAGGATTCGATTGCAGGTGTTCACAATTTCGAACTAGCCCTAGAAATCCATGAAGCTGGCTCACCAAGCCTTGAATTTCTAGACACCTGTGATGATGAGATTGAATCAAAACATGTCGAGGGTGTAAATTCCACCCCTTATTCTGATAAGGTGATCCTTAAGAACAATTCTGACACCCCTATAGAGCCTAGCCTATATTTTAGTAACCCAATGGTTACATCTAACCTAGAATCTAGATCTAAGCCTAATTGGGATGATTATGAGGCCCCATGTGATGAGAGCCAGATTTTGAATTTGAATTATGATTCTGGGCCTATATTTTATGAGTACACTTCTCCAGATTCCTCAGAGATACGAATTGACTTTTCGAAAGTCACGTCGATTTATGATACAGAAATTGAGGAGTTGGAAGAGTTGGGAATTGATTAGGTCTACCCTTGGAGCAAAGAACCTGAGCTTATGCTTAATAAGGACAGCTTTTTAAGCTCAGAATCTGAAATCAAGTTAGATCCAAGTCAGGTTGTTGATTCTTTGCATCTTGATTCTCTTTATGGTGGAACTCCCGATCCAAAATTAGATTCAGAAACTCATTTTCACAAATTCTCCAGTGATTTCGAATCTTACTTCGATTTTGGAGAACCTTTGTTTCCTGACAATTATGAACCACTTTATGACCTCAGTATCCATGATCCATTCTTTGATTTTGATGCTCAGGTCAATGATTTGGACCTTAAAGAAGCCACACCTTCTAATCCACATACAGATCCTTGTCAAATCTAATCCCAACCCCAACCCGCCACCGGAATCAACTTCTATTCTGATTCACCTCTCTTTGATTTGGTTGCATACAATTCACCTCCATCTTTCAATTGGGTTTCAGACATCAATCAGACTACTAATCATGTCCCATCCTTTTCTGATCACTCTTGTAGGGTTCCTACATTCTCTACAGCTCCATTTTCTTTTGAGGATCCCTACTCTGACCAGGCTGAATTGACTCAGCCAAACCCTAGATTCTCATTGCCATATCTGTTTGAGCCACAAAATACTTGGTGGGCTCCGCATCTACTAATTCACATCCATTAACCCACCAGATTGATTAGGTTTGAGTTGAATCATCATTCTGTAGATCTGAACAAGCACCTGGTTGGAGCAACCAGGCTATTGATCAAGGTGCTTGTTTTACAAAACTAATCTGATTTCGCCACCCCTTCTCCTTGATCACCTTTTTCTCGATTGAAGGGTTTGAATTTAGTGCTTAACAGGAGGCAACCTGTCATTCTAAAAAATTGAGACCCTTTTGATCATCCTTTTGAGCTATACTCCCACTACACTTAGAGTTCAGAGTTAGAACAGTCGAATTCACCTTTGGTATTCATATCAAAGCTTGAAATCATTCACAACAGTCATCTCGACCCGTTCACCCACCCTTTGAACCTATTCTAACCCATGAACCAAGCTGATTTCATACCCTCTAGTTTATAATAAGGACATTGCAAAACTTAGGCATGAGGGGTGTTAAAGTGCAAACACATAAAAATTCAAGTTTCTGAGGGATTCTCACAAAAAAATACATATCCAAAATACTAAAAATAAAAAATAAAAAATAAAAAAATGGGGAAAGGGGAGGAAAATTTTGAGAATTGATTGCGTATCATTCTTGGAAAGGAGGAGAAAAAATTCAAATATAAAAAAGGACCAACATTCAAGAACAAAAATGATAGTCATTAGCACTTGATCATGGAAATTACTTAAGTTCTAGACCTAATCAAAAGAAAAAGTTTAAGTCTTGAAATGACAGAGAGACAAGGAGATTAGTATGAGTACTGATCTTAGGCCTCTTGGGTTTATTTTAGGGCTTAAACACTCACATATCAGTTAAGATTCAGATTAATCTTTAAAAGGTTGAGAAAACTGCGAAGCTAATGTATTAGGTCTAAAGCTTAGGGATTATTTGGCCCTGTTGCCTACCCTTTGGTTTGCGGGACTTGGTAACCTAAGCACCCAAAATCACACGCTTAGTCTGGTTCAGTGTGCTTAACAAAGAAAAATATGCCGAAAGTGTTTTATTCTAAAAAGTCATCTCGAAGATCTAAGCTTAGGAGTGGCTCGACAACATAAGCTGATTGGATGAGTTCCTAGCGTGGAGAGGTGGGAAATTCCTCTCGAAGATGCATAATAACATATCGTCTCATCGGTGCTTGTCTCCTATAGGATATCTAAATATCCTACCAGGGGCATTTAAGCACCTTGTGTTGGTTCAAGTGCCATGGGCAAGACTATCTCAAAATGTCAATTGCCAGGGCCTGAATTTAGCTACAGAGTGCCATGGGTGGTACTATCTCGAAGTGTTGAAAGCCAGGACTCTGGGGGTTGCCATGGGCAGTGCTATCCCGAAGCATCGATTGGCAGGGACCTTTCGAGGATTGATGATGGGGATAAGGAATCTGATACAGATTGTGTTTAGGGCCAATTCAAGGCTGGATCTAGGGAAATCTAAAAATAAAAGAGAGAGAAAACTCTCCAAATGAAAAATCTACTTCTATCCCTCTCTCTTACAAAAAAAATGCCCTGGACCTGTTATGTTTATGCAAGGGTGCTTTAACCACTGGGTTCAACGAACCTTCGGGTAGTTTTTGTGGGCCTTAGAAACCTTCGCAGCAGACTGAGGCTGAATCTGGTCAGGTCTGGATCTTGATTGATACTTGAGTACCTCTAGGCCTACTATTAGTAGCATTCTGGCCTAATTTCTAAAAAGTAATATGAATCAGGCATCTGAGCTTCAATGCATGGTCTGGAACTCTAGTTCTTTTCATAAGATTTTGCTAAGGGACTAGCAAAAGTTAGGCATGGGGGTATGATGATAACGTCATCATCAGCCATAACTAGCTTTATTTAGTTAGAATCAATTGACAACTGCTCCTACATAACCGCTAGGGAGTCGTAATTCATTGCATATCCACTCTGAGAAGCATGCATTAAATCAGGGGTAAATATGTAGTTTTAACATCATATCCTAAATGAAGAGTAATCATGGGGTTTCCCATGGGTTAAATGAAGGTCAAATGAGCATTAATGACTAATATGAAGATCCATGTAGACAAAAACAGGTTTTCGCGCATTGTAAGAATTAATGGACATCCGAAACCCGAATTTCAAATCTGCTTAATTAGAAAAGGTTATGGTCAGGATAAAATTAACCTAAACCTTCTAAAAATCATATAAAAATATTTTATAAGATTTGGTATCCTTGATTTGATCATCTGAACCTATTTTGACCTAACATAGAGTCTCAGATAGAAAGTTGCCCTAATTTGGGTTTCTACATAAATTTCCTAGTCAAATATGGCTAAAACCAAAATCTGACTTCACCATCAGATTCCTTGGATCAAAATTAGGTTTGTATCAAAATTTGGGTCCAATCAGAGATCATCTTGACCTAGTAAGCATTTTGGTCTAGTCTAACTCTTTTTCTCTCAAATAGCCCCTCAGCTTTCGAAATCTATTACAAGGACCCCCCTAACTTCATTATCTTTTTCACCAATAGGTCCCTTCTACCATGGCCATGTGAACGCACCTACAGCCAACCTTCAATCAGGAAGATCTCCTTGCTTTCACACTCAATCTCTTCCAAAGTTGGAAGGGGAACTCCTGAAGAAATCCTTTACAATCTGAGCTGCATCTTGGGCTTTGATTCTTGCCCAAAAGTTGATGTGAATCATTTGAAATTGTGGGTTTCCTATTTCCAAGCTTCCAAGCTTGGTTTCCAAGCCTGGAACACCCCTGATCCCTATAAAAGGACCCACAATGCAAACCTCACCTCCTTAGCTTGGTTTTGGCCGAATTCCCCCCTTCTTCCCTTCTCTTTAGCTAGATTCTCCACGAGCTCTGACAACCCTCCTGATCTGACCTCTTCGTCGTTCGCCATGTACAATAGTTGGCGGTACCATCTTCCTCAAACTCCTCTGCGTGTCGCAATACCAGTGAGCATCTCCTATCTCCTCTCATTGTCATCGCTTCTTCCCCCCGGAGATTTCGTTTTCTCCGATGCCGACCTGACAAAATTGACATGGATCCCCTCCCCTTTCATCTAATAGCTAGCATAATGTTTTCCTTTACCTAGTTAGATTAGTTTTACTCCTTAAACCCTTATTTCGACCACTGACACCACCACACGCCTTCATCTTCTCCATCTCTGGCCGCACCTTCGACGAGGCTTCCACATCGCTCCACCGCACCACACACCTTGTGTATTTCATTGAGATCTATTGAAATACTCATGCTTATAATTGAATATCAATTTGAGTAGATATTATTCATTGAATATCTCTTTTGTGCTTTGATTATGGTGCTCATTTCTATGCAAGTAAAGATTAGCGCGTGAATTCCATATTTGCTCCCTGTGTTCGACCTCGGACTGCAATTTAGATTTCGAGTAATAAATTTTATCTGTTGATTGAGCTATTTAGGAGTGTGCTACAATGACAAAACATTAAACTCTAATTCGATTTGACTTAATAGCGACGGTGGTGGAGGTGCGGCAGAAAATGGCCAGAGCCACCGGCGGCGAGGAGCCGAAGGTGGTGGATGGCGGTAGCTGTAACTTTGTTTGCTGCTCGCGGAGAGGAGGAGAATGTGTTGAGGGGTGCGTGTGCGCGGTGGAGGTGTGGGTAGAGGCTCTCACGCAGAGGTCGTGCGCGGTTGAAGTAGAGGGTACGTTGGAGGGGTGCGCGCATGGTGGAGGTGTGGGGAGGGCGGGCGGCCTGCATCGTGCATAAAGGTTGCTGCTGTTGGGTACGCATGTATGCAGTTACACAGGCGTGGACGTCTTGCACGTAGCTGTGCCTAGTCGCGCGTGGCTGAGAAGGGTGCTGGTAGTTGTGGGAGGTGGTGTTGTTGCTACGGGTTGGTAACAGAATGATGTTTGGGTTCTTTTTGGTGGAGGAAAAATAGAGGAAGAAAAAGATGGGGAAGAAGGTGAATAGTGACATTGAGTTTGGTGATGGTGATGGTGATGGTGGTGGGGTGTTGGTTCACGTAGTGGGTGAAAACAAGGGTGAAGGAAGACTAGGAGAAGGAGATGGGCATTGGTGATGTTTGTGATGGAGAGTAGATGGTGTTGTTGGAGATGAAGTGGAGGATTTGAAGATGAGGACGCACGGTAATAAGTGAGCTGCAAGGAGCTCGTGCACGTTAATGGTCGAGCTCACCGGATTGGCGTGGTGGCCTGTCACCCCGTCGGTCCACGGTTGGAGAAGCTTGTCCTTGGAGATGCACAGTGGTGGAGTGGAGGTGAGCTTGAAGCTCTTCACGGTGGTGGAGTTGGGGCAGAGTCTCACCGAGCATGACAACCACTCCTTTCCCTTTATAATTGCTGTAGAGTTGTAGCTGAAGGTGGAGTGTCAAAGATCCACTCCTTACAACCTTCAATAGTCTTCAATGTCCTTCAATGGTGGCCAGTCGGTCATGGAGTGTCGGCCATGAATGCCCTCGTGAATGCTTGAAGCTATTTTCGGGTGTGCTACACGCAAATAAGTTAAATAAAATAATCAACATAATGTTTGGCTATTTAAAAAGGCTACCCAAGACTAATGTGTTAATCGATTTCTTATCTAAATGATGCATGCAGTGTTAATTAAGATGCAAATATGAAACTAATATCCTAATGCATGTTATTCTAAATGTCAATTACATATGCCTATAATGCATGAAATAAATCATTCTATGTTATCCGATTTTCATTCTAATGTATGCTATGTTCGTGAATGTGTTACCTTAGTGTCTAGGCATTTACACCTTTAATTAGCCCACAAATATGGGCTTATCAGACATCTGCAGAGAACCACCGCCGCACAGCAAAACATGTATGCGCAACCACCCTCCAGTAGGGAGGCTGTGCATAACATTTACCACCACACTCACAAAAGGATGGACTCGTATCCACCCTTGTTTGATCCTAGTTTCGGAGGAAACTTCGGACCTTCCTACTCTAGTTGGGGGAACTCTAAACCCTCATACTATGATTTCTCTGGAGTTCCTCAGACATGCGAGGATCTCCATCCCATCTAGAATGATCCTTTCTCTAACACCTATAACCCTGGATGGCATAATCATCTCAACTTTGCATGGTCGGGAACAATCAGAATCCGAGATCTTAATTCTAGCCCCAACCATAGGCTTCGTGCCTTTATCAGCCCACTAAGCCTAGGCTCAATCCGAATTATCAATCCGAGCCATCAAGGGAAGATCAAATGGCTCTGATTCTACAAACCTTGGCTGACATTCAAAGACTAATGCGGCAATGTAGAAACAGCACAAAGATGAGATCACAGAGGTTCGAAATCAGCTCACACAGATGGTTGGGTCTCGCCAGCCTGGTGCACTTTCATCTCAACCTGTGTTGAATCCGAATAACGTGCCAAACCAGAGGTGCGTTATGAACCCAAATCAGGGCCAAGCTCACTATGTTTATCAGGCCCCTTCTGCTCCATCACTCGATGGGATAGAGGCTTTGACATCATACTTAGGATATCAACAGCGACCACCTCTTTTGCTGACTTCGAACCCAAACCAGGTGGGACTTAATTCTGTCACTACTCGCAGTGGCAAATCGACTCAGGACCTACCTTATCTGAGCCACTCTAAGCCTAGTAGTTCAGAGCCTAACCCTAGGTTGGTTATCTAGGACACCTTTATCCCAGATCCAAAACCTAAACCAATCCTAGAGCAACCTACAGAAATTCCATTTCCTGAGGCCTTGACCAAGGGAAAGAGGAAACACAAACCCATGGCACTTGAGGAAGATCTGGTCAAGCTTTTTGAGCAAGTCCAGATAAACATACCCTTGATGGATGCCATCCGCCACGTACTAGCTTATGCAAGATTTCTGAAGGATTTATGTACATTGAAGTGTAAGCCATGAAACAAAGATGGGAGCCCAATCATATTGTCTGAGCAAGTCAGCTCGATCATCCTGAGCAAACTCTCGCAAAAAGCAAAAGACCCTGGCATCCCATTGGTCTCCTATAAGATTGACAATCTAGAATTTGATCGAGCTTTATTGGATTTAGGAGCTTCCATAAACTTGATCCCTACATCCCTACTAGACCATTTCATGGAAACTGAGCTCAAACCAACTGTGGTGACCTTGCAGCTAACAGACAGATCGATCAAGTCACCAAGAGGAGTTCTTGAGGATGTTCTAATTCGGATCTACGATTTTTATTTTCCAGTGGATTTCATCGTATTAGATATGGATACTCCTGACAACCTAAGGAACACATTGATCATCTTAGGGAGATCGTTCCTAGCTACAGCTAGGGCAAATATCAACTGTGAAGAGGGCTAGATCGAGTTGAAGTTTGGGAACAAGATGCTGAAGATTGATATCTTTAAGGCCCAGAAAGGTATAAAATGTGGGGCAATTGAGGAAGTATGCGACATCAGTTTGTGGTTGAGGACCCGATTATAGAGGAAAACCATATTATCCTTGATCCTCAACCCCAAGTAGATCTTGACCCACAGATAGAGGAGCCTAGAGCTGATCTAGATTCACCCATAGCTCCCACTTTATCTTTGGAGGACCATCCCAAACCCCCACCCACTGCTGATAACCTGATTATAGAAGTCCCTCCCAGATCATTTGAAATACATCTTCTTGGGTTGCAATCAAACGCTTCTGTGATCATCAATTCCTGACTCACATCTGATCAGGAAATGAAGCTGATTTCTGTTCTCTAGCAGCATCAAAGAGCCATTGGATGGACCCTCGATGATTTGACTGGTATAAGTCCCTCGTATTGCACACACCGTATATAGACTGAAGAGGGCTCACGACCATCTCGAGAGATGCAAAGAAGACTCAATCTGAATCTGCAAGAGGTTGTGAAGAATGAGATCATCAATTGGTTAGATGTTGGTATCATCTACCTGATCTCTGATAGTCACTGGGTGAGCCTGATCCAAGTTATGCCTAAGAAGGCAAGGCTTACCGTGATTACGACTGAATTTGGAGAGACCATCCCGACCCGTATTGTAAATTTGTGGAGAGTCTTTTATCGATAATTAAATGCCTCCACAAAGAAAGATCATTTCCCACTTCCGTTCATTGACCAGATTCTTGAGAAACTGGCGGGAAATCAATTTTTCTGTTTCTTGGATGGATACTCTGGATATAATCAGGTGGAAATTCATCCTGAGGATTAGGAAAAGACCACATTTACCTACCCCTATGGCATGTATGCATTCCGCAGGATGCCTTTTGGGCTATGCAACGCACCTGCCATCTTTCAGCGATGCTTGTTAGCCATATTCTCAGATATGGTAGGTAATTACCTTGAGGTCTTCATGGAGGAGTTCTTGGTATTCGGTGAATCTTTCGATGAATGCCTCCCGCATTTGGTCCGGATCCTTAAGAGATGCATCGAAGTGAACCTGGTTCTTTCCTGGGAAAAGAGCCATTGCATGGTTCCTGAGGGCATTGTTCTTGGACATCTTGTCTCTGAAAGAGGTATCCAAGTCAACTGAGTTAAGGTGAATCTGATTTCCAAATTAGCTATGCCCAACTCGGTCAAAGATATCAAATCATTCTTGGGGCACGTTGGTTTTTACCGTCAATTCATATATGATTTTTCCAAAATCGCGCACCCCTTGTCGAATCTCCTCTCAAAGGACACGACTTTCAAGATGACGAGTGAGTGCATTCACACATTTGAGATCTTGCGTGATCGAGTCACCCAATGTTCGGTGCATAAATCACGTTTCAAAAGATTATTTAGTTGTAGTATAGTGTGAAAACACATCGGCAAATAAATTTGTAAAATCCGGTGAGTATCGGGTCATTCGCAAAGAGGCAATCACAATTTATGCAGAAGAGTTTCAATAGAACTTGCTTTAAATAGATATTTATATATGTATATATGTATAGGAATCAGATATATAATCATAATTGTATTGCATTCAGAAACAATCTTTTTCAAAATAGAGATTGCTATGCTAAAAGTAGAGATAGATAAATAGCAGATAGAGAGAGAGAGAGAGAGAGAGAGAGAGATAGAAGGTAGAGAGATAATGCTGCTTGTAGGATGCTTGTGCGATATGAGACAGCACCTCAGATCCTAAGCGCCGAGACGAAGGTCAGAGCGGAGTTACAGAGAGAGAGCTTGGTCTGGAGAGAGAGTAGTATGAAATTGATGATCCATAAAGGGGGGACTTAGGTATTATTTTATAGTTTTTATGGAGGGCAAAAAGGGTATTTAGACCCTTAAAACTGAGCAACAACTCCCTTATGATTAGATCCGTTGATCAGGAGATCCATGGATTAGATCTGGCCTCAAAATCACCTTATTTGCGGACTTTACACTCGGATTTAACCTCTGATCGACACGTGGCACGCTCTGGCATGTTGGATGATGATTGCGCGGCTCCGCTGGTTCTACGCACGTGCTTGTTCGCTTCTCCTTTCTTCATGTGTGCCTGCATGCCTCATTTTAGCGCTGCATCCTCACTATTCGATCTTATGATTGGACAGATCAGATTCGCGCTTGTGCATGCTTTGAATTTAGTTCGCATGCCAATCACTCAGCCATCCAATCTTACTATCGGATGGCCTAAACTCGAGCCCTCGCTTCCTTCATTTGGAAAAATGCGTGGGATTGCACGGGCAGTCGTGGAGTGATCTAATCACGCCACATGGTTGCGTTTACGTCCTTTGATTGACATCTAACGGTTAATAGTGCCTGCGCCTCGACTCTTTCCTGATTTGAGTGTCGTGTGGATCAAACCTGCGCTCATCGCTTCGCGGCGAAGGCGCTAACCAACGCGTTAATCCAACTTTTTTTTGCGTCTAGGTTTTGAGGTAACTTATTCTTGGTCATTGGATGAAGATCCAACGGTCGAGGTCTTCTCCTTCTTGATGAAGCGTGGTGAGGTGGGCGACGTGGCGTGCTTGTGGCCATTGGATGAAGATCCAATGGCCCACAGTGCGTAAGGGTAGCCTTCACAGATGAGGTGGTGATGAGGGGGTGCCTGTGATGGCACCACTTGGAGCCATCATGGTCGTCTATCTTCTTTTCCTTGTATCTGGTGATGTAGACCTCCGATCAGGTTGATTTTTGCGTCATTAGATTGCGATCGTTGATCCAGTTCCATTAGTGCAGTTGGATCTTTCATCTGTGGCTCAGATCTTCGTCCTCTAGCTCTGTGGTCTCTATTATTCTATGGATTGCACACGATGGTCTGGTTGTCTGATTGAGACAATTTCGAGAGTGTTGGACTCCCGTTGTCGTTCTAATCGAATCTATATGGTCAGATCTGTCATCCGCAGCTTTGAATTATCTAGGATTAATTTCATCTCTCATTATTACATAAAATGATGATTTTATCCATGCAGCTAACCAAACTAACCATTATGCAAATTACGATGCTTATGCATGCATTGTCCCTAAGTTATGCTAGAATTCGGCTTAATTCAGGTGTTTTAGGTTGCATGATTGCTGTGCAATCACCCAAGCACCAATCTGTAATCTCCTGACTAGTCTTAACTCTTCAAGATCATGTATGATGCATCTAACTACGTAGTAGGAATGGTGCTTGGTCAGAAAATTGACAGGAAATCGATAGTCATATATTACGCCAGCAAGACACTGGACGAGGCTCAGCGTAATTATATGATTACGGAGAAAGAGCTACTAGCCGTAGTATTTAGTTTAGAGAAATTCAGATCATACCTCCTGGGTTCCCACATCATCATATACTTAGATCACACTACAGTGAGGCACTTACTCATGAAGAAGGATGTGAAGACTAGATTAATCTGCTTGATTTTGCTGTTACAAGAATTCGATCTCAAAATTAATGACAAGGCAGGAAAGCAAAACGTGATAGCTAACCATTTGTCTCATCTTCCTTCTTCAGTCATTGACCTATTCGAACCTATTACCAAGCACTTTTCTGATGAGCATCTCTTGGCCATTAACAAACTTCCTTGGTTTGCCGACATCGTGAACTATTTGGTCATGGGGAAAGTCCTGTCAGATTGGGCGACTGATAACTATCAGATTATCATCATTCTTATGCATTAAAACAAACCTAACTCTTAGGATTTTAACTCTGCAAACAGGTTTGGGATGCATTAGGCATAAATTAGGTTAGGCATGCATCACACATTTTGTTTTCTTTTTAATGTGTTTTTGTGTGTTAGGGATAAACAAGTTGTCAGATCCCAGAACTCTAGCACTCAGGAAGGCAACTGGTGATGGAGAAGCTCAAACCAGCTGGAACTCAACCTAATCCAGCTCATCACAACTGGATACTGGCTCACTTGAACTAGGGTTAGCTCATCCTAGCTCCATTCCGCTCACTTCAGCTGAATGGTAGCTCAAGATAGCTCATCTTAGCTCACCCTAGCTCAAGTCAGCTCAAATTCAGCTCAACTTAGTTGAGTCTAGCTCATCTCAGCTCCCATCAGTTCATGGGGAGCTTTAGCTAGCTCAGCTGAGTTGACTAGAGTCCACCTCAGCTTAGGTCCAGCTACCTCCAGCTCTACTTAACTTAAGCCAGCTGAAGATGACTTCACTTAGCTTAGGTCAGCTCAAGTACAACTCCTGGGGACTCCGCTTAGCTCAACTTAGTTGAGCTAAGCTACCTTAGCTAGTCCAGCTAGCTAGGTCCTTCTCGGGAAGATCAGACCTAGCTCACCTCAGCATACCTTAGCAGAAGCTAGCTTACTTTAGCTTGGCTTACTAGCTAGCAAAGAACTAGTAAGCTAAGCCAGCTAAAGTAGCTCCTTGCCATCTTCTTCAGCAGGCACTAGCTCCTATGCAGCTCCAAGCATCACCTTCTCGGCTCCTCTCCTCAAAACCCTAACTCCAGATACCTGCAACCCTACTCCCTACTAGCTATGCTAGCTAAGCTAGCTTAGCTTAGCTGGTCACCTCCTTGGCACCAACAACCTAACCCTAATTCTCACCTAACTAGCTCCACCAAGTAAGCCCACCTAAGCTTCCACCTAAGCTACCCTACTCCACCTCAACTTGGCGCCAACAAGACACACCTCTTCAACCCACACCATCACCAAAAGACACCATGAAAATGGCGCCAAAAACCACCTCCAACCACCTTAGTTTTTGGTGCCAACTTTCCCTTCATCCTAACCATCCATCCAACACCTAAACCCATCCTAACCCTTCCTAACTTGGAGCCAAAATAACCTTCTAGATGACACCCAAGTTGGCACCAATTTGTGGTGTCTCTTCACCACCAAAAGCCACCAACACACCATAACTACCCCCTCCCAACCCTTCATTTGGCGCCAACATACCTCCCCCCTTGGATCACCTAACTACCCTCATCATCTAATCCTAGCCATCCATCCAAAGGTCACACCAACCACCATTCTCCACTTTCATAAAAACCCTCCTAACCACCACTAAATCTTCATCCTCCCTTAGTTTATTTTCTACCTAATCCACCTATAGCCCACGGCCAATGAGAAGAAGATTAAGGGGGCAACATACCCGCCCCCTTGGTGCCTTCTTCTTCTTGTGCCACACCAAGGAGGAGGACCTTTTCCATTAAAGGAGGACGGCCAGGTAGAGGAGAAGAATCTAGGGTGGACGTCCACCCTTAGAGGAGCAAGGGCGCCCCCATCTAGGGCTTTCCAGGAAGGACACATCTTGGAGGAGCAAATCAAGGAGGAGGAGAAGTTCTTTTCAACTACGAGAGGAGCCGTGGTTGAAGCAAGAGCCTCTCTTCTTCACCAACATTCAGAGGATTAGTGTTTTGCATTTTTTTATTTTAATTGCTAGTAGTAGAAGCATTCCTCTGCTAGGGTTTTTTTTGTAAAACACTTTTCTATTAATCAAAGTTGCCTTCTTTTCAATTTTTGTCGCATTTGCTTTTATCTTATTTCTAGCACTTTTTTCACTCCCTTTTCTTAATTACTCTAGGCCTCCACATGCTTAGAGTGAGCTTAAGGAGAGAATATTCTTGTCACCTTAGATTTAACTTATAGGTGTTAGTCTCTTTCCCTCTTTAAAAGTGAGATTACTCGTTATTTCAAAAACCACAAAAAATTTATATACAAAAATACAAAAAGAAAGTTGATTTCTATTTTCAAGTAAGAGATTTATAATTGCAACAATTTCCTCCTTGGAATACCCTAGATATTCCACTATCTAGGCTTACAAATTTTAAAAGTGAATCGATTTTTGTGCATTACAACGATCTTAAAAACCTTAATTACAAATCGCATAAAAACCCGATCACTTTTTGGTGCCGTATCTGGGGAGGCACTACTTTTCTTTAATTATTTCTCTTGCTTGTTAAAGTGGATCTCATCCTCGTGTCTCTTTTTCTCTCATGTGTGCAAGTGTTGCAGGAAGAAAGCGAGATTTTGAGAAGCTTGGAGTGTCTTGGCTTCTTGCGAAATTCCAAGTTAGCACTTCTAAACTAGTCACACAATTCTTTAAAAGCTACCAAAAATACATTAAAGTTGGCTTTTAGGATCTTAAACATTAAATTTAGGTATAGTGGTGCCCTTTAAAATTTATTGTTTTCTTGATTGCTTCATTAAAACACCACTCTACTTCAAGTGTTAGTAGTCTGATTTTTAGGTCCGAACTTCTATCCAAACTTCAAAAATCAATTTTTGACACCACAGGCCTCTTAAAATCTTGAAATTTCACCCACTAATTCCAAATCAAGTGAGGAATATCTGTACCAAATTTTAGAGCAATCGGAGTTGTATAAAAGTTTTAAAAATTTATGGACTACAGAGGGGGCATCTCCTATAATCTTCTTATTTTGCTACTATTCGTGAATTTTAGAAATTTTTATGCTCATCCAATTTTTGTGAAATTTATCTTTTAGAATCCTTGTAAAATTATACACATCACATAAAATTACAAAAATTTTTGGTGGTCGGTGGTGGCACTGAAAAGTCCAAAATACCCTCGAGTATCATTTATGGACTTTGACACCAGCATAAAGAAAAATATTTTAAAAATATCAAAAAAAATCCTAAAATCACAAAAAGATATTTTTTGGAATCCTTGCTTGATTTTCCATACAGTAGTGGTGTTGATTGCTTTGTTTGGACCACTACATAGAAATAAAGCCTAAAACAAATTCATTGGTAGTAAAATTTCTGTCTTAGGATCAATTCACTTAGGGTTTCTTTTTGATTTGTAGCCCCACAATATAAAGGAAATATATCTTCATCATTACAACTTGATTTCCCTTTGTTTGTGGAATTTCAAACTTGTTTGAAAAATTAAAAAGAAAACCTTGAAACACATTAAGCTAAATCAAATCCTAAAAGATAGAAATACATTAAATTTGTGTCAACTTGATTGCTATTGGAATCATTTTTCCAAACCTGCATACACTAAAAAAATTGAAATAATAGGGCGTTACCCCAATCAACGCCCTCTACATTCCTATGCACATTTTAGCACCCAAGCCTAACTCTAAAACAAGTAGTTACTTGACCACTTAAGGACTTCATCCACTTTAGGCTTGATATCCAATATTTAAGGATCACTGAGCACTCCTACTTCCTTTAGACAATGCGGCCATAGACTTAGAGGGAAGTGATTACGTAGCAATCATAGGCCTTAATTGACCTAAATTAGGCTAGGACTTAGCATAAATTAAGGTAATTCATGCATTCATAAGCATTACTAGTACCTTTACTGCTTTCTTTTAGCTATGCATAAAATAATGCTATAATGTACTGATTAGGTGCATTATGTCAATTGCAGGTAATAAGCTGATCAGAAGCTAGATCTGAAGTTGGATCGAAAGCTGGATCTGAAGAATAAAGAATAACTGGTGTTGCAGCAGAGCTGGAGCGGAAGACCTAGATTAGATGCAGTAGATAATAATGTAAGGGAGTTAAGGTACGCTATTCTATTAAGTAGGAATAAAGCAATAAATTGTGGAGAACTTAGGTCCATCCTAGCCTTAGGATAGCCTAGAAGCTTCCCCAAGCCTTAGCCACCCTTAGATTAGGTCACTGCACCCTAGGAAACCTTAAAACTCTAATTTTAGCCTCTATCTGGACGTCCAGATGAGTTATAGGATGTTCAGAACCCTTAGCCAATTCCTGCACACCTTAAACCCACTTCTGTAGTATTATGGGACGTCCAGACACTTGGGCAGATGTCCAATTTCTGCAGAATACCCAAGACAGAACCTAGAATCCCTCCTGACATTGATTGGATGTCCAGAGAATAAGTCTAGACTTCTGATTTTTCACTATAAGATGTTTGACACTATTATTAGGCATCTAGAACTGCTCTCTAGTTCCTGTTTTTGAATTCAAGCTTGCATCTTGAATTCCTAGGTCCCTAAGCCCAATTCTAACCCCATAGGAACCTAAATTAAGGTACCATAACCCTAGTACATCACCTCTAGACCTCCCTAAGGACCTAATTAGGTCCTCACTAAACCTAATTGATTTGGATCTTAGTCAATTCCATCAGCCTATTTAATTGGACTCAGTGAGTCTAATTGAGCCTTGATCTCTGCACACACTGTCCAATTGGACTCAGTGAGAGTCCAATTGACCTAGACCTAACTTAGTTGAGTTGTTATAATCTCAATTAGGTTTCCACACACCCAATTAAACTTGTATTAAGTTTTATTGCACTTTGCCTTAGTGAATTACGGTTTGCAACCCTAATTTGAGACCTAACCTAGACCTAAACCCACTAGAACCTAACCTAATCAACCTAGCCACCTAAGTTTCGATGCACACACACCATCCACACGAAAATAACTAGCCTAGAGTTCTCTAGAACTTTCTACCCTATGTTGTTGCCTTGGTTGTTAAAATTAGCAACCAAGAGCCATTCAATTTTTAGATCCACATTTGGTGGATCTAAAACCACCATCCATCCTCTCTCTCACTCTCCCATGAGCTCCCACCATAGGTCTCTCTATAGAATTCCATAATTCTCTAGAGAGCTTCCCTTAGGTCTATAAAAAGACCTAAGGGGTGGCACTTTGGACCCATTCACTCTTGACTCCATTTTAGCTTAGCTTCATTCCACCTCCACTCCACCTTCACGAGTAGCTTCACCATGGCCACCACCATCTCCATGCCAAGATGTTGGATCCCCTCCTCAACCTCTCTCCAAGGGCCAGCCTAAGCACCATTGGCCGCCCCTCCTCTCAACCAAGTCAAAGGCCATCGGAGCCCACCTCTGAATGCCCTTAGTTCTGATAAATTAGATTATAGTTCTTCACAGTTTTACTACTTTATTTACTACTTAATAGTGTAGGTCTATATTCTCCCCCAGTGATGCATGCATAATCCCCCCTTAGATTCATGTATGCAATCGTTTTCTGCTAGCTAGATTTATGTTTTCAAGCATTCCTCTACAAGCTCTCCATGAGCCTTTTGTTGCAAACACCATCGTGAATCAATGAAAATCTTTTTCTATATATATATATCTATTTGTGAAAATCACCATGAGCCTTGTTGCAATATTTTTGTGTGATTGAAGTTGCATGTTTCAATTTCTGATACTTTGGCAACTAAGCATGTCGTGCATAAATACAAACTTAGCATAAATCAACATGCGATTTTGAATAAGTAGAGCAAGAAAGATCGATTTGAAATCTGCATTTCCATAAATGCCTCCCAGAGACGAACGACCGGGACTCAAGTCTCGTTATCTTAGAAATTATTTTTGTTGATCGTATTTTGCAACTGTACTACGACACATTTCTAATTAAATATGTGTTCTACGATCCCAACAGGAAGTCAAATGACAGGTGCGGGTTTACACAAGCCCTTGGTTTTTCCAGGAAATGCTTGGGCTCAAGCCACCTCTTTAGTCTAGTCGGGTCCTCTTTCTGGAATTGGGTTCACTTGTTGATTTCTTATTCATTGGGTTCCTAAGTTTTAGGTTTGTAAGGAGTCAACCTTAAGAGAGATTAGGCTTGGTTGTTTGAATTGCACACCTTCTCACATCTCCACTCTTCTCCTCCACTCCCATTCTTCCATTTTATGCACGGGCGACGGTCCCAAACTCCGCACTTGGAGGGACCCTTTGAATTTGCCCCTATGCTAAAAGACCACTTTCTCTGTCTTCTCCTTCTAAAAATATGGAAAATCAATAAAACAGGTCCATTAACCCTTCCACTTCTACCTCTAATCCCACCTCTAGCACCACCTCTAATCCTAATTTCGACTCGTCCACCTAAAACAACCCCCCCACCTTTGACTTCTCACATCTAGAGCTTCCTAATCTTGATTTGCCTCAATCTCAACAACAAGCCCCCCACCTAATCTTTATTTCTTGATGTCTGAGCAGATTTCTCAACTTCATGCCAATCAACAATTGTTGACTAGGAATAACACAAACCTAACCAACCAAAGGCCAAATCCACCACCCTGTCAGTAGCTTGTCATTCCTCTAAAAGATTTCTATAATCCTTCCTATTATGAGGAAAGATCAGGGGTGGTCATACTTGAAGGGGGCTTCGAGATCAAGCCAGCTGTTCTAAATCTTATTAAGCATTTCCATGGCCTTCCTAGGGAAGACCCATTCAGTCACCTTGAAGAACTAACTCTTCTTGCACAAACAACTCATTCCTGCAATGTGCAAGAAGACCTTTGGCCGATGCAGCTATTCCCATTATCTCTTAAAGATAAGGTCACTTATTAGTTTAGAACCATTGACCGACCTATCACCACATGGCCTCAGCTCAAAAGTGCCTTCCTCCAGAAATTTTTTCCCATATGTCGTACTAATTCCTTGCGAAGATCTATTACGACCTTTCAACAAAAATCTGGAGAGACTTTTCATGATTCTTGGGAAAGATTTCAAGATCTGCTAAGAAGTTGCCTGCACCACGAGATCCCCTTATGGCAGATTGTGCAGATCTTTTATCATGGATTAGAAGATCAAATTCGACGTTTCGTCAACGCCTCATTTGGCGGCAACTTCTTAAATAAGGATGCAGAGAGTGACTATGACCTTTTTGAAGAAACGAGTGAAAACTCATTTAATCAAGCTTCCATGAACACCTTTAGCAGAACTTCTAACTCGCAGTTCGGTGTTCATGAAATATTCACTCAATCTATTCCTGTCACCCAAGACGATCTTCAAATGATCGCCCAAAAACTGGATCAGATGCAAATAAATCAAAAGAAAATTGAGGAAAGACTTGCCACACCAACTCAAGCTCCACAAAGTCCACATCTAACCCAGCCTAACATTCCACAAAGAGAAAATTTGCTCAATCTAAACACTACCCCTACTAATTATCACCAATATTCTAAGGCTTTCTAAGACTTACTAGGGAATTACAACTATCCAAACCCTAACCCCACTCAAAATATTTCTTCCCTCCAGAAGCAATTTAGAAATTCTTTCAACTAGAAGAATTACCCGAACCACTCCTGGAATAACCTGGTTCCTCCCCAAACTTCAAATCAATTTAGCGTGTATGGGTCGAATCTGAACTTTCATCCTGGGCCATCTCAACAAGATATCAATGCACAGATGATGAAACCCTGCAGGACAAGTAGAGTAAAATGATGGAAGTAACTCGTGCGGTCACAAATCTGAATAATCAGATTGGGGTTACTCCAAGACGTGCAGGGCATCTACCCTCCCAACCCATACCAATCTTAATCATCAAAGGAACTAATATCCAGGCAAAAATCAAAACTACTCAAATTAGCCTCCTACTAATCCACCACCTTAGCAGCCTCCCAGGTTTTCACAACAACAGGCCCCCCACCTCCTCCAAATAATAATCTAACTACACATGCAGTTACATTGAGAAGTGGGAAAACCACCATTGATCCTGGGCCTTCACAACAACCTGGTGAAACCCACATTCCCGTGCAAATTGACTCTAAACTCCCACATTAGGAAGAAAAAGAAACACAAAAATCTCAGGAGATGACTCCTATCCCTTTTCCATAAGCTCTCCACCCCACCACTAATCGGAAAAAGAAATCTGAGCCACAACTGAAGAACTCATGGATTTATTTGGGCAAGTTCAAATCAATATCCCTCTCCTAGAAGCAATCAAATATATACTTGCCTATGCCAAATTTTGGAAGGAAATCTGTACTTCAAAAAGGCAGGCTAAAAATCTAGGACAGGTGCATCTTTCGGAGACAGTAAGCTCTGTTATACAGAGCAAGCTGCCTCCAAAGATGAAAGATCTGGGTGCGCTTTTAATTTCAGTGATTATTGATGGCTGTTTGGATCGTAGAGTGCGTATTTGATAAAAAATGCTTCCAAGTATAGTTGTGAAATACGATCAACAAAAATGATTTCTAAGATAACGAGACTTAAGTCTCGGTCGTTCATCTCTGGGAGGCATTTTGGAAATGCAAATTCAAATTCGATCTTGCTCGCTCTACTCGTTCAAAATCGCATGTCGATTTATACTAAATACGTATTGATACACGACATGCTGTTGCCAGAATATCAGAAATTGAAAGCATGCAACTTTAATCAGACCAAAAGATGATAATCAGGCACATGGTGATTTTCAACATATAAATATATATAGATATTTTCATTGAGCCATGATGGTGGTTACAGCACAGGTAGCGGAATGCATATATAGGGAAATTTAAATCTAGCTAGCAGAAAATGACTGCATACATGAATCTATGGGGGGGATTATGCATGCATCATTAGGGGAGAATATGGAGCTACACTACTAAGCAGTAAATAAAGCATTAAATCTATGAAGAACTAAAGGCATTCAGAGGTGGGCTCCAATGGCCTTTGAATGGGTGAGAAGAGAAAGAGGGGCGACCAATGGTGCTTAAGCCGGCCCTTGGAGAGAGGTTGGAGAAGTTGATCCTAGTCTAGGCTTGGTGTGGAGTTGGTGGCATCATGTGGAGCTCATGAACATGGAGGTGGAGGTGGAGGTGGTGACGGCTTCTGGAAGTGGAGCTATGCTGAAAGACCAAGATGGACCAAATGGCCACCCCTTAAGTCTTTTTATAGACCTAAGGGAAGCTCTCTAGAGAGTTATGGAATTCTCTAGAGAGGTCTATGGTCGGAGCTTGTGGGAGAGGGAGAGAGTGGATGGATGGGTGGTTTTTTGATCCACATTTGGTGGATCTAAAAATTGAATGAATCTTGGTTGCTATTTTTAGCAACCAAGGCAACAACACATGGTAGACAGTTCTAGAGAACTCTAGGCTAGGTATTTTCATGTAGGTGGTGTGTGTGGGTGTGTGTGCGTCGAAACCTAGGTTGCTAGGTTGATCAGGTTAGGTTCTAGTGGGTTTAGGTCAAGGTAGGTCACAAATTAGGGTTGCAAACCCTAATTCATTAAGGTAAAATGAAATTAAACTTGATACAAGTTTAATTGGATGTGCGAAACCCTAATTGAGAGTAAAATAACTCAACTAAGTTAGGTCTAGGCCAATTGGACTCTCACTGAGTCCAATTGGACTGTGTATGCTGAGAACAGGGCTCAATTGGACTTAATATGTCCAATTGAATAGGCTGATGGAATTGACTAAGATCCAAGTCAATTAGGTTTAGTGAGGACTTAGTTAGGTCCTTAGGGAGGTCTAGAGGTGATGTACTAGGGTTAGGGCACCTTAATTTAGGTTCCTAGGGGATTAGAATTGGGTTTAGGGACCTAGAAATTCAAGATCAAGGCTTGAATTCCAAAATAGGAACTGGAGGATAGTATCAGGCGTCTAATAAAGTTGTCAAACATCTTACAGTGAAAAATTAGAAGTCCAGGCTTGTTGTCTGGATGTCCAATCAGAGTCAGGGAAGAATCAAGGTTCTGTCTGCAGAAATTGGACGTCTGACCAAGTGTCTGGACGTCTTATAATGCTGTAGAAGTGGGTTTGAGGTGTGCAGGTTGTGGCTAAGGGTTTTGGACGTCCTGTAACTCATCTGGACGTCCAGATATAGGCTGGAAGTAGGGTTTTAGGGCTTCCTAGGATACAGTGACCCAATCTAAGGGTGGCTAAGGCTTGGGAAAGCTTCTAAGCTATCTTAGGGCTAGGATGGACCTAAGTTCTTCGTAATTTACTACTTTATTCTTACTTAACTGAATAGCATGTCTCAACCCCTTACATTATTGTCTACTACATCTTATTCTAGGTCTTCTACTCTAGCTCTGCTGCAACTCTGGCTCCAGGTCCAACTTTAGATCCAGTTTCAGATCCAGCTCCTGAGCTTCTTATTTTCTGCAATTTATATAATGCACCTAATTAGTATATTATGGCATATTCTATGCATAGCTATAGGAAGAACAGTAAAGATGAAAATAATGCTTATGCATGCATGAACTACCCTAACTTATGCTAAGTCCTAGCCTAATTTAGGTCAATTAAGACCTATGATTGCTGCGCAATCATACCCCTATGCCTAAATCTTGCTAGACCCTAGCAAATGCAAAGTAAATTATTCACAGAAGGGTTCCTAAGGGATTGATTATTTTATCAAGTATATGGTTAGAGATTTTTCTCCTTTTTGTTTTCATCCTATGTTCTAGAAATCTAGACAAATGTGAAAGTGCAGTTATGTAGCTTTTGCAACAGATTCAAGTGAAAATCCTGATTCACCTCTAAAGCCTTTACTTGACCCCTAGTAAAATTCTAGTTGGATAGGCGGACTTCTTCCCTTGGGGTATTCAAGATATTCTATGAATTCCCCCTCGACTTTAAGCTTGGGTAGAGAATGTCTGAGGGATGTGGGTGTTTATTTAATGGCTCAATCTCACTTGGTGCTACATAGAAATTAGTACTTCAGAACCTAGATTCTTGGATTATCAACTCATCTCAGAGAAAGACGAGAAAAACTATTCTCTCTTTTGGTTCCTTTGTATTCATTCTCTCTTTCTTTCTCTCTATTTGTTTTTAGAGCTCACAATCTCACCAGATTCTCACGTATGATCCATATTTGGGTGTCTCACTTGGCATTAACACTTTAATTGAGTTCTCATAACCTTAACACTAAGTCGGAATTCCTCAGCCAGTATTCGGGCAGTCAGAAACACAAAAAGATAGGTTAAGGCCATATTTGCTGGATCTCAAATTTATTTGGTGGTATTACCTCAATGCAACTGAAATAAACACTAAATATTCACACACTCCTTTTTTTCTTGCTTTTTCTTCATTTTCTAAATTTTATTTCTTTTTTTCATTTTTTTCATTTTCTTTCTTTTTCTTCTTTTTTTTCTATGTATAATTTTTTTAAAACAAAACACAAGCTAGCACACATTCATGAACTTTATTAAGGAGGCATTATTAGGGATTGGTGGTACTCAAGAGACATTGGGTGGCTTATTTGGTGGAAGTGCCTACTCACAGCACCAGGAGAGATGGATAGGAAGGTGTATTTCTGACCTTGACATCAATACGTGTGTTGGAAAAGTTGTACTGGATTTTAGATTATAGGAATTAACTAGAGGATAAAATCCCTAATGCATTCTCTTTATAAAATAATATTATTCATGAATGCACTATGTATATATGCTATAAAAAAGTAACCTTATATATTCGTACTTCATGAAATTTCCCTTTCGGGTTACATTCAGCTTGACCCTAAATTTAGAACAAAAGGTGAGCAGGTGAGTCGGAAGTGGCTATTGCGGACGATTTTTAGCTCCAATGCGAGCATTGGAGGTGGAGTTGGTTGTTATTTTATTTAGGATCCTAAAGTACGTTTGACATGCAGCTCTGAGGTTTTCCTAAATGTTGGCATAAAAATTTTCAGTTTTGTCGTATCTACCCCCCCATGCCTAAGTTCTTATATGTCCTCATGCACGAATGCAAAAGAGAATAAGTATAGCAGGGAGTAAATGGGTAGAAATCACCTGGAATTGCTTCTGAAATTTTAACATTCAGCATCAGCCAACCTGATAGTATGCAATATGCGAAAAGGAAATATGCTAAAAGAAAAAAAATGCTATGTATAAAAATGGTATGTATAGGTGATGGATGCGGAGTAGATGCTAAGTTTAATGCCTCCAGCTAGGCGAAAACTCAATCAGATGTATCAGTTCTTACATACGAGTCAGTCAAGA
Organism: Thalassia testudinum; assembly: GCA_037157565.1. Classification (NCBI taxonomy): domain Eukaryota; kingdom Viridiplantae; phylum Streptophyta; class Magnoliopsida; order Alismatales; family Hydrocharitaceae; genus Thalassia; species Thalassia testudinum. The sequence continues at coordinate 97,592,972 of JAZHRO010000031.1, forward strand.
TTAAGAAAAGATGTGCTCGTATGCTCCCAGAATCAGTGGTCCAGAGATGCGAACCAGCTGATTGTGCACCCCTACTCCAAAAAGTCTAGCTATAAGAAAGTGTGAAGTAGTGGTGGAAAATAGAGGATAATCAGAGGGGGGATCATGATGTTGATTCAGCTGATTTATCATATCCCACAATTCAGTAGGAAGTTGCTGAGGGAGTAGATCAACATGTATCTCAGAACCAAAATCTGAGTCATAGGGATCCTCATAACAATAATTGACATCAAAGATCATGCCCTCTCCAGGCTCTGGATCATATGGGGGTATCCGAGAAAGTAAAAGATCAGTGGGGAGGTCACTGAAATCCTTGTCAGAAATCACTTCGCCCTCATTAGTACTCATCTCTAACTCATCAGAGGCTGACTCTTCAGGCTCCGAGTCGAGACATCCATTAGATTGACTAGGATGGTAGGTGCGTCCCCAGCTCATTCTACTCAAAGCTTCACCCTCGTATGCGTTGGGCTCCTTGGTAATTCCTACCTCAGGTAGCATATTTATTTCTTCCATCAAGTCATCCATAGCTACTTCTGGTCTTCGGATGTCAGGATCAGGGATAGAAAGTGTCATCTCAGAATCTTTAGCATCTGCATTAGGGATGTAGGTGAAAGAAGAAGAGTGCAGCTCAGAAGATGTTGGCCCTAGCACAGGTTCACCTAAAATGGGAAGTGGCCTAGACTGATCGGTAGTGTCACATGTAATGTTTGCCTCAAGATCCATATCCTCAAATGGGTCTACTTTCCTTATCATGGTTGGGTTATCTAACCCAAGAGGTATCTCCCAAGATTCAGGATAATCTGATTGTGGCTCAGTCCTGGAGATATCAGTCCTTTCCTCCATAGTTTCCTGAATGGACTTCTCAGATGAACCCATTCTGAATATTTCCTACTCCTGTCTCATATCCAAGCTGGATTCTTCTTCCCTTGAATTATCTTTCGACATCTGCTCCTAAGAATCTCCTATGTGTCCTTCAGGCGTAGTTGTTTTAGATTCTTCGAGGTCTTCAAGGCTATTTTCCACTTGATATCTCAAAAGTAGTAGTTCTTGAGTTTCCTAATTTTGTCCAATTAGCCTTTCTATCCCTACTATTCCCTGAAGGAGCTCCATCATAGCTTGTTGATACGGAATCCAGCTTTATCTTTGGTTCGGCTCAGAGATATCTTGGATTTCGTGTAGATAGAATGCGACCTTCTCCTTAGTGCTAGTTATAGCTCTCTGTATTCTATAATGCGGTCGCATATGCACTGGTAGTTCTTCAGGAGTTCCAGGGGGTGAATAAGGTCTACGCATATTCCACGAGTGAGAAGCAGGAGTGTGAAATCTATATCCTAGGTTATAAGATGCAGTCCTTTGAGGAGTCGAATGGTATGGGTCATAATATCCAGGGTCGGGATATGGGTTAACCATTTCGATAACCTGAGGAGAAGGATCAGGCGAAGCGAAAATTCATCTTCGCCACCTTGGGTTCTGATCCCAAGGTTGAGCTGATTCGGTGAACTAGGCTCTCAGATAAGCTCGTGGGTCCAGCTCTTTTGGATCCTGATTAGGTCTAGATCTAGGGTTAGCCATTGCGGCTAAGCGAGTGGAAGAAAAAGGTGGGGGAGAAGATGGTCCGGGTGAAGCAACTTGCCTCCTTGGGAATGGCTCCCAAGGTCCAACTAGTTGAGGTCTCAGTGACCTCCTTCCTTGCATACACCAGCCAACCCCTTGGTTGGTGCAGCCAGCCAAACAAGGCTAAGGCCCTATAAATCAGATAGTCTTTATGATCAGATGACTGGATTTTTCGTTTTGGGTTCAAATTCCTAAAGAAAAATTCGTTGAGAACTGATTGAAAGTGATTCCCGCCTCTTAAGCTAACCCAGCCAGTCTGGTTATAAGGGGACTAAGGGGAAGGTTCTTCCTTTGGCTTGTGCCTTCGGTTCCATTGACCCCCGAGCCATGGTCATTTGACACTACCTCGTAGACTTAGTCACCAGGTTTGGCCAGAGAGGTTGAAAACACCCAGTAGTATTACAACGAATTTGGGTTGATTTTGTGTTTTAGCATTTATTTTAACCCTTTTTCTTCACAGGGGTTTGGGGTGAGTGGCCCACAAGGTGACCAGGCTCATTGGATAAACACTAGACTTAGCTAAGTCTAGGTTTGCTCAAGTGTGGTCTCTAGAGTGTAACCCTAAAGGTGTAACCTAGGGTTCATGCAATTCTATGTTTCTTTTTCTTCTTCAGCAGACAACAAAAATAAGAACAATTCTTTGATAAAAATTGGAATTAGAATAAGTTGAAATTTGGCAAGTAGATTCCTTTTTCAATTATCTTTTCATAGAATATTTTTTTGTAATTTTTACTATTTCAATCGAATTTATAGAGATTTTTAAACGTCTGGAAATTTGACCCCTGGTCGGTCTTTTGCCTTGAAACATCATCAAATGATCTTCAAAAATTCAGGAAAAATATGAAAATTAAAGCTAATGGGATCATCTTTGAAACCCCACCATTTTTACTCAAAAAAGATTTGCGGATTACTTGAAATTGATTTTTGAATTTTGAAAATTTTCAAATTTGGGTCAATTTGGCCCCCTTGCATTTCGCAAATTTTTAAAATTTTCTTCTTTGAATTTCTTCAAATGAATGGTGCTGTTTGGAATATGGTTTGAAAATGAAGGTATAGCCTGAATTTCAGAATTTTTTGCTCATTAGTTTTTCAGCAATTGAATTTTTAAGTCGAAATTTGAAATCTAGCCGAAAATCAGGGAATGGTGGGAAAGCTTTTAAAAGGTATTTGAATTCAAAATTCAAACTTTCCAAGATCTTGAGGAGCTTGAATCTAACCTGGGAGACCAAACCAATCTAGAAAACAAGACTCAGGATTTGAATACTCATGATTTTTCTCAAGCGCCTTTTCCTAAAGCCTTGATCAACCCTAGGGAAAAGAAAACCAACCAATCTAAGGAGTGGCTTGAGATTCTAAAGCAAGTCTAGGTGAATACACCACTCTTTGAGGCCATTGAGAACATCCTGGCCTGTGCGAAATTTCTGAAGGAATTATGCACATCGAAACACCAGGCCAAATCATCAAAAAGGGTCATGATTTCTAAACAAGCGAATGCCATCATCCTAAATAAGCTCCCTCCTAAAAAGAAAGATCTAGGGACCCCCTTAATCTCATGTGAAATAGATGATTTCATCCTGGATCGAGCCTTACTCGACCTAGGTGCCTCCATCAACTTAATCCCCATAGAATTATATGAAGAGCTAGATTTAGGTCCCTTGCAACAAACTGACGTGATCCTTCAGCTTGCTGATAGGTCAACCAAAATTTCAAAGGGCCTTATACAAAATGTGATTGTAAAAGTGAGGGATTTTGAATATCTTGTGGACTTCCTTGTTCTGGATATGGAGGCATTAGAAAACCTGAACCACACCTCGATAATCTTAGGGAAACCTTTCTTGGCCACGGTCAAGGCTCTAATCAACTATGAGACGGGGATTATGCACATCACCTCTAGAAGGAAAAATTGCCAACTCAATATCTTTAAAGCTTCCCAAAAGAATAAGGTGAATTGTGGTTCCATTGAGGTTGTAGGAACAATTGAACAAGTTTTGGCAATTCACATTGAAGATTATCCAAATCCTGCCAAAGCTCAAGATCAGCACGAAGGGAAAGAAGGGAATGTACTTGAGGATAATTCTGATCTACCATCTCCCATGGAAAATCAAATTGAACAGGACATTAGTGAGATTGAGAAACTCTTAGGAGTAACTTATGATGAATTAGATGATAATATAAAGAATCCTTAACATCCACCTTGAAATTCAAGAACTTTTGAATTCTAAAGGAGTTCAAGAAAATGTATAATCTAAGTACATGAATTAGGAAGAAACCCTAGAAGAAGTTCAACACATAATGGACTGGGAAAGAACTTATAAGCCAATTGGTTCAAATAGATGGCTTGACTCAGAAGAAGTGACTTCGGATGGGGAATAGGAAATTTCTAATGAAGATTTTGACGAATTCCACACAACTCTACCCCTATCCTCATATGACCTAGAGCCTGGAGAACTCAAGATTTTTGATATCAACTACCATTTTGAAGACCCTTATTACTCTAATTTAGAAGCAGATTTAATTCTCAATCATGATTTCAATCCAGACCCTATACCACCTCTTCTTGAATTATGGAATTGGATTGATCGACAGGCTCTACAATTTGAATCTCATCCACCTGACCCTATTTCATATTCCAAATCAGAAAGACTCTTTGGAGTAGGGTTGCATCATTAGCTGGTCCGCATTTGTGGATCACTGATTCTGGGACCAAATGATCATATCTTTTTACTAATCTTAAATTCCCCTGCAATAGTTATACTTCTCTTAACCCACAGTATTGAACTACATATTTTTGGGTTTAAGTCTAGCAAATGACGTTAAACTTAGCGCTGACTAGGAGGCAACCTAGTATTCATTACAAGTAGCTCTGCATCCTTGTTGACCTAGATTAACAAGAATACTCAGGTGATATCCCCTCCTCTTGTTTATTATATTTTGATTTTCATGCACACATTTCAATGTGGGCATTGTAATCAGTAGGCATGGGGGGGGTGGACATTGCATGTCTAATTTTTATGTCAAAAACAAAAATGCATTTAGGCATAAAGAAATGTTCCAACAAGGTTTTATTAGGGATTTATTCTTAAGTTGATTCCTGAATTTAGAATCTAGTACAATTTCACACTTACACGTAGAATTTGCAATGGATCCTCTGTGAAGACTGATAAACATCTTTAGTTTGTCGATAAGTAGTGCTTCTTCTCCTAAGGCCTTGGATAGTAATTAGGGAGTCAGGAAAACTATCTTATAATAAATCCACCAAACAAGTGTGAGATGAGAGTAGAAAATCTACTGGTGCTCTAAGGCTAGTATGAGGAATCTTAACTTCTGGATAATTAGATAATGATACTCAGAGTTAGGCATAGTTTTCACTCTCAGTTTCTGCGTACAAGTTCTTAGTGCGAATCTCTTGAGAGCCACCAAATAAGGCAAATACGTAGAGAGCGGGTTCTGATAAAACTAAGACTGAGGTGGATGGTCATGACCGTCCTTTACGGAATCCTCAACTGAAGGAGGGTATTAATTTCAAGGTCAAAAATACGCTGTCCTATCCATTCCTTCCCCGATGCTGAGAATAGGCAGTTCCACCAAATAAGCCACTCGATATCCTCTTGAACATCCCCCAATCCCGAATAATGCCTCGTGAATAAAAATTGTATGCGATATTGCTGATGGGAACACCATCATAAGTCCTAACTAGCCAGTTTTTGTCTTAAAAAGTTCATAAAAGCTCCTACATATCTAGAGGGTCTTAAATGCTTAATGTTCTATTTTGAGAAGCAAAAATGAAACTAGGGTTATTTATGTAATTTTAACAATATTTCACAACTGCAGAATAGCCACGAGATATTCTAAGGGCTAATTAAAGGTCAAATGATCATAAATGTCTAAAAAGTGGGTTCATGCAGACAAAAATAGGTTTTTACGAGTTTTAAGAATTAAATGACATTTGAAATCCTAAAAATAGACCTACTAAATTAACTGAGGTTCTAGTTAGGATAAAACTCACTTAATCCCACTAAAAATCATAGAAAAATATTCTCTAGGGTTTGACATCCTTGATTTGACCATTAGAGTCCATTTTGACCTAAAACAAAGTCATAGACAGATAGTTGCCCTAATTTGGGTTTCTACACAATTTACCTAGTTAAACTTGGTCAAAACCTAAATCTGACTTTACCATCAGATTCCTTGAGTCCAAATTAGGTTAGTTCCAAAATTTGGGCCCAATCAGATATCACCTTGACCTTGTTTGCATTCTAGTCCAGATAGACTCTTTTTATCACACAATGACCCTTAACTTTTTGAATTCTTTACAAATAGGTCTCTAACTTTTTCATCATCTTCACATTTAGGTCCCTACTACCATTTGTGTGAACGCATTGATCTTTGACAAGATTCGAGCGAGATTCTCGCTCGATTCTCCACCAAACAATCCCAAATTTGAATCGAAGATTTCTTGTGAAATTGTCTTCCAAATGAGCCCATCCACGAATCCTAAATCGCCCCCTAATCCTCATGTGAACCTTTTGAAGGTTCACATATCCGACTTGCAAGAAATTTGAGTTCCAAGCTTGGTTTCCAAGCTTGAACCCCTCCCCATGGCCTATAAATGATCCTACATGAAGTTCTTCACCTCCTTAGCAAGTCTTGGCTTGAGAAACTCCCTCTTCCTCCTCCGGCCACCTTCGGATTTTGCTCCGGTTACTACCTTCATTCTCCCTCTTCCGGCTATCCAGCCATTAAATTGGATGGCCCAACGTCCTCCCCTCGTCCTCACGAACCTCTCTGGCCAAAGAGAGGTTGTTCCTCTGCCTCACTCGCCATCGTTGCCTCGCCGTCTCCATCTCCTCCGGCTCTGGTCAAGCCACTACCGGAGCTCTCTGGGTCTCCTCCTCTTTCCCAAGACCATCTTTCTCTTCCTCTCTCCCTCTACTTCACTTCCCTCTCACTCACACTCCCAATCAACCACACAACACACCTCGACGCCCTTACCATCTTCCACTCTGGCGAAGATCCGGCAATGCCATTACGCCGCTACACTGCTCGACTCTCGCCGGTCTCACCCCCATAAGCTCTGCCACCTTGTAGAGAGCAAAAGCCCTCTGTTTATTTCACCGAATAGCCACTCTACCATCTCTCTGAACACCACCACCTTCGCAACTCCGCCTCGACCTTGCCTTACACACACACACCTCCCCACATTATGAAACCACCACTGCCATTTTCGTTGTGCTCTGGCAGACCTTTTGAGCTAGTTTGATGAGGTCGAAAGATCGTATTCTCTATTTTAGATAGTTTACTGGACTTCTGCTACTGCATCATCCCTCCGTCTTCATTTGTGGGTTCTAACCACGATTGCCCTAGATTGCATCCCCAGGTGATGTGGGTGACCTCTAGAAGCTCTCCCAGGTCTTCAATTGGGGATGCCAACCTTAGCCACTACCCCAATTCGACGACGAAGCACTTGCTGCTATGCGAAGAAACAGGGCCCTGTGGGATAGTCCGACATCGTGGGTTGCTGAAGCCCGCGCAAGAGATAAGTTGATTTTGTGATCTCCGTTGGTTGCCTTCGAGAGCACCGAGGTGAGGTCCCGCTCGCACACTCCATTGCACGTGCCCTCACCCACTTTCACGCTACACGGGTTTGAGCATGGGCTTGATTACCCAGATCCATTCAGGTTTTGAGAAAGAGAAGAATAAAAAGAGAGAGAGGGGGGGGAGGGTTTTGCCCTTTGCGCCTCTGTTCTCTCCACACTTAGTTGTTGGGAGGCCCTTCGTGCCTTTGGTGGTGTTGCACTGTGCCTTGCCTCTCTTGAAGTTTGAAGGAAAGAGAAGGAGGCTTCGTGCCTTTGCCTCCTTGGGTGCTTTGTTTGCTGAGGCAACTTAAGGCGTCTGAAGACCTTGTGCATTCATCTGATATCTGCTGATACATTAGTTTTGTTGGGTTATTTCATCTGGTTGACGTGGAATATTGGTTGATAATCACTGTTGAAAAATTTGATATATTTGAAGCTTAACATTGAAAGGGTTAATTGGTGATTTAAATCACAATTTTGACCCATTATTCTTGCACATTGGTACTTGAAGTATTGATGTATCATTCTTGAATAAGTTTTGGTTGCAATTGCTTATATATTTTTCTTAGAATTGTGATCTTGAGATTGATTTGCTACTTGCTCCTTGCGTTCAATCTCAGATTTCCATTCGAGCATAAATTCTATTTATTTTTGCACTTTATCATCTATACTGCGATGTATCATTTTTAAAATCCCGATTCAGAGTGAATAAACAATTGCATCGCGTTAGTAGATGTATGGATGTAAAAGAAGAAGAAAAAAAAGAGGTATATATGTCCATGCATAGAAAAATATATATATATAGAAAAAAAGTAGAAAAAGAAAGGAGTAGAAAAAATGAGTATGAGTTTAGAGCTTATTTCAAGTGTAATGAGGCAACAACACCTACCACCCTCACGATCCACTAAATAGAGCCATGATCTACTTTTCTGTATTTCTAGTCGCCTAAATACGGGCTGAGGAATTCTTACTTAGTCATAAGGTTATCAGAACCTAATCAAAGTGTTAGTGCCAGGAGAGATTGCCAAATATACTAATAAATCTGGTGAGATTGTGAGCTCAAAAAGAAAGAAAAGAAAAGATAAGAAGAAAAAGAAAAAGAAAAAGAAAGAAAAAGAGAGAGAGAGAGAGAATGAGTACAAAGGAACTAAAAAGAGCATAGTTTCTCTACCTCCCTTTGAGTTAAACTATTTAATAGTATGGAAATCTAGGTTCTAAAGTACTACTCTATATGCAACACCAGATGAGTGTAAGCCACCAAATACAAATCTACTTGACTTAGAAATATTCTGCCTAAGCCAAAAATCGGGGCTAAATATACAAGTTATTTTATAACCTCGAGGGAAGAAGTTTGCCTATCCCAATAGAATTTTACTAAGGGTCAAGTACAAGCTTTAGATGAGGATTGGCTTTTCACTCGAATCCATTGCACATGCTACAACAAAACATATTCACGATTATCTGGATTTCTAAAGCTTTGGATGAAAACAAAAGACATAAACCTCTAGTCAAACTCTTGATAAAAATTAGTCATATAGGACCACTTTGCATTTAGTTTTGCATTTGCTAGGGACTAGCAAGATTTAGGCATGGTGGTGTGATTGCACAGCAATCATGCAACCTAAAACACCTAAATTAAGCTAGATTCTAGCATACTTAGGGACAATGCATGCATAAGCATCATAATTTGCATAATGGTTAATTTAATTAGCTACATAGATAAAATCATCATTTTATGTACTAATGAGAGATGATTTTAATTCTAGATGATTCAAAGTCATGGATGACAGTTTAGACCAAACAGATCTAATCAAAACAATGATGGGAGTCCAACGTTTCCAAAATCGTCTCGATCAAACAATTAGAGCATCGTATGCAGTCCATAAAAGAACGAAGACCACAGAGCCAGAAGACAAAGATTCGAGACTTAGATGAAAGATCCAACCACACAGATGGATCCGGATCAATGATCGTAGTCCAATGGCACAAAAACCAACTCGATCGGAGGTCTACATCACTAGATACAAAGAAAAGAAGATGGACGGCCATGATGGCACCACATGGTGCCAGCATAGCCATCCCCATGTCAGCACCCCATCTATGAAGGTTCTTCACTACGTGCTGCTGACTGTTGGATCTCCATCCAATGGTCACAAATGCGCCACGTCGACTGCCCACCAGCGCTTCATCAAAGAGGAGTGACTCTTGACCGTTGGATCTTCATCCAACAGCCGAGAGCACACGTCTTCAAAACGAAAACGCAACAAACAATAGGAATGGCATGTTGGTGAGCGCCCTCTCCACAGAGCGATGGGTTCCCGATCGAACCGCACCTCATGTGAAATTAGGAGGGGCGCGCAAGCGGAGGAAATTAGGCCATCAGATGTCGAGTGGAGCGCAGCGATGCAACCACGTGGCGAAATGAGAGCGGATCACGACTAAACGCGAGATCTGACGCGCTTCTTCGAAACAGAAGAGATGAGCATGCATTTAAGCTGCCTGATCTCTTGATCGGACGGCTGACGTTGAGGCGCTCAGTGAAGAAGTGAAGCATGCACGCAAGGAGAGATCTGGAGCATTCGATGGCCATCCGACAATGCAGAGCGTGCCACGTGTCAGCACGAGGTTCAATCTGAGCGTAAAGAAGGATTTTGAAGGTGTTTTGAGGCTTAATCAGGTCTGTTGATCTCCCGATCGACAGATGAGATAGAGGGCCAAAATACTCACTTTTCCCTCCACTAAGACTATAAAAGAAGGCCAAAGCCCCCCTTGGATGGATCACCAACTTCATCATCAACCTCTCTTCCACCTTCTTCCATGATCTTTTGCCTCTCTACAACTCTACTCTGCCCTTCGTCCTGGCGCTCTAGATCTGAGGTGCTGCCACATCTTGCACAAGCATCCTACAAGGGGCGTCGCTCCTCTTCCTCCTTCTATCTTTCTCTCTCTCTCTCTCTCTCTCTATCTATTTGCTATTTCTCTTTTTCTATTTAACATATCACTTTCTACTTTGAAAAACTATTTATGAATGCAATAAAATTCAGATCTTCTGAATGCCTGATATCTGCTCTTTATATATATATACATATATAAATACCTATTAGAACTAGTTTTTTGATGAGCTTCCGTATAAATTGAGATTGCCTCCTTGCGAACGATCCGATACTCATTGGCCTTTACAAATTTATTTGTCGACATGTTTTCACGCTATACTACAACTAAATAATCTTTTAAAATGTGATTTACGTGTCGAATAGGGGTGAGGGAGGTGACTTGCTTCGTGGGAGTTAGTTTGAGAATGTGATGGGAGGACTCCAGAGTATGGGAAGAAGAACCTGCGATCACGTCAGTGGGAGGAGTAAGGAGGGACGTGATCGGTGTGATCGAATGATCGAGGTGCTATTTATAGGCACCAGTGAAGGAAGAGAGGGATGTACTTGGGCGGAAAATGGTCTACATTCATTGAAGCAGCCTGTTGTCTCTGGCGATGGTGATGCATACACGCCAGAGGAAGACTGTTAATGGTTGATCCAAGCTGTTGGATTTGAAGGGTTTGTTGTGTGGTTACTTGGCGGCCAAGGAAAATGATGGTACATCGTCCGATGTGCCGTCATCAAAAGAGGAGAAAAATAGACGATCGTTGGTCGTTGAAGAAGATAAGAAGAGGCTGTGTTTGGAGGGACCGAAATGTAATGAAAAAGACTTAAATGAAATACACATAGGGACCAAAATGTTATTTTATGATTTAAAGGTGTAAATTAATTTATTTTCCTCTCAACTTTTTATGGTAGATTATATGAATATTGAGGAGCAATACTATAGGGTCCAATTACATTTTTGACTAATAATGTGTCTTATAATTTAAAGTTTAATTTAAAGCTTTAGTTATTAATTTAGGTAATTATGAATTAAGTATTTTTTTGAAAAAGAATTATAAATTAAGTATTAACTTAATTATCTTAATTCTAGATAGCTTAATTAATGGTTTCAACTCCTTAATATTAACTTAAATTAATTAGATACTTATTTGACGATAATAAGGCATAATTGATGTATATTTTATGCTTAAGCCTATTATTAGCTTTATTGATAATTAACCCTATTTATATGATATTAATGACTAATTAACTAGGCAAAATAGTTAATTTTAGTGAGTTATGAGCTTTTATGAGTTCCTCATCAAGCCCCTCTTGTGAGATTTATGCCTATGCATGGAGAGAGTTGCTCTCCCATCTCATTGGTTGCATCCCTCACCTTGACACCTTTCCCACACGTCCTCCTTCTATGAGTTTGGTTTAAGGAGCTGTGTTCTAAGGTGCCTGAGTCTCTCCTGCCACAACTGTGACCTACCCTTTTGTAGTTATGAGGACCATGTGTGACATCATGCTTTCACACAGCTTAGATATTGTCCAACTTGCTTCTGACCTACGACTTCAATGGTTTTCTTGTATGTGTAGGTTAGTTAGATTGCCAGGAATTACTTATCTTGGTGGCATAGTTGTTATCAATTAATGTGGAGTAGTTGCTTGAGTTCCTGTCTTTGAGATGGAGCACTACTAGAGATTTATTACTGATGGGAACTGTTTACGCGGCTAGATCGTGCTTTAATAGATATCTCGTTGTAATATAGATGAACTCTCTGCGAAAACAAATAAAAATTTATAACTCGAAAATCAAAGTATCCGAGGTCGAACACAAGGAGCAATTTAGGTATTCCAAAACTTGAGAACACAACTTTTAATAAGAAGCAATAACTAGTTCAACAAAAATGACAGGATAATGTTATGGAGAAAATGCTCAAAAAGAATTGGATGTCTGATATTGTATCAGATGTCTTAAAATTGGCCTTCAGTCTCTTCTCTTCGTTTGTTTGCTTTCTGATGCAGCTATGGTTTCTTGTTCTCTTTTTCTTTTTCTTCCTTAGCCGCTCCTGCTCCTCTTCTTTTTCCTTCCTTTGCTTTCTCTCCTCGATTCTCTTCCTGCAACTAAGTCCTATCCTTGTCTCTTCTTTAGTTTCCTTCTTTTTCTTCCTCCTCTTCCTTTGCTTGGCCACACTTTCTTGCTTCTCCTCTTCTTGTGGTGGCTAAGTCCTGCTTCCTTCTCTTGCTGCGCTTCTTCCTCCCTTAGCTTCCTCTTCCTGCACAATCACCACATAGCAAAACCTATTCCCCTACCCTCCTCATGCGTCTCTCTCTCTCTATGTGTATCTCTCTTCAGTATGCTCTCCCAGAGCTGGGTAAACGGGTCGATCGTGCGCCCAAGTCCAGGCGCACCGACGTGGGTTTGGTGCGTGAGGAGTGCACGGAGGGGTTAATCAGATCTGGGTGCCAGGTCCGCGGGTTAAATGTCACGAATGAGGCGTGATAGGTGAGGCGAGGGACCTCACCCCAGTGATTTCGAGGCAAACAGGGAAGAACACAAAATCAACTTAAACCACTCAGAGAACTCAAGACTTACCGAGGTGGGACTAAAAGTCCCACCCGCTTCTGCTGGCAACTACAGGAGAGTGACTTCACAATAGATGCAGCTGCAGGTCTCGCAGCACCTGCTATTGGGCTGGACTTGCGCACACTCTCAACTCGCATAGCCTGGGAGCCCGAATCTTGAAGCTTGCGGCCTGAAGTTGGAGAACAAGCAAGCTCGTGTGCTCGTTAATGGCGGATGGGAGCTCTACCTTGCACGACACAAAAGGAGCCTTGCAGCTCTATTAGACCACAAGAGAACCTTCGCTATGTGACGAAGAACCTTCGCCGTGTCACGGCGAAGGCGAGGCGGGGGTCGACGTGGCTCAGACCAACCTAGGCGTGCGTGCCTAGGTCGGACTGTGACCGTGGGAGTGGGTGTGTTCGGTGGAAGCGTGTGGTGGTCTGTGAGTAGGTGGAAAGTGTTCAGTGGTTGATGGCGGAGGTGTTGAGGTTGGTGGTGGGACATGTGGAGGGGTGGAGCGATGGATGCGTCTTGCCGGAGGTTGGCCGGAGATAGGGAAGATGGCGGTGGACAGTGGCTGTCGAGGGGTAATTTGTGAAATAGATTGAGGGAAAATAGAGAGTAAGAGATGAAGAGCTTATCTGGGGTACTTGGAGTGAAGGGGAGGCAGAGGAGATGGATGGTGCGTTTGTGCCATCGTCGGAGAAGACAACCCTGAGGGGGAGATAACGGCGACGAGGAGGAGGACAGGAAAGCGTGCGCTGGTGCGGTGCAACGTGGAAGAACGAGGCGAAGTGAACCCTACCGATGGTATGGCAGCAGAGCGACGAGAGGGAGGGGGAAAAGTCACCAGAGCTTGCGGGCTACTTGGCCGGAGAGACGGGAGATGAATTTTGAGGGAGTCTGCGACCAAATCAAGCTTGAGGGATTCGCAGAGGACCGGGGATCCTTTTATAGTTGCTGGCCGAGCTTCTGGTGCTTGGAGGGCAAGCCTTCTACCACCGACTCCTTGCCAGAGAAGGAAGGTAGTTGGAGGTCCAAATCTCTCGTGCGTTCGCACGAGAGATTGGATGCAAATCAGAGATTGCAATTGAGCTCAGATGGAAGGGAATTCGTCAGAGAATCTCCCTTCCAAATCTAGGAGATCTTTGAGGAATCAGGGAGTACGCCCCCTCCATTCCTCATCGGAGAAGGATTTCTCCCCATTAATGGTGGGGGGACCTATTTGTAAGAGTGGCGAAGAAGTTAGGGGGTTTGTGTAATGATTTTCAAAAGATAGGGGCCAAAATGTAATTTGGGTGTACTATTTTGCAAAGTAGGTCAAGATGACCTCCCGTTAGGTAAAAATTTTGGTGCAAACATAATTTGGACCTAAGGAATCCAATGGTGAAGTTGGATTTTAGGTTTGATCATGTTTGATTGGACTTTTTGCACAAAAATCCAAATTAGGTCAATTAATGAGTTAGGACCCTAATCTAGGTCAAAATAGGTTCTAAAGGTCAAATTGAAGATTCTAAACCCTAGGAGATATTTTTCCATGAATTTTATAGGGTTTAGTTGATTTTTAAACTGACCATAACCTTGTTGAATTAAGCGGGTCTGTTTTAGGGTTACAGAATGTCATTTAATTCCTTGATTGCACATTAACCCATTTCTGATTGAACTAACCCACTTTTTATCTTATTCAGATCATTTGACCTATGTTTTGCCTTTGAGAAATCCTGTTTATGTACTACAATGATAAAATTGCAGTTTTACCGTTTATTTCATGTTTTCTTCTCAGAACACTTATTCTTTGAATTAAGCCCTTCTCTAGGTTATGTAGAAACTCTTATTCTCTTTCTTAGGTCAAAATGAGCTAGTTAGGGCTCATGATGAGGCTCTCATCATACCCCCATGCGTAGCTTTTGCTAGTCCCTTAGCAAAATTTCAAAGTTTTAACTTCTGTTCTAGACCTTGAGTGTCTGTTACTTGTTATGATAAGTGCTTTTCTTTTTCTTTTGTGATTAGGTCAGAATGCCGATAATAGGCCCAGAGGTACTCAAGTATCAACTAAAATCCGGACCTGACCCGCTTTAGCCTCAGTCCTCCGCAAAGGTTTTTAAGGCCCGCAGAAACTATCCTAGGATTTGTTGGACTCCGCGGTTAAAGCACCCGTGCTTGAGACATTTTTAGCCTAGGTTCAGTTTGCAGTGCATTTTTGTAAGAGAGAGACAGGAGATTTATTTGTTTGGAGAGATTTCTCTCTCTTTTCTTTTTATTTCTAGCTTCATATTAGCTTCTCAACATGGTCTGTATCGGATTCCTCGTCCCCATCATCAATCCTCAAGGGTCCCTGGCAATCGATGCTTCGAGATAGCACCGCCCATGGTTAACCCCCAGAAACCTGGCTTTAAAGATTTCGAGATAATCTCCCCCATGGCGTTCTGTGGTCGAATCCAGACCTTGGCAATCGACATTTCGTGATAATGCCGCCCATGGTATTTGAACTAGCAGAGTCCTTACATGCTCCCAGTAGGATATTTAAATATCCTAAGAGACAAGCACCGAGGAGATGATATGTTGTTACGCATCTTCAAGGGGAATTTCCCGCCTCTCCGCGCTGGGAACTCATCCAAATCAACTTGTGTTGATCGGCCGCTCCTAATCTAGGAGACTTTTTCAGAACATTGAAACGCTTTTTGCATGATTTAGATATTTATGCGTGCTGAACCAGACTGTGTGTGAATTGGGGTGCTTAGGTTACTGAATCCAGCAAACCGAAGGTCAGTTAACGAGGTCGAATACTTCCTAAGCCTTAGACCTAATACTTACGCTTCTCATTTTCCCCAACCTCTTGAGGATTATCCAGATCATAGTGGATACATGAATTTTTAAGCCTAAGAATCTAGCCTAAGAGGCCTAAGATCAGCGTTCCTGCTAATATCTTTTTATGTATCCTTAGCACTTTTCTTTTATTTTTCTCTTTTTTTGATCTCATCTAGAACTTCAGTTAATCCCTTAATCTTTTACTAGTGACCACTTTTTTTTTCCATTTTGTGCTCCTTTTTTGGTATTTTGCTCTTTTCCTCCTCTCATTTTGTATAGCCCAAAAATTCTCTCCCCCCTCAGGTTTTTTCTTTTTCAAGATTTTTTTTTTGGGTTGAAAGCTTTTCTTGATATGAATTTTCCTAACATTTTGCACTTTCATACCCCCCCATGCCTACGATTTGCAATGTCCCCATTGTAAATTAGGTGGGTTCGATTTCAGCTTAGTTCATGCATTAGGACAGGTGTTCGGTAGGTGAACGGGTCGAAGTGACTGTTGCGAACGATTTCTAATCTCGGGTAGGGGTACCTGAGGTGGAGTCAGTTGTTCTAATGGATGAACCCTAAAGTGCAATATGAATTCCGCATAGAAATGTCAGAAAGGTTTCAGGTTTTTCAAAGAATGACGGGTTGCCTCCCGTTAAGCGCTGAGTTTTACGCCATCGGTTGGGGCACAATGAGCTCAAGGAGAATGGAGGGTAATGGATGACTCAGCCAAATTTGTATTGGTCATGTCAATGAACGGTTTGAGTCTCTGACCATTCACAACAAAGGGTTCGGAATTGTGGCTTAGTGGGCTGATTTCAATGGCTCCATTTCCAAAGATTTGTCAGACTAGGTAGGGTCTGACCAACTTAGATTGTAGTTTTCCTGGGAATAATTTGAGTCGGGCATCAAAGAGTAAAACCTTTTGACCAGTATGAAAGATCTTTCTAGAAATGTGTTTTTCATGAAAAGCTTTAACCCGTTCTTTGTAAATTCGTGAGTTCTCATACGCGTCGTGGCATAATTCATCGATCTCGCTTATTTGAAGCCTTCTATGGGTTCCAGCCTTAGAAAGATCTAAGTTGCAATTTTGTACTGCCCAATAGGCTTTATGCTCCAATTTGATGGGGAGGTGACATGCCTTCCTGTACACCAGTCTGAAGGGAGACATACCTAATTGGGTCTTGTGGGTGGTCCTATAGGCCCACAATGCTTCTGGAAGTCGAGAAGACCAATCCTGTCGTCAGGTCGAATAGTAACCTGGAGGATTTTCTTGATCTCTCGATTTGATAGCTCAGCTAGACCATTGGTTTGGGGGTGGTAAGGAGTAGAGATTCAGTGTGACACCCCATATTTGATCATCAGTGACCTAAACTGAGCATTTATAAATGGGTCCCTCCATCGAAAATTATTGCTCGTGGGATCCCAAACCTTGAGAAGATGTTTTGATGAATGAATCTGATAACAACCTTATGATTTTTGGTTTGGGTCAGAATGGCTTCTATCCACTTGGACACGTAGTCAACGACGAGTAAGATGTATTCGAATCCATCCGAGATAGGGAAGGGTCCCATAAAATCGATCCCCCAAATGTCAAAAATTTTGCATACCAGGATCGGCTGTAGAGGCATCATGTCTCGATGGTTCATGTTGCCCAAGGTCTGGCAACGGGTACATGCCTTACAGTGATCGTATGTATCCTTGAAAATTGTGGGCCAGTAAAAGCCACACTGGAGGACTTTTGATGCGATTTTGTGTCATGAGAAATGTCCACCGCACCGTCATGGCAAAAGGAGAGTATGTCTTTGATTTCTACTTTCGCGACACACTGTCGAATTATTTGATCAGCACCAATGCGAAATAGATGAGTGTCTTCCCACAGGTAATACTTGGCATCGGAACACAATTTTTCCTTCTTGGCCTTCGGCCAATCAGACGGGATCTGATGTGATGCCATGTAGTTCACTATATCTCGAACCATGGAAGTCCTGTATTGATAGTCAAGAGGTGGTCATCAGGAAAGTGTTCTGTGATGGGTCCAGCAGGGTCAATTATTTTAGAAGGAAGGCAAACAAGTGATCAGCTACCACATTTTGCTTTCTCGCTTTGTCACGAATCTCGAGGTCAAATTCTTGCAACAGCAAGATCCATCGAATTAATCGAGGTTTCGTGTCCTTCTTTGCAAGGAGATGCCTCATAGCTGTGTGATCCGAGTATATGATAACACAGGAACCCAAAAGGTATGATCTGAATTTTTCTAGGGCAAATACTACAGCTAGCAGCTCTTTCTCAGTAATTGTGTAGTTACACTGAGCCTCGTCTAGTGTTTTGCTAGCGTAGTAAATGACCGTGGGTTTCCCGTCAATTTTTTGCCCCAAAATCGCACCTACAGCGAAGTCAGATGCATCGCACATGATCTCAAAGGGTTGAGACCAATTAGGGGACTGTAGGATCGGGGCTTGGGTGACTCAGTCATGAAGGATCTCAAATGCTTGAGTGCATTCCTTGGAAATTTCGAAAGGCACATTCTTGAAGAGAAGAGTAGTCAGGGGGTGCGCGATTTTTGAAAAATCAGGGATAAATCGATGGTAAAAATCGACGTGCCCCAAAAAAGATCGGATGTCCTTAATCGAGCTAGGCATAGGGACCTTGGAAATCAGGTTAACCTTAGCTCAATCGACTTGGATACCTTTCTCCGAGATTAGATGTCCCAGGACAATTCCCTTAGGGACCATGAAATGGCTCTTTTCCCAGGAAAGAACAAAAATCACATCGATGCATCACCTGAGTATTTGGACCAAGTGTTGGAGGAAATCGTCAAATGTGCTCCGAAAATTGAAAATTCATCCATGAAGACTTCTAGATAATCACCTACCATATCTGAGAATATGGCAAGCATGCACCACTGAAAGGTCGCAGGTGCATTGCAGAGACCAAAAGGCATCCTTCGAAATGCATACATCCCGAAGGGGCAGGTGAACATGGTCTTTTCTTGGTCATCTGGATGGATTGCCACCTAGTTGTAACCGGAGTACCCGTCAAGAAAGCAGAAGAACCTATTTCCCGCTAGTTTCTTGAGGATCTGATCAATAAACAGTAGTGGGAAATGGTCCTTCTTCATGGAGGAATTGAGTCTTCTGTAATCAATGCAGACTCTCCACGAGTTAGCTATTCGGGTAGGAATGACCTCTCCGATTTTAGTCGTGATGATGGTGAATTCAACCTTCTTAGGCACAACCTGGATTGGACTCACTCAGCGACTGTCGGAGATTGGGTAGATGATCCCTGCATCTAACCACTTGATGATCTCCTTTTTCACGACCTCCTGCAGGTTAGGGTTTAAACGTCTCTGCATCTCTCGTGAAGGTCGTGCGCCCTCTTCTGTGTAGATTCGATGTGTGCAGTACGAGGGGCTTATGCCAGTCAAGTCATCGAGAGTCCATCCAATGGCTCTACGATGTTGCTAAAGAATAGTAATCAGACGGGATTCCTGATCAGGTGTGAGTTGGGAGTTGATAATCACAGGAAATGTCTGATTGGTACCCAAAAAGACGTACTTCAGATGCTCGGGAAGGGGCTTGAGTTCCATGACAGGATTATCAGCAGCAGCGGGTGGTTTGGGGTTTGTATCAGGAATAAGGGTCAGAAGCATGGGTGTGTCTAGATAAGGTTCATACTCCTCTATTTGCGGGTTTTGATCTTCTAGTGGTTGATCAGGGATAATCAAGTTATCCTCTGTATGCAATTCATCAACCATGGCTCTGATATCACATATTTGCTCTATAACCTCGCAATTAATCCCTTGTTAGGCCTTAAAGATGTCAATCTTCAGAGTTTGATTCCCAAATTTTAATTCTATTTGGCCCTCTTCGTAGTTTATGTTGGCCCTAGCAGTGGCCAAAAAAGGTCTCCCTAATATGATTGGTGTGTCCCTTGGGTTTTCAGGTGCATCCATATCCAGAACTATGAAATCCATCGGGAAGTAGAAATCTCGTACCCTAACAATGACATCCTCGAGTATTCCTTTAGGTAACTTGATGGATCGATCGGCTAACTGCAACGTCACCTCAGTCGGTTTAAGTTCGGACTCTTCAAGGTGGTCAAGGAGGGATGTAGGTATTAGATTTATGGAGGCACCTAGGTTGAGTAAGGCTCTATCAAATTGGGTTTCACCAATTTTACAAGAAATCAGGGGAGTTCCTGGGTCTTTAGCCTTGGTGGGAGTTTACTCAAGATGACAGAGCTAGCTTGCTCTGACAGTATGATCGGATTCCCACTCTTGGTTTGCGGCTTACGTTTAGGTGTACATACGTCTTTCAGGAATCTTGTGTAAGTCGGTACATGGCGAATTGCATCCATCAGGGGGATGTTTATCTGGACCTGTTCAAAGAGCTTGACCAGATCCTCCTCGGGAGCCACGAGTTTGGTTATCCTTTTTCCTTTGGTCAAGGCCTCAGGAAATGAAATCCTAATTGGTTCCTCTAGAATAGGTCCAGGTTCTTGATCTGGGACAAGGGTATCCTGGATAACTATCCTAGGGTTTTGGCTACTACCAGGCTTGGCGTGGTTCGGATAATGTGGGTCTTGGGTTGCTTTACCACTACGAGTTGTTACGGAGTTTAATCCTGCCTGTTTTTAGGATGGGTTTGGTAAGAGGGGTGGCTGCTGCTGAAATTTCGCATAAGATGTTGCAGCTTCCATCCCGTCTGGTGATGGAGCAGTAGGGGCCTGATAAATCAAATGTGTGTGGCCTGAATTTGGGTTCATAACGCACCTTTGGGTCGGCACATTATTTGGGTTTAACAGATGTTGTGAAGGAAGGGTGCCAGGTTGGCGGGAATTTGCCATCTGGGCTAGTTGATTGCGAACCTCTGTGATCTCGTCCTTGTGCTGTTTTTGCATTGCCGCATTCATCTTTTGAATGTTAGCCAGTGCTTGAAGGATAAGAGTCATTTGATCCTGGTTTGGCCCAGATTGATAGGTGGGATTGGGCCGAGGCTGAGGTGGCTGATATGGACGAGGAGCTTGTGGACGGGGATGATAAGGTGGTCTTTGAGTCTGAGAATTTCCCATCCACTGAAAGTTGGGATGATTTCGCCATCCAGGGTTGTAGGTATTAGAGAATGGGTCATTATGGATGGCATTTAGGTCCTCGCAGGTCTGAGGAACCTCAGGAAAGTTAGAATACGAGGGTTTAGAGTTCCCCCAATTCGAATAGAGTGGATCGGAGGTCACTCTGGTCTGAGAGTCAGACAAGGGTGGATACGGGTCCATCCCTTGAGAAGATTGGTGATAGATGTTCTGCACAGTTTCCCTCGCCAGAGGTGGCCGTGCAAAAGAGTTCTACGTAGAGGTGGCTCGTTGTAGATGTCAAGTTAGCTCGTCCACCTTCTTCTCTATGATAGAAACCTTGTCCAACCGACTGGCCATCAGTTCCAAGTCGACGGATGTGGACAGGTCCTGCGTCTCATGTGCCCCCCTCAGATTCGTCGATGCACGGGCATTCGTCCTGTCGAATAAGCCCATAGAGTCATTATTGATGGAGTTCTCGCACATGTTTTCGAGAATCTCCCACACCGTGTCCTCATGTTGACCCATGATGTTTCCTCTGCACGTTGCATTGACGAATAATCGAATGTCTTCACGGAGTCCCTGGTAAAAAGATTGGACTTGTTCCCATTTAGGAACTCCATGATGGGGGCACTTTCGCATGAGATCTAAGAATCGGTCCCATTCTTCGTAATGAGGTTCTCCCATTTGTTGAGTGAAATGGGTGATCTGGTGGTGCAAGGCATTCATCCGGCCAACGGGAAAGAACTTTTTCAAAAATTCGAACTGAAGTTCATCCCATGTGTTGATCGGACGAGTTTGAGTTTGATACCAATGGGTAGCCTTGTCCAGGAGGGAAAAAGAAAACATTTTCATGAACAGAATATCCCGATTTTGTGGATCTGACCCGAAGGTCTGGGCCAGATGCTTGAGTTGTTTAATGTGCTGGAATGGATCCTCAGAGTTAAGCCCATGAAACTTTGGTATGGCATGAATCATATTGGGCTTGAGTTCAGAATCAAGACCTCCAACCGGGATTCTGACTTGAGGCTTGATCACCACTGCAGCGAGATTATAGTGATCTCGCATCATTGGTCGCTGCGGTGGGTTTACAAAGTTTTGGAAGAGATTAGTCAGGTACTGAAGCTGGTGCTCAAGGTTGTTTTCTTCTTCAATGGGTTGTGACATGATGGAAGAAGGAGAACTTGGTTCTGAATCAAAAGAAAGGTCTATGTGGTGAGGTTTCTGCACAAACAAGGGCATCGAGGCTTGGCCTCGGCGAGAATGAATTTCTAAAGGAGGTCTTAAGGATGGTCTTAAGGACCTCCTACCAAACATGCACCGATGGATGTGATGAGATTAAAAGGTGCTGGACCCAATTGAGACACCCAAAAATTGTTGGGTGACTATAGAGGTTCGGGGCAGATGATACCCCTTAGTCAGAAAGGTCATCCACTTGAGAAGTACCTGGGCAGCCAGAGAGGGAGAGTCCTGCAAAGACCCCTACACGGTAGAGCGTTCCCACGAGTTACAGGGTTTCCCCCACCCGACCTCTCTTGTCACTGAGATTCCAGGTAGACTAGAATGGGGACCTTGACCTCTTAAGTCTACCTTTTGTACTTAAGATCAAGGTGCTTTAGGGTTCCACTTGAACTTTTAGGTCTTTTGAGTGAAAAAAAGTAGCCTAATTTTAAGGTTGGTTGACCCAAAGGAACAACTTCACCTCTTGTTCCTTTGAGAGCCTTTAGGTCCTCTCTTTTAGGGTTCAAATGGATTAAGAGCCTGATTTGTTTAGGGTTTCTCTTGTATAGATCTTTTCAAACAAGGCTTAGGCACACCTCTTTTTGAAATTTTTTGCTACTTTGTTTAAGAGAAGATGTGTCTCTAAAACCCTAGCTTTGCAATCCTTAGGTTGGCTCTAGTTGGTCCAATTTAGTTGCCTCAAAAATTGGTATCTAGGGCTCAATCAAGAAAGTTTTAGCCCTAGTTACCTTAGTTGGATGTGCAGTTCAAGATGTGTTGAAATGAAAAATCAGGCAACTTTGATGAATTACTAAGTATGAAACAGGTAACCCTGGGTTGATTTTTCTTTATTTTTTTCTTTTCAAACTTTGAGGGGATTAAGAGAGAGGGCTAATGAAAGTTATCTGCTCCTTGGTGTGGTTGTTGTGAGGCTGCTCTTCTTTTCTCTACTTTCCCTGAGACAAGCACAACAAAGGAGAGGAATTAAGTCAGTATTGGATCAGAAGTTGTGATCAAAGGCTTCAGAAGTGGCCGTTGCTCCCCAGCAATGGTGCCAAAATGTTTACGTGGCTAGATCGTGTTTTAACAGATATCTCGTTGTAATATAGATGAACTCTCCGAGAAAATAAATAAAAATTTATAACTCGAAAATCAAAGTATCCGAGGTCGAACACAGGGAGCAATTTGGGTATTCCAAAACTTGAGAACACAACTTTTAATAAGAAGCAATAACTAGTTCAACAAAAATGACAGGATAATGTTATGGAGAAAATGCTAAAAAAGAATTGGATGCCTGATATTGTATCAGACATCTTAAACTTGGCCTTCAGTCTCTTCTCTTCGTTTGTTTGCTTTCTGCTGCAACTATGGTTTCTTGTTCTCCTTTTCTTTTTCTTCCTTAGTCGCTCCTGCTCCTTTTCTTTTTCCTTCCTTTGCTTTCTCTCTTCTCGATTCTCTTCTTGCAGCTAAGTCCTGGCCTTGTCTCTTCTTTAGTTTCCTTCTTCTTTTTCTTCCTCCTCTTCCTTTGCTTGGCCGCTCTTTCTTGCTTCTCCTCTTCTTGTGGCGGCTAAGTCCTGCTTCCTTCCCTTGTTGCGCTTCTTCCTCCCTTAGCTTCCTCTTCCTGCACAATCACCACATAGCAAAACCTATTCCCCTACCATCTCCGTGTCTCTCTCTCTCTCTCTCTCTCTGTATCTCTCTTCAGTACGCTCTCCTAGAGCTGGGTAAACAGGTCGGTCGCGAACTGAATCCAGGCCCACCGGCGTGGGTATGGTGCGCGAGGAGTGCACGGAGGGGTTAATCGGATCTGGGTGCTAGGTCTACGGGTTAAATGTCATGGATGAGGTGTGATAGGTGAGGTGAGGGACCTCACCCCAGTGATTTCAAGGCAAACAGTGAAGAACACAAAATCAACTTAAACCACTCAGAGAACTCAAGACTTACCGAGGTGGGACTAAAAGTCCCACCCGCTTCTATTGGCAACTGCAGGAGAGTGACTTCACAATAGATGCAACTGCAGGTCTCGCAACACCTGCTATCAGGCTGGACTTGCGCACACTCTCAACTCGCATAGCCTGGGAGCCCGAATCCTGAAGCTTGCGGCCTGAAGCTAGAGAACAAGCAAGCTCGTGTGCTCATTAATGGCGGACGAGAGCTCTACCCTGCACGACACAAAAGGAGCCTTGCAGCTCTATCAGACCACAGGAGAACCTTCACTGTGTCACGAAGAAGGTGAGGCGGGGGTTGGCGTGGCTCAGACCGACCTAGGCATGCGTGCCTAGGTCGGACTGTGACCGTGGGAGTGGGTGTGTTCGGTGGAAGCGTGGAGTGCGTATGGCGGTCTGTGAGTGGGTGGAAAGTGTTTAGTGGTCGATGGTGGAGGTGTTGAGGTTGGTGGTGAGACGTGTGGAGGCGTGGAACGATGGATGCGTCTCTTCAGAGGTTGGTCGGATATGGGGAAGGTGGCAGTGGACCGTGGCTGTCGAGGAGTAATTTGTGCAATAGATTGAGGGAAAATAGAGAGTAGGAGATGAGGAGCTTATTTGGGGTGCTTGGAACGAAGGGGAGGCAGAGGAGACGGACGGTGCGTTTGTGCCATCTTCGGAGAAGATGGCCCTGAGGGGGAGATAATGGAGACGAGGAGGAGGACAGAAAAGCATGCGCTGGTGCAGCGCAATGCGGAAAAATGAGGTGAAGTGAACCCTGCAAATGGTATGGCAGCAGAGCTACGAGAGGGAGGGGGAAAACTTGCCGAAGCTTGCAGGCTACTTGGCCGGAGAGAGGGGAGATGAATTCTGAGGGAGTCTGCGGCCAAATCAAGCTTGAGGGATTCGCAGAGGACCGGGGATCCTTTTATAGTTGCTAGCCGAGCTTCTGGTGCTTGGAGGGCAAGCCTTCTACCACCGTATCCTCGTCAGAGAAGGAAGGTAGTTGGAGATCCAAATCTATCGTGTGTTCGCACGAGAGATTGGATGCAAATCAGTGATTGCAATTCAGCATAGATGGAAGGGAATTCCTCAGAGAATCTCCCTTCCAAATCTAGGAGGAGATCTCTGAGGAATTAGGGAGTACATCCCCTGCATTCCTCGTCGGAGAAGGATTTCTCTCCATTAATGGCGAGGGGACCTATTTGTAGGAGTGACGAAGAAGTTAGGGGGGTTTGTGTAATGGTTTTCAAAAGATAGAGACCAAAATGTAATTTGGGTGTACTATTTTGCAAAGTAGGTAAAGATGGCCTCCCCTTAGGTCCAAATTTTGGTAAAAACCTAATTTGGACATAAGAAATCCAATGGTGAAGTTGTATTTTAGGTTTGACCATGTTTGACTTGACTTTTTGCACAAAAACCCAAATTAGGTCAATTAATGAGCTAGGACACTAATCTAGGTCAAAATAGGTTTCAAAGGTCAAATTGAAGGTTCTAAACCCTAGGGGATATTTTTCCATGAATTTTATAGGGTTTAGTTGATTTTTAAAATGACCATAACCTTGTTGAATTAAGCGGGTCTGTTTTAGGGTTACAAAATGTCATTTAATTCCTAGATTGCACATTAACCCATTTCTGATTGAACCAACCCACTTTTTATCTTATTCTGATCATTTGACCTATGTTTTGCCTCTGATAAATCCCGTTTATGTACTGGAATGGTAAAATTACAGTTTTAGCCTTTATTTCATGTTTTCTTCTCAGAACACTTATTTCTTGAATTAAGCCCTTCTCTAGGTTATGTAGGAGCTCTTATTCTCTTTCTTAGGTCAAAATGAGCTAGTTAGGGATCATGATGAGGCTCTCATCAGGAACACCATCATGAGCCATAACTAGCTCAATTTGGTCTTATAAAGTCAATAAAAGCTCCTACATATCTATCAGAAGGTCTCTAGAGCAGGGAGACTTGTTTTGAGAAGAAAAGATGAAAACAGGGTTATTTCTATAATTTTACCATCTCATCACAAATACAAAATAACCATGAGATATGCAAAGGATTTATTAAAGGTCATTGAGTCATTAATATCTAATAAGTGGGTTCATGCAGATAGAAACGAGTTTTCGTGCATTTCAAGAATTAATGGAAATCTGAAACCCTAAAAACAGACCCGCTTAATTAACTGAGGTTATGATCAAGATAAAATTCACATAAACCCTCTAAAATTCATATAAAAATATTCTCCAAGGTTTGGCATCCTTGAATTGACCATCAGAACCTGTTTTGACCCAAAATAGAGTTACAGACTGACTATTACCCTAATTTGAGTTTTTGCATAAATTACCTAGTCAAAGTAGGCCAAAACCAAAATCCAACTTCACCATTGGGTTCCTTAGGTCCAAATTAGGTTTGTATCAAAATTTGGACCCAATCAGAGATTGCCTTGACCTAGTTTGCATTTAATCCAAGCTTGACTCTTTTTATCCCAAATAACCTCTCAACTTTTGAATTTATTACAAAAATCCCCCTATCTTTGTTGTCACTCTTTGCAAATAGGTCTTTCCATCATTTTTGTGAAGGAATCCTACTCCGACGAGCTTTGTTTGGCAAGAATGTGGCGATTACTTGACGAATCCTTCTCAAAATTAAAAGGGAGATTCGTCAAGTAATTGCCTTCCTTTCAAACCTATTCGTGGGCTCCAATTCTTTCCCAATCTCTCATGTGAACGCATGAGAGATGTGGGTATCTTTCACCGACAAGCTTACCAAGCTTGAAAGCTTGGTCTCCAAGCTTTAAACTCCTTCCCATGGCCTATAAAAGGAGCAGATGCCAGAACCCAAGCTCCTTAGCAAGTCTTGGCTTGAGAAACACTATTCTCCTCCACCGGCCACCTCCGTACCTTGCTACGGTGTCCTTCTCCGCTCCCCTCGTCCGACCGTCCAATAGTCAAATTGGATGGCCTATTGCCTTCCTCTCCTTGTCGTGCACCTGTCCAGCCAAAGAGAGGGCATTTCCCTATTTCTTTCCTCATCGCCGTCTAGTTGCCCTCTTCATCTTCTTCAACTTTGGTCGACCATCACCGGAGCCTTCTGCCCCTTATCTTCCCCTTTTAGGCTCTGTTGGAGCGAAAACGTACACAAATAGAGTTGAGTTATGAAAACTTGTCGATGTAGTATGATTTGCGAAGAAATCCGTCAACAGATAAATTTACCGAAACTCGAAAGAATTTTGGGTTGAACACAGGAAGGCAAACGTTTGATTAAAAACCACGTTTGTTTTATTTGTTACGAAGCAGATTAGCTGGTTGAATTGAATCTAAACTAGCTATCTACTTAAAGAATAAATAATAGAAGAAAGAGAGAGAATATTACAAATAAAGAGAAAACAGAGATAGAATAAGCATGGATTTCATTATCATAGGGAAATGTTCATTACAACTACTTGCTACACTAGAAAGCAGGAAATCTAAGTTAAAAAGTGGGAAATCTACACTAGAAAGTGATAAAAGGTGGAGAGAAGTTATCCTCCTCGACGGCTGCTTGGAGGATGAGCTGCAACGACAGAGCACCCGGACGAAGGTGGTAAGATGCGGGACAAAGGAGAACGACGAAGGATGATGGAGAATGGGGCAGGATGACGTCGTAGCGGGATCTGCTTCCCGAATGGCGGTGAGAGGACCACCGCGGAAAGCTCCACGAAGGGGAAGAGAAGGTGGAAAAATTATAATTTTAACTCTAATGGAGCATCCAGGGTTTGGGACAAGCTCTTAGAGCTTTGGAGGGGGTGAGAGAAGAGAGGAAGGGATGAAGAAAGTGTGGGGGTCGTAGGGCTATATATAGGTGTAGATTGGAGGGGGAAAATAGGTCATAACACTTTAAAACATTAAATCAAGGGTCTTCAGTGATGGATAAAACTATCACTGAAGCCTAGATCGTGGGCTTCGTGTATGTGCTCACCGCGCACCTCTTCCTCTCCCTACACGCAATGCATACTCATGTCCAAAGGCTATTAGCCGTTTGATCAAGCGATCAGACGACTTAAAAGCTCTCCATGCTGCTTTTGCTTTGATGCGCCCAACGCTCGCGTGTGCGATTGTGTGTGGGCTTGGGAGTCCGATCTCGCGTGCGCCCGCCTGCTCATCTGGTGTGGCCATGTAGCCATCATCCTAGCCATACACGTCGCATCCAATGGCTGAAATCGACTGCTCCACGCCCACACCTTGATTTGAGGCCCAGCAAGAATCGAACGCGCATCCTTCGCATCTCCCACAACTGCTTCAGCACTGCGCCATCCTCGCGGATGATTGCGTTTATGCTTTAAGGGCCAGGCGTCCATGGCCGTTGGATCATGATCCAACGACTGAGATCTTGCCTCGCCCGTGCCTTCAGAGGTTGAGAAGAGGCGCTACGGTCAGTTTGGGCGGCTGTGATGGTGCCACATGGCACCATCATGGCCATCCATCTTCTGTGAGTTGTAGATGGTGCCACGGATGTCAGATTGGATCGATTTTTCACACTGTTGGGCTGCGATCGTCGATCTAAATCCATCTGTGTGGTCGGATTTTTCATCTGATGTACGGATTTATACCATCCTAATCTCTTGACCTCAAATCTTTCTCAGAGTGCATTTGAGGCTATGGAAGTCCGATCGGGGTGATCTTGTAGTCGTTGAACTCCGATCATCACCCTGATCAGATCTGTATGGTTGGATCTTCAATCTAATGTCACGATTAAATGTCGCCCTATCACCTGATCATAAAAAGGAGAAATTAACCTAAAATTTATACAACCTAACCTAAATGCAAGATGATGCATGTTATGCAATATTTAAAATATATGATGCAATTCTATGTCTAAGAACACGCAAAAATAGATGGTTTATGTGATATAAACGTGTTTACATTAGGCTCTCTATCACTTCCCTTCTCCCTTTATTTTCCTTTTACTCTTCCACAACTCATGACCTACGCACCACCCACATCACCTCCATCTTCCTCAGCACCGGCACACCTCCGGTGATGCCTAGCTACCGCACCATTGCATGAATCTTGATGCTACCACCCCCATCAGCTTTTCCACAACCCCATCGACTAAAGCCCTAACCTAATTCCACCTATTGCTCACTCCTACCCTCTACTGAACTCCATGCTCACCGCACCGACGTTTTAAGGTCGTAAGACCTCCTCACCCCGCCGAACACCACCGCATGGACACCATCAAGTTTGTCATCATCCAGCGATGCTACTGAGCTGGTTTAACAAGGTTGAAAGATCGTTCTTTGGATTTTAGGTTCAGGACCTTCGGCGCCATTGTCGCAGTTACTTCAAGCGAGCTTTCATCATGTTCTTGAGACTTCAGCTCCATGTATAAGCCCCAGGAGATGCGGACGCACCCCAGGACTCCTTCCAAAACCTTAATTGAAGGCTTCAGCTATAGTGCCCTCTCCAATTGGGAGGAAGTCTCTTCTGCAGCTTCACATGAAGGAAGCAGGTGGGATAGTCCAACCTCGGATATTACTGAAGCGCCCGCACGACATAAGTTGTTTTTCGCTCCTCAACTATTTGCCTCAGTAAGCACGGGGTGAGGTCCCCTCACACATGCCCTCACCCGCGGCCACGCCACATGGGTCTGGGCTCTAAACCGTTTACTCATATACCTGGATCCGATTGTCTCTGAGAGAAGAGAAAGAAAGGGAAAGGAAGAGGAAAAGAGAGAGAGGGGAAGGGGTTTTGCTCTTCTCTCTAACTCTTGACACTTAGTGAATTTTGAGGGAGGCCTTTACCTCTGCTGGAGTTGGTGCTGAGCTCTGCGTTCTGTCTTCCCTTGAGCTTAAGGAGAGAAAGGAAAGGAAGAAGGGCGCCTTCTTGGCACTGTAGCAGTTGGATGGTTAAGCTGTCTGGTTGAAAGCTCCATTGTCTAATCTCTGACAGGGAGTGCACTATGCACTTATCCCGTGTGGATTAAAGTTGATTGATATTGTTGGGATATTCGATATTATTGTAATTAGGGTAATTGGTGATCCAAATCACCATTTACCCTAATCTTTTTGCTCTATCAACATTTGTTCTTATTATTTGAGTTTAGAAATTTCATCATATATTGATATCTTTTGATAGAATTGCAATTTTGAGATTAATTGCAACACTTACTCCCTACGTTTGACCTTGGATTTCTTTCGAGCTATAAATTGTATCTGTTGACGAGAGATTTTGGTCTGTACTACAATGTATCAATCTTAAACCCCGATTTTGCACATTAAACAGTTACTTTCTGGACTCTCCTCTCTTATTTTTGGTTAGTGACTGTGTTAGATTTGTATTTTTGTTCTCTTTATTTTATTTTTCCTTTAAGTTTTGTAATTTGCCCCCCAGGAAGTACCTTCTTCCATTCCATGGGGAGTGATCTTTTCCTCTCTTTGAGGGAGTGGGGTTGTCTTTTAGAGAGTGAGATGTAATGATTTAGTTGTCATTCGTCATCATCTTGACCTCCCCTCATAGTCGATCTTCGTGCCATCAGCCTTCGACCTCCAGCTCCTAAGCTTAGATGCTGCTGCTTAGGGTGGAAGCACCATTCCCTGGCCACCATGCTAGGTCTAGTGATGGTTGCGACCCGACTCCAGTGTGAGGCCCACCACGTTGGTCTCTAGTTTGAGTAGGTTGTGGGTTGCAATTGCATGGATGGATTCCTCCTTTATTTTGTGATTCTCTATTTCTAGACAATGCTAATGCTTATCCCCTCAAACTCAGGTTCTGTCATTATTGAGGATAAAATTCTAGACACAAGTATTGAGGATAAAATGCCTATTCATGCATGCTCCTAGGCTTAGATATGCATTTCATATTATAAATATTGCATAGCATGCATCATTCTGCATTTAGAAAATTTGTGTATATTTTAGGTTAATTACATCCTTTTTATGGCAAGGGGAGATGGAGATTTAATTTGGATCCTCAGATTAACAATCCAGCCATACAGATCTGATTAGGATGACGATTGGAGTCTAACGCCTCTAAAATCGCCTTGATTGGAGTCTCATAGCACCATATGCAGTTCAAGGAAGATCAACAGTCGAGGGACTAGGTGACAAAATTTGGATCTTCAAACGACAAATCTGACCACACGGATAGATTCGAGTCAACGATCGCAGCCCAACAGTGCAAAAATCGACCCAATCCGACCTCTGTAGCAGCCCCTACAAAGGAAAGAAGATGGACAACCTAGATTATGCCACTTGGCACAACTCAGGCCACCCATGCGCAGGCATGCGCCACAGCACGGGTACAGCAGCGTGTGGGCGCATGCGTGCACGGAGGCATGCCTGTGCAGCAATGAGAGGGCGCATGCGAAGGCAGTGGCAGCAGCGTAGCGAGCGTATGCTTGTGACATGGGCACATGGAGCACAGGGATTGGTGGGTGTGTGGGCTACCTTTAGCGACATTTGCAGCGGACCTTCAGCGAGGTTTATGACCATCACTAAATGTCTTTTATATGAAATTGATCCTTTCCTCCACTATAAAAGGACCCCTACCCCTCTCATTTTTCTTCATCTCTTCCTTTCTTCCTCTCACTACCTTTAAGGCTCTAGAGAGAGCTTGTCCCAAGCCTGAGATGATCCTCTAGAGTAGAATCAAATATTTTTTCCTCCCCTCATCCCCATTCGTGGCATATCCCGCGACCATCTTATCACCTACTTCGGGAAGTAGATCCTCACTGTGACGCCATCCTACCCCACCCTTCGTCCTCCAGCTCCATCCTCATTCATCATGCTCCTCACCACCTTCCTCTAGGCGATGTCAAAGAGAGTCGTCCTCCAAGCGACCATTGAGGGGGATTTCTCTCACCTATCTCTATCTTTATTACTTTCGTAGTATACTTTTCTTCCTTTCTTAGTTGTAATAAATATTCGATTATAAAAATACATGATTGTTTCTCTTTCTCTTTCTCTATTTTTTTATTTTGCAAGTAGATTAGCTAGAATTCATCGACTTGATCAGTTACCCTATTAAAATACCAAAAAAAAAATAAAAGATAAAAAGGACAAAAACAAATAAAAAGAGAAATGTAAATTTTAAAATCAAACGTTTGCCTCCCCGTGTTCGACCCGGGACTCACTTGTTGAGTTTCAGTTATAAATTTTATCTAATTGACGGATTTTCTCATGAATCGAACTACGACAACGAGTTTTCCATACTCCAATCCTTTCTGCATGCAAATCCGCCAAATCACTTACGTCTAAACATGAACATCTAAGAGTGAGATTAGAAGGATTGTTAAGAATAATCTCTTCTAACACAATAATTAAAAAGTTTAAGACAATTATTGCCTAATCCCTTTTGGAAAAGGAAATATGATAGAGTTCTTGATGTAAATACATTTATATCACATAAACTGTCTATTTATGCACGTTCTTAGACATAGAGTTGCATTATATACTATAAATATTGCATAACATGCATCATCTTACATTTAGCTTAGGATGTATAAATTTTAGGTTAATTTCTCCTTTTCATGGTCAGGTGATAGGACAACATTTAATTAGGGCCTCAGATTGAAGATCCAACCATATGGATCTGATCAGGGCGACGATTGGAATTCAACGACTCTAAGATTGCCCTGATCGGACTTCCGTAGCATTATATGTAGTTCGAGAAAGATCAAAGGTCAAGGGGTCAGGTGGTGCAAATTACTACCTTAAATGACAAATCTGACCACACGAATGGGTTCAGATCGACGATCGCAGCCCAACGATGCGAAAATCGATCCAATCGGACATCTGTAGCACCATCTACAAGTTAGAGAAGATGGACGGCCATGATGGTTCCACGTGGTGCCATCACAGTTGCCCAGTTGATGGGAACACCATTATGAGCCATAAATAGCTCAATTTGATCTAATTAAGTCAATAAAAGCTCCTACATATCCATTAGAAGGTCTTAAGGGCACAAAACATTGATTTGAAAAGAAGATAAGAATACAGGAATATTTCAGCAAATTTACCATTTTATCACAAAAATATAATAACCACATGTTCTCTCAGGGATGGAACAAAGGTCAAATGGTCTTAATAGTCTTATAAGTGGATTAGAACAGACAGAAAAGGGCTTTCATATGTTATAGGAATTAATGGACATCTGAAACTTTAAAAACAGACCCAC
The DNA here is from genome assembly GCA_037157565.1 of Thalassia testudinum. NCBI lineage: Eukaryota > Viridiplantae > Streptophyta > Magnoliopsida > Alismatales > Hydrocharitaceae > Thalassia > Thalassia testudinum. The sequence continues at coordinate 97,625,790 of JAZHRO010000031.1, forward strand.
TTGATCCATTAAGGTTATGGTCAGAATAAAATTTACCTAAACCCTCTAAAAATCATATAAAAATATTATCTAGGGTTTGGCACCTTCAATTTTACCATTGGAACCCATCTTGACCTGAAAAAGTGTTTCAAATAGACATTTGCCCTAATTTGGGTAATTATGAAAATTACCCAATTAAACTAGATCAAAACTAAAATCCAACTTCACCATGGGATTCCTTAAGTCCAAATTAGGTTTATACCAAAATTTGGGCCCAATCTGAGATTGTTTCAACCTAGTTTGCAATTTGGTCCAAGTCTGATTTCCTTTATTCCACATGGGTCCTTAGCTTTTGAATTCTTACACAAAGGTCCTTATCTTTATCATCTTTTTCTTCAAAAAGGTCCCTACTTCCATGAATCCTAATCCTACAAACTCCGACGACCTTAAAATGGCATGTTCTCCTTGATTCCTCGACGAATCCCTCTCAGATTTGAAAGGGAAGTTCGTTAAGGAATTCCCTTCCTTCTGAGCCAATTCCTAAGCCCTAAAACTTTCCGTTCGCATGAGAGATTCGGGTATCATAGAATTCCTATCTCTGATGAGCATTCCTAGCTTGGGAAGCTTGCTTCCCAAGCCCAAAGTAGCATCCAGAGACCTATAAAAGGACCCCCAGATCAGACCGAAGATCCCAAGCTCAATTTTGGTCGGAAACTCCCCATAATTCCTTCTTCCTCTTCCATCCGAAAGGCTCCTCGAGCTTCGAGGACCTCCTCCGACCTCATTCCTCGTCTGTTCGCAATACTGTGACGGATTTTCCTCTCTCACCTTCCTCTGCGTCGCGCATTACCAGCCGACGTCCCTATCTCCTTCGTCCTCATCATCCAACCCCCACCGGAGTCACCTTCGTCTTTGGCGCAATTGCATCAATTTCTGCTAGATTTACTTTATGTCAATGTGCATTAAATGTTGAATGCTAGAGTCAGGTATGATTTCTAACCTTCTCAAGCTCCTACCATCTTTGCATTAGAAATAAGTAAGAAAGACCACTACTTGTTTGCAAAAGATTAAAAAAGTGAGACCAGTTGCATGAAATTCACTCTTAAATAGAAGAACCTAAATCAAAGTGTGACATAATTAAATTCTCTGAAACCTTGTGTGGTTTTTCATCGAGACTCTGTTGATTGATCTTATCGTGTACACACTACACAATCACATAAGGTACACAAAAACACACTTTTCTATCTCATCTCTCTATGCACCCATAGGAACTTGGATTCGCATGCCAGTCTTATCCAAGTGCTGGGTGGAATTAGAGGTCTGCACTTCGTTAGGTTTCTCTTAGGATGCGTACGATTGCATTGATAATATCTGTTTGTGCACTATATTTTTCGTAGCAGACCAATAGAAAAAATTCACGACTGTTGTCTCGCTTGAATGCTGTGGTCTTGATTTTGAGATTGAGATTTTGTTTGGTTGGATTGATTTTGCCTTGAGTTTGTGACTTCTTCATAAAATGTTTTTCAAAAATCGAACTCATGGACGGTAGATATTGTGGACACCAACCTCTAGTACTTCTGTTGGGTACTGATGCCTAAGTCACCTACTCTTCCTCCTTTTATAGTTTCCTTTAGGGAATGAACTATGAATGATCCTTTGGTGACACTACCATCCTGGAGGAACCTTTGTTCCCCAAAATTCTGATCCTTTTGCTCTTTACTCAGATCAGCAACCACCTCTTCTTCCCAAACCAAATTCATATTCCTCATCTTGACTCTACATTAACTGATTGAAGATGTGGAAGTTGTTGATTCTTTCTGGATATACACTATCTGTTTTCTTGGACCTTGAGCCAAGTAATTCTGAGATGATTATATTTGTCTACTTAGACCTTGAGCCAAGTATCTTTGATTTGATACCCACTTTCTACTTGAGCCTTGTACCAAGTATCTGATTCTGATTCATATTGACTATGGAGCCATTTTCTTTACCCTTGAGATTGACAACCTACATTACTTCTACACCATGATTTGAACCTTTCAATGAGCTTCATTGACTTGTCAATTCTTACCCATCTTTTTTCTCCTACACTTTGAATTACCCACTGGGTTTACACCTAGCTGGAGGCGTTAAACTTAGCAAACCTATCCTTGTATATAGTTTTTTTCCTCTTTCTTATTTTCACCTTTCATGCATTAGGTGTCTACCCTTGCATTTTAAGCATTCATTTCATTGTCACATATGTCATGCATTTCACTTCTTAGCTCGGCTTTCCACTATGATCTCGTATCAGACGTGAAATCATTCGCAGAGTGATTTTTATCTCCTCATTCCGACTTCCTTCCGTCACCCAATCTAGGATAGTGAAAAGAAAAACATGCATTTGCATCCACCCTATAAATTCAAGGAGGACATTACATCATTTAAGCATGTGAGGGTGTAAATGGTGAACCATTTAACTAAAATGAAATTGTAGACACACTTGTAGTATATATAATATAGTATTATCAAAAATACCAAAAAAAAAGAAAAATGTTGAAAAAAATTTTGAAAAAATTACAAAGCCAAAAATACAAAAAAATGAAAAAACACAAAAATTCCAAAAATACAATAAGGGACCTGTACCTATTGTTGAGGGAGAACTCCATTTTGAGGAGAGAAAAAGTTTTAAAGAGAAATATAAGTGTTTAACTATGATCTTCTAGCTGAAAACAAAAATAGAATAAGTATTTATGGACATTCAACCTTTGTTGGTTTGACTTTCCGGGCCACTGTAGCCTGATTCACTCAGGCTTTGGCTTAATACACTTTAAGCTTTAACAAGATAGACCACAATCTCTCTTAACTTTAGGATGTATTCTTGTACCTAAGTCACCAATACAGCATTCGCTGGTTTGCTTTGACTTAGGAGTCTAAGTAACTTTGGTTTACACGACACAATGTCGAGAAAGACCTTGTGAATTTGAAATTCAACCCTAATGTTCATTAGGGAAGGTGGAGTCCTTACCTATGTGTGCAGGTATACTCTTTGTCCTACTCTTTAGTCTTGTGTCTAGGAGAAGCTCTTTCCACCAAAGAACTCACCCACCAAATAAGATGCACTCTACCAAATAAAGTTGTCGGAGACATACTGACAAAGTCAAAAAAAAAAAAAAAAAAGGTTTCAAAAAGAAAGTTCTTTAGAATAAGTCAAGTATGTTCTCAAAGTCTTGTAAAATACAAAAATTCCACCAAAAATGTTTTCAGGGTTCAGTACAAATACCCTGTTCCACCAAATATTCTTTGAGCCACAAATGCAATAAGAGTTGGGCTTGAGTATTCCTCATTTCTTGAGAGTCGATCCAAAAACATAAGCTGAAGCTAGGACCAACCTGGACTTAAAAGGAAGTGAAACCCCAGGATTAAGTTTTAAAATTCACCTGGTCAATCCTGACTTATCATAAAGCACAGCCAAAACCTCTTAGCATTCTGAGTCTTTGTAAAACCCCCTGAGTCCTGGAATTCGACTGAAAAGTTTAAATATCAAGAGTCCTTGTTAGTCGAGAGATGGTCTATGTCATGTCAGCCTTGAGTTCTGGCCAGTCTTCTTAAGCAAAAATGTTCTCACAATATCCAACCATAAACACAGTTGATTATCAGAAAATCTTTCAGCTTAAAGATCATCTTGAAACACTTAACTTTGTGAGAAAAATAAAGAAGTAAAGATATCTCATCACACTTACCTTGTTGATACTTAAATTGCTATGCACTTTAATGAGTTGTTTGCTAAGGGACTAGCAAAACCTAAGCTTGGGGGTATGATGAGTTACGATTCATCATAGCTAAATTGCCTAAGTTAAGCTAGAAAATAGGTTAAACAATATCAAATTAACACATAAAAAGGGTTAAGTGTGGGAATTAGAGAAAAAGACCTAAAACATCAATTTTGTGCTAAAAATGCATAATTAGGTCATTAATGAGATATTCTATTAATAAATGTAAAATAGTGATCCAAGTGCAAATTGAACATACAAATGAGTTTAAAAGCTCAAATCAAAAGTGTAATTAACTTCTTAAATATTCAATTAAGCTTATATAAAAGCTTGGATGCATTTGGACATCATTAAGGCCTTGAAATTAAATATTTATATTTATGTCCTTAGTGCATTACATTTCATTCATTAGAAAACCTCCTAGGACCTATGCGTAGACTGCAGGGACCTTTTTGTAAGCCCTAAAGGACTATCTGTTATGCTTTTTAACCACTTATGGGCCTACCTGTAATCTTTCTACTCCTTCATAGAGGGGTATACCCTACAAAATCACCAAAAGACCTTCACCCACCCGCAAGCCACGCATGCATTGTAGCACGCGAGGAACTCAAGATATCCTGGACATCGATCTCTCTTTTCGCTTGATCTATGGCTCGATTTGAATCGAACCTTCGCGCGATTCGACGTGTGTGGTCACTGATGAGTGGCTACTCATCATAGCTAAAAAGCTAAAGTTAAGCTAGAAACTAGGTTATACAATACCAAATTAACACATAAAAAGGGTTAAGTGTGGGAATGAAAGAAAAATACCTAAAACATTAATTCTGTGTTAAGATTGCATAATTAGGTCATAAATTGAGATATCCTTGAGAAAAAGGTCAAATGATGATCCAAGTGTAAATTGAACACACAAATAAGTTTAAAAGTGCAAATCAAAAGTATAATTAACTTTTCAAAGTTCAATTAAGCACATATAAAAACTTGAAGGCATTTGGACATCATTAAGGCCTTGAAACTTAGAATTTACATTTAGGTCCTTTATGCATCACATTTCCTTCTTTTGAAAACTTTCCCAGACCTATTTGTAAACTGCAGGGACCTCTTTGAAAGCCCTTAAGGATCATTTAGTTACTATTCTCTACCACTTATGGGCCTACCTATAAATGTTCTACCCCTTCGTAGAAGGGCCTCCCGGCAATTTACCCAAAATGAACCCAGCACCTGGAGCCTCCGCTAACGCACTGTGCGTGCGTAGAACACGGAGCATTTCGACCGTCCGCTCTCTCTTGATCTTGTTCTGCGGCTCGATCTTAGTCGAAGCTTCACGCGAAGCGGCGTGTGCTCTCACCCCTTCCCCTATATCTCATCGTACGATCAGTTTTCAACTTGGAGGCCTGCGCGCTTCTCTCCTCTCATCCTTGCCGCCCTTACCAATCGTGCCTATCTTCACTTGCGTAGTGATTTGAGTCATTGAGATTGCTACTTAAGCACCTCAGTGGTCGCGCGTGCGAGGGATAGCTCTCTCCTACTTTCTTAGCGATTATTCTTCCACTCCAGCCTCTCCTCCTCACCAATTCCCTGATTTCACAGCCACCGGCTATGTAATCTCCGACTTCTGTCCAACTCTCCTCGTCACTAAGGACCACGTAGCACCTGAGGATGACCCAGAAGTCTCACTAGCAGGCTTTTCACTCTGCTGGATCTCTTCCCCCTCCATTCTTCCTCCTTAGCCGTCGGCTAAGGACCCACAAGTCCCATTCTTCATGTTAGAGCAGTTTTAATGCTTTCCAGATTAGCTGTAGCATTAAATAGGTAGATTAGAGAAGAATTAGATGTAGAATTAGTAATCGATATGCTGTTCTGATTAGTTTAGCATTATGAGTAGTTTTAGAATAGAACTTCTACCTCACCTCCTCTGATCAACCCAGATCAGAGGGGAAGAAATTCACCCAATCACTGTTCATTTTATTCTTCCTCTACATGTTTTCACCTCATTTCTGATTCCCTTAATTTGTATTTTGCAATCCACCCACTCATAAGACCTAATTTCAAATTTGATTGATTTCTAACCTCATATCTAAAATTAGCATCAAAAATCACATAAGGGGCTTCCCATTCATCTCATGTTTATCACAAAATCCACTAATCTGAGCTAAAAAGTGAATCAGTTTACCGGATTTTCTATGAATTCATATTTCAAAGATTTTTATTCATTTGGGCTTTGAATGCTTTGATCTTGCAAACTGAAGTGTTTTGATGTGATTCACTGATTGGCTGGGAATTTGAGGTGATTCTGAAGTCAGAATTCACCTCAGATGAGCCATTTTTTGATTTGGATTTCTGTGAGGATTGATTGTCTTTAATGCATTATAGAGTCAATGAAAATCACTTAGTTGATTTGAGACTCTACCTTACATCATTTTGTCGATTTTGAAGGGCAATCTGATTTTCTAACCTAAGGAATTCACAATATTCCTTAAGGTTTCAAAGTCCTGGGATTCTAGTTTTTGGATTTACCATGTTGATTGTAACCCTTTCTACATGCTGTCTATAGCATTAGAAGGAGTTAGATCATCAGTTTTTGTGATCTGATTTGTTATTAAACTTATGACAAGGACCTGGATTTTATGCTGAACATCTAAGCATTTTTTTTAAAATGAGTTTAAACCCTTGTCAAAAGTTGATTTGGTGATTTTTGTTTTGTGTTTTTAAATCCCAGCAATTATAGTAAAGTGCTGCAGAAGCAGCTACATTCCCCTTCTCAATTCCAGCTAAGTGTTCCCTGGATTAGCTCCCCTGTACCCCTGATCAGGTTCTCTTGAATCTGATTTGGGATATTAATGGCTAAATCAAGAGATAGGAAGCTGAATTTGAGTTTCTTCCCTGTTGCAGAATTTTTTGTCTTCCAGATGGATTAACTGCAGTAGTAGTTAATACGTTTGGAATCAGAACTTGGCCTGCTGCAGGGCTTGTGTTTAGTGGCTTTTGCTGCTACTTGTGTTGCTGAATTTTCGGCAGTGTGTTGCAACTGCTGTTCTAGTAGATGTTGTTTTAGCTGCATGATGCCATGCAGTTTATTTTGTAGCAGCAGATTCTGTCTGAGAGATCAATGGATAGTAGGTCTATGATGTGGTTGGTTAAATAGTTGACCTATGTATAATGGTTGTCTATGAGTTGTATACAAGCTTTCATACATTGTAATTGACTTTTAATTCATTGAATGCTTGTAATCTATTTTAAATCTCTTTTGTCAGCCACACTTTAAGCCTAACTGTCCAATAAGTTTAATTAGTTAAAATCCATGTAGAATTGCATGCTTTGATGTCTAGATCTTTGCTATATATTACACTGAATCTGTTTGAGGCAGTTTACTGCCTTTTAAACCAATTCAGACCCATTCTGGGCCTTAACACACATTAGAAAACCTTTAAAAGGTTAGAATGAGTGAACTTTGGAATTAAATAAAAATCATATAAAAAACATAAAAAAAATAAAATAAATCCATCTGATTGAAGATTAGGTATTTCTCTAAATGCATACCAAGTTTCATGGTTATCCGAACCCTCGACTTTGTAGAATTTGCCAATCGACGGTTCTATATACCATGGAACTTAATAAAAGAAACTACACTTAAAAATATCAAAAACATCTCTTTCTCCTCATATATTTCTTTCCCTATCATCACCTATCTCCATAACAAATTAAAATCCATAAAAAGTGAAAAAACCCTAAAAATATTAAAAATCCTTTGTATACTATGTGTATAAATGTATATATAAGCTATTTTATAAGCCTATTTATCTATAAAGTAAATTATACATATTTATAATAAAAATAACTTATGTATATATTATAGTATGTAAATTAAGTATTTAAGTTAGATTATATTGTATATATCTTAATTATATAACTAATTATTAATTAAACTAATTTATATGTAGTAATATGCTATATAAATTAGTAAACACTATAAATAACCATATTAAGTTATAATATCGTATATACATATTTATATGTATATTATGAACATATCTGACCCTGTATCATAATTTAATTATATATATAGAATAAATAATTTATTTATTAAGTTAATAGCTAAGTTATTAGATTAAATTAAAATAAATTAGTAGATTAAGTTAAAACTAAGTTAACTTATACTATATATGTATATTACTGTATTTTAAGTAAATTAACCTAATTTAAGTATATGTATATTGTATATACTATTTAAACTAAATTTACAAATGAAATATTCTAAAAATGTGCTAATTAAATGTAAATAAAATAGAAATTAAACTTGTAAAATACAATAAAAATGTTTATAAAATATTTAAACATGTATACTAACTTAGTATAAGGTCAATTAGACCAGATAATAACTAATTTATACGTAATTACGGAATAAAACCTAAAATTAAGTATGTATAAACTGTATACTTTGCTGAATCTTTTTATATAATAAATATAATTAAATTTATAAATTAACTATACAATTAAGTAATACTATGTAAATACTTTAAATTCCTATAATTTAATCTTAATTTACAATAAATTGTGACCCTTGAATGGAGGGTCGAAATTGCGAATTTGGCACAGGCGCACCTAAATCTAGCGCACAGCCGTGGCACAGACAGTGCCACATCATGAGTTTTGCACCGGTCTGAGCGGTATAATACTAATTTTTGCATTGTAACGCTCAGTCATCGGCGTTGGGCGCCCGAAACAACTGAGCATTTACATTGAGCATATTCTGAGCATGATTGTGAGGGTCGGGGACCGGTTACTGTGCGAGGGCTTAATTAAGCCTAAATCTGAGCTGAAAACGTAATTAAGTGACCTAATTAAGAAATTAGGGTGCACTTAGTAGAGGTCTGATCCCACCCTCGGGTGCTGTGTATCCCTTGAAAGGCATGCCCGCCAATTAAACACATTTTGCTAAGTATAAAGGACCCTAATGACTCAGGAAAAAAAAAAAACACTAAGTGTTGGAATATAGAGAAACTAAGAAGTAAAAGAAGAGAAGTATATATATGTATTACGTATATCTGTATGTATAATATATGTAAATAATATGTATAAGTAAAAAAATAAGTTGTACAGTATGTATAGGTAAGTAATACAACTATATATATGTATATAAGTAACTTCATATTTTCACTGACAGAATAAACTGTCGCTAAAAGTAAGATAACTATCGCTATAGGCCCTAGTTTTTGCTTTAGAGTTTGTATATTGCTTTTCTGGGGTCCAGTGATGTTTGTATCTGTCGCTGTAGCTTCTATATATGTTACTGTATATGTTAGTATATTAAGTAATTAAGTATAGCATGTATTATTACTTAGTATTGTATATAGATGTGAATATTAGTAATATAACTTATAAATAAATAGTATAGAATATATCTATGTATTGTTTGATGCTTGTTTGTAAGAAAATTTTTGCAAGCATTTTCATTGACTCTTTTTGTACATAATAAAACCTTTAATTCATTCTTTATGGATTCATTCATTCATTATTGATTGTATATAAAATTAATCATTTTTGGAATTAAAGAATAATCTTAGACTTAGAGAGTGATGTAAATCAATAACTGCCTCTCAGTGAATGACTTGGAATAAACCAGTAAAAATTATGTAATTAAATAAAATTGATGCGATAATAGTTTGTATTTGTGACACATACTACAACAACGACATTTTTCTTATACGAACAACGATCGATCGCTTCATTATTTTTGGCGCCGTTGCTGGGGATTAAAACCCGATAACAGCGCTTATTTGTGAAATGATTGATTAACTTAAATAACAAACATCGCAATAGAGCCGGTTAGTCACCTATTCACCTAGATCCCATCCAACGATCGCTTTTTGATTTGGCAGCGCGCACGCCTCTCTCTTCAAATCCTCGCCACCCATGCCCTTTGCGATTAATCTCACCATTGCGGTGAGTGTTTGCACACTAATCTGCTACTTAAGGAGCTCCTCAACTGCACGTGCAAGGGATCACTCTCTCCTACATTTCTTAGCGATCATTCTTCCTCTCCAGCTACTCTCCCCACCTCACCCCATTTTCACAGCCATCGACTGTGAAATCCACCTTCTCTCCGACTCTCCATGCTGCTAAGAACTTTGTAGCACCTGAGGGCGATCGTGAACTCCACTAGAGGGTTTTCACTCCCCTGGAGCATCTCCTCCCTCCTTTCTTCCTCTCCATCCACCAGGTCGAGATCCAAAGGTCCCATTCCTCCATTTAGATTAGGTTTACTACTTTTTAGATTAGCTGTAGTGTAGTTAGATAGCTTAGCATTAGAATTTAGATATAGATTTGATCTGATCTGTTGACCGTGCTTGAAGTGTAGCTTAGGAGTAGCTGTAGCATAGATTCCACAATTTCACCTCCTCTGATCATTTTAGATCAGAGGGGACAAATCCACCCACACACTAATCATGTTTTTCTCCCTCTACATGTGTTCATTTTCGCTTCTGATTTCCTCGCAATTTTATTTGCAATCCACCCATTCATTTGGAGTCAAATCTCCATCTCTTTGCTTTCAAGCTTTGAGATGAGGATTTGCACTCAAATCCATTTTAGGGGCTTCTCACTCACTTCATTTTGTTCACAAAGGCCCCTGATCTTAGCTGAAAATGGAATCGATTTGCTTGATTTACTTTGAATTTGGATTTAACTCAAGATTGCAAGATTTTGAATCAACTGAGTTTTGAACGGGTTTGATCGAGCAAACTGAGGCATTTTTGTGTAATTCACTGAATGGCTGTGAATCCGAGATGATTCTGGTGTCAGAGTTCATCTCAGATGAGCCACGATCAAATATGTTGTCTTTGAGGGTTTTTAATGTTTTGAATGCTTTGTAGAGCCAAGGAAGATCAACTATGTTGATTGAGGCTCTATTAAGGATTTTATTCATGGATGTGTTTTCTAGGAATCTAATTTTCACCTAAGGGATTTTCAGTATCCCTTAAGGTTTGTAGCATAATGGGATTCAGCTGAATTTATTGCGTTGATTCTAGTACTTTCTACATGTTGTCTATAGCATTAGAAAGTGTTAGATCAGTTATTTTTCTGATCCGATTTGATGTGATAATATTGATAAGGGGCTTTGATTTAAAGTTGCATTTCTGAGAATGGTTTTTATGTGAATTTTAGCCCTTGTCAGAATGTGTTTTGGAGATTTCTGTATTTTTTGAATCCCAGCTAGACATAGTAAATTGCTGCATGATGCAGCTACATTCCAATTCAGATCTATCTCTTATTTCTTGATCAAGTTATTTTGTATCTCTGATTAGGCTTTCTCAGGTTTTATTTGAGATATAATTGACTGAATCAATAGATAAAAGATGATCTGTGGGTTCTAGACTTGCTGCAGATCTGTTTTCTCTGATTTTTGTAAACCGCGGCAAGGTTCTGAGAACATGTTAAGATGTCTGGGCTTTGCCTAGACTTTCTAGAATGCTTTGCAGTTGCTACTGCAGTTGCTGTTTGCAGATGGTGGCTGCTGCTGCAGTTGATTACTTCCTATTGCAGTCGGCTGGATGGTCTGAATTCTGTAGAACAGTAGAGGCTAGGATTAGATTTTGAATAGCTGACATGCTTTATATGTTGTATAATTGTGTACAAGCTTTCTTGTAATTAAAATGATCTTTAAATCTCATTTAGATTGCTTGTATCTTGTTTTAATCATTCATTGTCAGCTATTTTTGTGCCTAACTAATTTAAAGGATAAATTAAATGAAATTCATGTTTAATGGCTAGAACATATTTCTTAGATTCTATAGAGCATATCTAAATGTTTTTACTACATGTCCAGCCATTAGAGTTCCATTCTAGGCCTTAGGTTCACTTAGAATACTCCTTAAAGGCCTAAAATGTGCTTCACTTGCACATAAATAAAAACCCTATAAAATATAAAAAATCAAATAAACCTGTCTTGGTGAAGATCAGGTATATTTTTAAGTGTATAACAAGTTTCATGGTATCTTGAACCCCCAGCTTGGTAGAACATACCAGCTGATGGTTCAGTTTACTTTAAAACTCAATAAAAACCCCTTAATACAAAAGCACCAAGAACATCTCCATTTCTCTCATCTATTTCTTTCTTTCTCATCCCCTATCTCCACAAAATATACAAAACCCATAAAAAGTGAAAAAACCTTAAAAATACCTAAAAACCCATTGTATACTACGTAAATACTTGTAAATATAAGGTATATAGTAAGTTGTATGAGTAAATATTGTAAAATATATATATTAAGTATAAATAACTTATGTATATACTATCTAATGTAACTTAGGTACTTAAGTTAACTTAAACCGTATATAGCTTATTTATATAACTATTTATCAATTATACTAATTTATATGTACTATATGCTATATAAATTAATAAACTCTCTAAATAAACACATTTAGTACTGATATTATACATACATAATTATATGTATATTATGTACATTAGGAACCCTGTACCATAATTTAATATACTTAATTAATTTATTAAGTTACTAGTTAAGTTATTAGATTAAATTAAAATAAATTAGTAATTTAAGTTAAAACTAAACTAAATTATATTGTATATTTGTAGTAATGTATTTTAAGTAAATTAAGCTAATTTAATTGTATTTATAATGTATTATATTAGTTATATCTAGTTTATATATATAATAGTCCAAAAGAAGCTATTTAAATGTAAATAAAATCAAAATAAAACCTGTAAAATACAATAAAAATCTTTATTAAATACTTTAACATGTATATTAATATTGTATAAGGTCAATTAGACCGAACATTCACTAATTTATACTTAATTTAAAAATAAAACCTAAAAAATAGTATGCATAAACTGTAAACTTTACTGAATTTATTTATACAATAAATATAATTAATTCTCTAAATTAATTATACAATTATGTAGTACTATGTAAATACTTTATTATCATATAATTTAATTTTTATTTTTAACAATTTATGGCCCTCAAATTGAGGGCCAAAATCCCAAAATCAGCGCGGGTGCGCTAAATTGCAGCGCTCAGGTGTGGCACAAATAGTGCCACATCGTTCAGCGAAGAGCACCTAAAGCGCTATAAATTGATTTTCTTCTAGGGGCCTACCAATCATCATGCGCTCAACACACAACATAACCCTTACCCCTTCCTATGATCCGAGCATATGTTCTGGTATGGTACCGTGATGATTTGTGATGTGTGCGGTGTGGGTTGGGGGGTCGACACTATGCGAAAGGCTTGATTAAGCCTGGTTCTAAGCTTAAACTAGTACTAATGGGTAATTAAATGAACTAGGGTGGCCCTAGTAGAGGTTCGGTCCCACCCGTTAAGGGTGTTGTGTATCCCTCGAAAAGGCCGCCCGGCAACCTTAAAACCTATTTTTGAACTAAGTAGAGCTTAATGAAGGGTTAAGGGAAAGAAGAGAAGAGAAGAGAAGAGAGTGAACTCAGAAATGGTTAAGTGTTGAGAGTGTAAGGAAGAAGAGGAACTAAAGAGATAAGAAAAGACTTAAGTGTTAAGAAGAAAAAGAGCTCCGTAAAAGAACAAGAAGAAAGAGTGAGAGAGGAAGTGTATACATATATGTGTATAGTGTATATAAGTGTATACTGTAAATAATAAGTATAAGTATATTAAGTATACGTAGTATAAGTAATGTTTGAGCTATATATGTATATAAATAAAAGTATAGCTTTACTATCAGACTAATCCGTCACTGTGGATAGAATAAGTGTCACTATAGACCCTAGTTTTTACCTTAGATTCTGACATAGTTTTGCTGGAGTTTAGTGACATTTTTATTTGTCGCTATACAAAATATATATGTTACTGTATATGTCAATATACTAAGTTAAGTTAGTATAGTATATAGAATTACTTATTATTATATATATATGTAAATATTAGTATCATAAGTTATAAATAGATAGGATATAGTATATAAGTATAATGTTTGATGCTTGTTTGTAATTAGGTATTTGCAAGCATTTTAGTTAATTCTTTTGTACATAATTAAGCTATTATTTCATTTATTGATTATTCATTAATTCATTTATTTATGATTGTATATAAAATTTATCTTTTTGGAATTAAAGAATAATGTTAGACTTAGAGAGTGATGCATATCAATAACTGCCTCCCAGTGAATGACCTGGAATAAACCAGTAAAAATTATGTAATTAAATAAAATTGATGCAATAACGGTTTGTATTTGTGACATATATTACAACAACAACGACGATTTTTATACGAACCGTGGTCGATCGAATCATATTTTTGGCGTCGTTGCCGGGGATAAAAACCCAACATTAGTGCTTTCTTATGATAGTTGATGAAAAGTCGATATCACACCTAAGGTTCCATTTCATGAGGCCTTGACCAAGGGAAAGAAAACAACCAAACCCGTGCCACCTGAAGAAGACCTAGTCAAGCTCTTTGAGCAAGACCATATAAACATCCCCTTGATGGATGCAATTTGCCACATACTGGCTTACGCACGATTCCTGAAAGATGTGTGTACACCTAAGCGTAAGCCGCGAACAAAAGATGAGAACCCAATCATACTGTCGGAGCAAGCCAGCTCCAACATTTTGATCAAACTCTCGCCTAAGGCAAAAGACCAAGGCACCCCTTTGATCTCTTGTGCTATCAGTGATATACAGTTTGACCAAGCCTTATTGTACCTAGGAGCCTCCATAAATTTGATACCCACATTCCTACTAGATCACTTTGAGGAATTTGAACTTAAACTGACAAAGATCACTTTGCAATTAGCTGATCGATCCATTAAGTCACCAAAATGAGTACTTGAGGATGTCATAGTTAGGATACACGATTTCTATTTTCCCGTGGATTTCATCATCTTAGACATGGATGCTCTTGAGAACTTGAAAAAAACATCGACCATATTAGGGAGACCCTTTCTGGCCACACCTAGGGCCAATATTAATTATGAGGAGGGTCAAATTGAGTTAAAATTTGGGAGCAAGACGCTAAAGACTGATATCTTTAAGGCCCAACAAGGAATTAATTGTGGAGTTATCGAACAAATTTGTGATATCGAGGCTGTGGTTGATGACCTAAGTATCGAGGAAAACCCGAATATTTCTAATCAACCACAAGAAGATCAAAACCCGCAATTAGAGGAGCCTGAACATAACCTAGACACACCCATAGCTCCTTCCTTTTCTCTCGACACCCTCCCTGAACCACCTATTGCTGCTGACAATCCTATTATGGAATTGAAACCCCCCCTGACCATCTCAAATATAACTTTTTGGGTTCCAATCAGACGTGTCGTGTGATTATCAACTCCCAACTCACATCTAATTAGGAAACACGTCTGATTTCTATTCTCCAGCGGCATTAAAGAGCCATTTGATGGAATCTCGATGATCTGACTGGCATCAGCCTTTCATACTGCACACATGATGCGAAAAATTGCATGATTTGTAATTAGGGTTTTTAAAGTCGTTGTAACACGCGAAATCGCATACGCTTTTAAATTTCTATTCCTAGATAGTGGGGTATCTAGGGTCGTCCAAGGAGGCCAAATGTTTGCAAAAATACGTCTCTTGCTTGGAAATGAAATCTCAACTTTCTTTTTGGTCTTTTTCAATATATCATTTTTATGTTTTTGAAATTAAGGCAACATACGAAGTTGTTGGTGGGAAAAAATTACTACACCTACTATGCTAATCTACATGACAAAAATTATCCTCTTTCTAAGCTCAACCTAGGCACGTGAAGGCCTAGGTTAATTAGAAAGGAATGAAATTACACTAAAGAGAAAGCAAGGTAATGCAATAAAAAGAATGCAACAAGAAATCAAGGCAACTTTTTTTTTTTATTAAAGGAAATTATCTACTAGTAGATGAATGCTTCTACAAAGAAACAAATTGAAAAACAAAATAAAGACAAATCCTTTAGATGATGATGAAGCTCTACTTGCTCCAAGCCTGGTAGCTCCCAGTCTTGAAAAGGTCTTCAGCTCCTTCCTTCTATAGCTCCGCCAAGATGATGTCCTCTAAGGCAAACCCTTAAGGGGCATGCCCTATACTTCTCTCCAAGGGTGGACGTCCACCCTAAGTCCTCCTTTGCCTGGCCGTCCTCCTTGGAGTAGAATGCTCCTCCTCCTTGGTGTGGCACAAGTTGAAGAAAGTTGGGAGAAGAAGGCACCAAAGGGGCGGGTGATGTGCCCCCTTAATCTTCTTCTCTACTCCTTCTTGGCTGTAGGTGTAGGTGGATGTTGGTGGAATTAAACACTAATGGAGGATGATCAAAAATGGTGGTAGGTGATGGGTTTATATAGAGTAGAAAGGGGGCATAGGTGGCTCTTGGAATGGATGGCTAGGATAGGATATGGGGGGTAGTTGGGGATCCTAGGGCTAAGGGTGATTGGCGCCAACCCAAGGGGTACCTAGGTGGTGGTTATGGGTGGTGGCAACCCTTGAAGTTGGCTCCAAAATGGGTTCTAGAAGGGGGGCTTAGGTGGCGCCAAGTGGGGTTCTAGAAGGAGGGGTAGGTGGGTGGCTAGGATGGGTTATATGGGTAGGTGTAGGGTTAAGATGGGGGGTTTTTGGAGGGAATTTTTGGTGCCAAAACAAGGGTAGTTATAGGTGGTTTTGGCACCATTTAGTGGTGTCTTTTGGAGGTAGTGGGTAGGCTAGGTTGGCGCCAAGGTGAGGTGGAAGTAGGGTTAGCTTATGTGGAGCTTAGGTGGAGCTAGTTGGTGGAGTTGTTAGGTAGGGTTTTTAGGTGGTAAAAGCTAAGGGAGCTGGAGCATAGCTAAGCTAAGTTAAGCTAGGCTAGCTTAGCTAGTAGTGGAGTAGAGGAGGTATTGGAGCTAGGGTTTGAAGAGAGGAGCTGAGGAGGAGAAGCCTAGAGCTTGAACTGGAGCTAGCAGCTACTGAAGAGGATGTCATGGAGCTACTCTAGCTGGCTTAGCTTGCTAGTTCCTTTCTAGCTGCTAAGCCAAGCTAAAGTGAGCTGGCTTCTACCATAATGAGCTGAGGTGAGCTGGGTCTGGTGCTCCCGGGGAAGATCAAGCTGGTTGAGGCAGCTAAGGTAGCTTAACTCAACTGAGTTGAGCTAAGCTGAGTCCCCGAGAGCTGGACTTGATCTTCCTGAGTTGGAATGAAGTCATCTTCAGCTGGCTGGAGTTGAGTGGAGCTGGATGTCGCTGGACCTGAGCTAGGGTGAACTCCAATCAACTCAGCTAAGCTAGCTAGAGCTCCTTGTGGACTAATGGGAGCTGAGATGAGCTAGACTCAGCTAAGTTTAGCCGGATCTAAGTTGAGATGAGATAGACTCAGCAAAATAGAATTAAAATTCAGGAATTAAACTCTAAAGATTGACATCTTTACGGCCCAACAAGGGATTAATTGCGAGGTTATAGAGCAAATATTTGATATCAGAGCCGTGGTTGATGAATTGCATACAGAGGACAACCTGATTATCCCTGATCAACCGCTAGAAGATTAAAACCTGCAAATAGAGGAGTCTGAACCTAATCTAGACACACCCATGACTCCGACCCTTGTTCCTGATACAAACCCTGAACCACCCGCTGCTACTGATAATCCTGTCATGGAACTCAAGCCCCTTCCCGAGCATCTGAAGTACGTCTTTTTGGGTTCCAATCAGACGTTTCCTGTGATTATCAACTCCCGACTCACACCTGACCAGGAATCCTGTCTGATTACTGTTCTCTAGCAACATCGTAGAGCCATTGGATGGACTCTCGATGACTTGACTGGAGTAAGCCCCTCCTACTGCACACCGCATCTATACTGAAGAGGGCACACGACCTTCCTGTGAAATATAGAGATGTCTGAATCCTAATCTGCAGGAGGTCATGAAAAAGGAGATCATCAAGTGGTTAGATGCATGGATCATCTACCCGATCTCCGACAGTTGTTGGGCGAGTCCAATACAGGTTGTGCCTAAGAAAGCCGGACTCACCATCATCACAACTGAAATCGGAGAGGTCATTCCTACCCGAATAGCTAACTTGTGGAGAGTCTGCATTGATTACAGAAGACCCAATTCCTCCATGAAGAAGGACCATTTCCCACTACCATTTATTGATCAGATCCTCAAGAAACTAGCGAGAAATAGTTTCTTTTACTTTCTTGACGGGTACTCCAGTTACAACCAGGTGGCAATCCATCCAGAAGACTAAGAAAAGGCCATGTTCACCTGCCCCTTCGGGACGTACACGTTTCGAAGGATGCCTTTTGGTCTCTGCAATGCACCCGCAACCTTTCAGCAGTACATGCTTGCCATATTCTCAAATATGGTAGGTGATTATCTAGAATTCTTCATGGATGACTTTTCAGTTTTTGGAGCATCATTTGACGATTGCCTCCAACACTTGGTCCAAATACTCAGGCGATGCATCAATGTGAATTTGGTTCTTTCCTCGGAAAAGAGCCATTTCATGGTGCCTGAGGGAATTGTCCTGGGACATCTAATCTCGGAGAAAGGCATCCAAGTCGATCGAGCTAAGGTTAACCTGATTTCCAAGCTCCCTATGCCTAGCTCGATTAAGGACATCCGATCTTTTTTGGAGAATGTCGGTTTTTACCATCGATTTATCCCTGATTTTTCAAAAATCACGTGCCCCCTGACTACTCTTCTCTCCAAGCATGTGCCTTTCAAAATTTCCAAGGAATGCACTCAAGCATTTGAAATCCTTCATGACTGAGTCACCCAAGCCCCAATCCTACAGTCCCCTGATTGGTCTCAACCCTTTGAGATCATGTGCGATGCATCTGACTTCGCTGTAGGTGCGATTTTGGGGCAGAAAACTAACGAAAAACCTGTGGTCATTTACTACGCTAGCAAAACACTGGACGAGGCTCAGCGTAACTACACGGTTACTGAGAAAGAGCTGCTAGCTGTAGTATTTGCCCTAGAAAAATTCAGATCATACCTTCTGGGTTCCCGTGTTATCATATACTCGGATCACACATCTGTGAGGCATCTCCTTGCAAAGAAGGACACGAAACCTCGATTAATCTGAAGGATCTTGCTGTTGTAAGAATTTGACCTCGAGATTTGCGACAAAGCGGGAAAGCAAAATGTGGTAGCTGATCACTTATCCCGCCTTCCATTTGAAATAATTGACCCTTCCGGACCCATCACAAAACACTTTCTTGATGAGCACCTCCTGACTATCAATACAGGGCTTTCATGGTTCACAGATATAGTGAATTACCTGGCATCACATCAGATCCCATCCGATTGGCCGAAGGCCAAGAAGGACAAATTGCATTTCAATGCCAAGTATTACCTGTGGGAAGACTCGTATCTATTCCACATTGGTGCTGTTCGAATAATTCGACGGTGTGTCATGGAAGTAGAAATCAAAGACATACTCTCCTTTTTCCATGACCAGGCATGCAATGGACATTTCTCAGGACACAAAATTGCATTAAAAGTCCTCTAGTGAGGCTTTTACTTGCCCACAATTTTCAAGGATGCATACAATCACTATAAGGCATGTACCCATTGCCAGACCTTGGGCAACATGAGCCATTGAGACATGATGCCTTTACAGCTGATCCTGGTATGTGAAATTTTTAACATTTGGGGGATTGATTTATGGGTCCCTTCCCTATCTCGGATGGCTTCGAATACATCTTACTCGCCGTTGACTACGTGTCCAAGTGGATAGAAGCCATTCCGACCTGAACCAATAATCATAAGGTTGTTATTAGATTCATTCATCAAAACATCTTCTCCAGGTTCAGGATTCCACGACCAATAATTTTCGACGGAGGGACCCATTTTACAAACGCTCAGTTCAGGTCACTGATGACCAAATATAGGGTGTCGCATCGAATCTCTACTCCTTACCACCCCCAAACTAATGGTCTAGCTGAACTATCAAACTGAGAGATCAAGAAAATCCTTCAGGTTACTGTTCGACCTGACAGAAAGGATTGGTCTTCTCGGCTTCCGGAAGCATTGTGGGCCTATAGGACTGCCCACAAGACCCAATTAGGTATGTCTCCCTTCAGACTGGTGTATGGGAAGGCATGTCACCTCCCCGTCGAATTGGAGCATAAAGCCTATTGGGCAGTACGGAATTGCAATTTAGATCTTTCTAAGGCTGGAACCCACAGAAGGCTTCAAATAAGCAAGATCGATGAATTACGCCACGATGCGTATGAGAACTCGCGAATGTACAAAGAATGGGTTAAAGCTTTTCATGACAAACACATTTCTAGAAAGATCTTTCATCCTAGTCAAAAGGTTTTAGTCTTTGATGCCCGACTCAAATTATTCCCAGGAAAACTATGATCTAAGTGGGTCAGACCCTACCTAGTCTGATAAATCTTTGGAAATGGAGCCATTGAAATCAGCCCACTCAACCACAATTCCGAACCCTTTGTTGTGAACGATCAGAGACTCAAACCGTTTATTGACATGACCAATACAAATTTGGCTGAGTCATCCTTTACCCTCCATTCTCCTTGAGCTCATTATGCCTAGCAGATGGCGTAAAACTCAACGCTTAACGGGAGGCAACCTGTCTTTCTTTGAAAAAATTGAAACCTTTTCTGACATTTCTATGTGGAATTCATATTGCACTTTAAGGTTCATCCATTAGAACAGCCGACTCCACCTCAGGTGACGAGTCGATTGTTCGCTTTAAAGTTGTTTGTAGTTTTATGTGGTAGAAAAATCAACTAATCAATATTTAAAAAGAAATAACCACTCGCAGAAGAGCAGGTTGTATCCACAGGGAGGGAATGAGGCAATAATATCTCAATTATTTCGTATTCGTTCAGTCTCGTGAGAAATCCGTAGTTAAATCTGACATGAAATGCGACGGAAAGAAGATGCATAATATCTTTAAAACATAAGGGTAGATGTGCAATTTTTCCTCACTGAAATATTCAATAAACATGTGATGATTTTATGCAATTTTCCATTGACATGTATTAAAGAAAATTTGTGCACATTTAAATTCCAAAATCAATGTCAAACAATGTTAATTACAAAAGCTATGCAATTGCAAAAGAACTTGAGTATAAAGTTGTAAATTTTACCACAATAAAATATTCATAAAAAAAAATTCTTTTTCTTGGCAATGGCATGAAATGTAATAACTAATTAACTCAATAACAGAGCATTTTACCTCTCTCCT
This sequence comes from Thalassia testudinum, assembly GCA_037157565.1. Lineage (NCBI taxonomy): Eukaryota > Viridiplantae > Streptophyta > Magnoliopsida > Alismatales > Hydrocharitaceae > Thalassia > Thalassia testudinum. Next base: position 97,646,696 of record JAZHRO010000031.1, read on the forward strand.
CCTCACGATCGGGAGAGAGGTTCAATCGAGGAGAGGTTTGCACAGGCGGGTGGATGAAGCGAGGTCGTCGCGATGGTGGCAGCCGCACGTCGAGCGGTGGTCGGAGTCGACCGGGCGGAGCTCCGGCGAAGGTGGCTGCAGCTGGTGCTGCAACTGCTGTTGGCGAAGTGAGTGTGCGCAATAGTGGGAAGGCTGCTGGCCGTACACACGGGACTGCGCACGCGCGGAGGCCTCTGCTGCAAGCGTGCGGGTGAGGGCTGGAGATGGCGTTGCACGCTAGCTGGAGGCGTGGGACTACTGCTGTTGGAAGAAGGCGTAGCGCGGGAAGGCTGCAGGCGGGCGAGCGCGCGCTGGAAGTGGCGATGAGACGCAGCAGGGGCATGTGCAAGCGGAAGGCGTGGCGCGGGGGAATGCTGCAGCTAGTGCGGCCCTACTGCAGGCGTGCGGGTGGATGCTGCAGCTGGTGCGGCTCTGCTGCAGGCGTGCGGGCGGGCGTGGGAAGGCTGAAGGGGCGTGCTTCTACAGATGGCAGGGAGCGTACATGCGCGGTTGGTGTGGGATGGAAATGGAGGTTACTGCTGCAGATGTGCGGCAGGAAGGCGTGTGTGGGGATGGCGTTGGAGGATGGAAGGGTGATGCGGTGTTGCTGTGACCGATGGCTAGAAGAAGAACTAAGGACAGGGAAGGAAGATGAAGGTGTGATGTAGGAGCTTCAGACGTCCGGGAAATTTCCCGAACGTCTTAAGTGACTGAGGAGTGGAATTGCAATGGCTACGGCAGTGGTTGTTGATGATGACGGCAAGGGCGGTGCACGGTGAGGTGCTCACGGTAATGCGGACGAGCTCCGGATGGTGGTGTGTCCTGTCACACCACACGCCCACAGTGGTGGAGACTCGTCGCCACAGTTGAGGTCGGCGGTGTGCAATGGAAGAGAGAAGATCTCTCTGCACAGTGGTGGGTCGGTGGTGGAGGCCTAGTGAGCCCGGCTGCCTCCTCCTCTCTTTTGAAATCAGCTGCCCGACCAGATCCAACACATCCGCTCCTCCTTGAATGGGTTCTTCACTGCGGCAGCTGCAGCCGTTGCACGTAGAGAAGAATAAAAAATAATGATAAAATATTATGGTTATTTATATGCAAACCCTCAACTTTTATGTTAACGTAAATTAATGCATGCAATGTACCTAATTAGTTAACTAATGCAATTCTAAGTTAATTCTAAATGCATTTAAATATGAATAAGATGCATGAATTATGTAATTGAATTAGAAATATGAATTAATCTATTTACATCCTATTTTATGCTAAATAAATGTTAGAATTAACCTAATGTCTAGGCACTTAAATACTTAAATAGCCCACAACTATGGGCTAATCATCAGGTACCCCTACCCAAGATTAGAAATCGTTCGCAACAGTCACTTCGACCCGTTTGCCTACCCAACACCTATCCTAATGCATGAACTAAGCTGAAATTGAACCCACCTAATTTACAATGGGGACATTGCAAATCTTAGGCATGGGGGGGTATGAAAGTGAAAAATGTCAGGAAAATTCATATCAAGAAAAGGTTTCAACTCAAAAAAAAAAAAATCTTGGAAAAGAAAAAGAACTGAGGAGGGGGGAGAGAAAATTTTTTTGGGCTATACAAAATGAGAGGAGGAAAAGAGCAAAATGTCAAAAAAGGAATACAAAATGATAAAAAAAAAGTGGTCATTAGTAAAAGATTAAGGGATTAACTGAAGTTCTAGACCAGATCAAGAAAAGAGAAAAATAAAAGAAAAGTGCTAAGGAGACATAAAAAGAGATTAGCAGGAACGCCGATCTTAGGCCTCTTGGGCTAGATTCTTTGGCTTAAAAATTCACGTATCCACTAAGATCTGGATAATCCTCAAGAGGTTGGGGAAAATGCGAAGTTTAAGTATTAGGTCTAAGGCTTAGGAAGTATTCAGCCTTGTTAACTGACCCTCAGTTTGTAGGATTCGGTAACCTAAGCACCCCAATTCACACACAGTCTGGTTCAGTACGCACAAATATCAAAATCACGCAAAAAGCATTTCAATGTTCTGAAAAAGTCACCTAGATTAAGAGCGGCCGATCAACACAAGTTGATTTTGACAAGTTCCCAACGAGGAGAGGGGGCAAGTTCCCCTCGAAGATGCGTAACAACATATCATCTCCTCGGTGCTTGTCTCTTAGGATATTTAAATATCCTACCAAGGGCATGTAAGCACTTCGCTGGTTTAGTTACCATGGGCAGCATTATCACGAAATGTCGATTGCCAGGGTCTGAATTCGGCCACGGAACGCCATGGGCAGGATTATCTCGAAATCTCGAAAGCCAGGGTTTTGGAGGTTGCCATGGGTGGTGCTATCTCAAAGCATCGATTGCCAGGGTCCCTTGAGGATTGATGATGGGGACGAGGAATCCGATACAGACCATGTTGAGAAGCCAATCCGAAGCTAGAAATAAAAAGAAAAGAGAGAGAAAACTCTCCAAACAAATAAATCTTCTGTCTCTCTCTTACAAAAATGCACTGCAAACTAAACCTAGGCTAAAAATGTCGCAAGCGCAGGTGCTTTAACCGCAGAGTCCACCAAACCCTATGATAGTTTCTGCGGGCCTTAAAAACCTTTGCAGAAGATTGAGGCTAAAGCGGGTCAAGTCCGGATTTTGGTGGGTACTTGAGTACCTTTAGGCCTATTGTCGGCATTCTAACCTAATCACAAAAGAAAAAGAAAAGCACTTATCATAACTGATGACAGACACTCAGGGTCTAAAATAGAAGTTAAAACCTTGAAATTTTGCTAAGGGACTAGCAAAACCTAGGCATGGGGGTATGATGAGAGCCTCATCATGAGCTCTAACTATCTCATTTTGACCCAAGAAAGAGAATAAGAGCTCCTACATAACCTAGAGAAGGGCTTAATTCAAGGAATAAGTGTTCTAAGAAGAAAATATGAAATAAAGGTTAAACTGTAATTTTACCAGTGCAGTACATAAATGGGATTTCTCATAGGTGAAACATAGGTCAAATGGTCTGAATAAAATAAAAAGTGGGTTGGTTCAATTAGAAATGGATTCATGTACAATCCAGGAATTAAATGACATCTTGTAACCCTAAAACAGATCCGCTTAATTCAATAAGGTTATGGTTAGGATAAAAATCAACTAAACCCTCTAAAATTCATGAAAAAATATCCCCTAGGATTTAGAACCTTCAATTTTACCTTTGGAACCTATTTTGACCTAGATTAGGGTCGTAGCTCATTAATTGACCTAATTTGGGTTTTTATGCAAAAAGTCTAGTCAAACATGGTCAAACCTAAAATACAACTTCACCATTGGATTCCTTAGATCCAAATTAGGTTTGTACCATAATTTGGATCTAAGGGGAGGTCATCTTGACCTACTTTGCAAATTAGTACACCCAATTACATTTTGACCCCTATCTTTTGAAAATCATTACACAAACCCCCGTAACTTTCTCACCACTCTTACAAACAGGTCCCTTTGCTATTAATGGGGAGGAATCCTTCTCCAACGAGGAATGGAGGGGGAATACTCCCTGATTCCTCCGAGATCTCCCAGATTTGGAAGGGAGATTCTCTGAGGAATTCCCTTCCATCTGAGCTCAATTGCAATCTTTGATTTACATCCAATCTCTCGTGTGAACACACGAGAAATTTGGATCTCCAACTACCTTCCTTCTCCGACGAGAGGTCGGTGGTAGAAGGCTTTCCCTCCATGCACCAGAAGCTTGGCCAGCAACTATAAAAGGATCCTTGGTCCTCTGCAAATCTCTCAAGCTTATTTTGGCCGCAGACTCCCCCAGACTTCATCTCCCCTCTCTCTGGCCAAGTATCCCGCAAGCTCTAGCGATTTTCCCTCCTCCCTCTCATCGCTCTGCTACCATACCAGCAGCAGGGTTCACTTCGCCTCGTTCTTCCTCGTCGCATCGCACCAGTGCACGCCTTCCTGTCCTCCTCCTCGTCGCCGTTATCTCCCCCTCAGGGTCGTCTTCTCCGACGAAGGCACAAATGCATCGTCCATATCCTCTGCCTCCCCTTCTCTCCAAGTACTCTAGATAAGCTCCTCATCTTCCACTCTTTCCTTTCCCTCATTCTATTTCATAAAACACTCCTTGACTACCACTATCCACCTGCATCTTCCCCATCTCCAACCACCCTTCGGCGAGATGCATCTGTCACTCCACACCTCCACACATCTCGCCACCAACCTCACAACCACCGCCACAGTCTATTGAACATCTTCCACCCATCCACAGGTCGCCACACGCACTCCACACTTCCCTCGACCTAGGCACGCATAACTAGGCCACCCCACGGCCTGCCACCTATCGCCTCACCTTCGCCGTGCCACGACGAAGGTCCTCCTATGGTCTGATAGAGCCGCAAGGCTCCCTTTGTGTCGTGCAAGGTCGAGCTCCCATCTGCCATTAGCGATGACTCGAGCTCGATTGTTCTCCAGCTCCAGGCCACAATCGTCAGGTCCTAGGCTTCCAAACTGCGCGGATTGAGGGCGAGAGTGAGTCCAGCCTGGTAGTAATAAACCATGGACCTGGCACTCGGATCCAATTAACCCCTCCATGCACTCCTCGTGCACCACACCCACATCGGTGCGCCTGGACCCAGGCAAGCGACCGACCTAATAACCCAGCTCTGGGAGAGCGTATCGAAGAGAGAGACGCGTAGGGAGGGTAGGGGAATAGGTTTTGTTGCATGGTGCTTGTGCAGGAAGAGGACGCTAAGGAAGGAAGTAGGACTTAGCCGCCGCAAGCGAAGGAGAAGAAGAAGAAAGATGCATTGTAGCAGAGGTACAGCAGAACAAGAGAAAGAAGAAGAAGAGAGAGATCAAGGGGCAGACAAAGAGGAGAAGTAAGAAAGCAAAGGAAGAGGAGGAAGAGAAAGAAGAAGGAAACTAAAGAAAAGACAAGGCCAGGACTTAGCTGTAGGAAGAGAATCAAGAAGAGGGAAAGCAAAAGACGAAACAAGGAAGAAGCAGGAGCAGCTAAGGAAGAAAAAGAAAAGGAGAAATAAGAAACCATAGCTGTAGCAAAGCAAAGCAAACAAAAAAGAGAAGTTTTAAGACGTCTGATACAACATCAGACGTCCAATTCTTTTTGAGCATTTTCTCTATAACATTATCCTGTCATTTTTGTTGAACTAGTCATTGCTTTTTGTTAAAAGTTGATTTCTCAAGTTTTGGAATACTCAAATTGCTCCTTGTGTTCGACCTCGGATACTTTGATTTTCGAGTTATAAATTTTTATTTGTTTTCACGGAGAGTTCATCTATATTACAACGAGATATCTATTAAAACACGATCTAGCCGCGTAAACATATCACGAGTTCAGGTGGAATTTTAGAGAAGGATATCTAATCTAGTCTAAAAATAGACTCTGAAATTCTAATGATTAGTCCGTATCCACATCCCTAGTTTGTTAAAGATTAAATCCCATTGTACTAAAATTAAATTTTCAACCTTAGTCACTATTTCAAGATTTTTTCTCAAAAAAATTTTTTTAACATTTTTATTTTTTTGGGTATGCAAGCAGGAAAATAACTAAAGAAAAATGCATATTTTAGGTTTTGAAAATCCTAAATCAATTATCAAAATTTTAAAAACACCTCCCCATGCTTAAGATATGCAATGTCCTCATGCATTAAAAGGGAAAAGGGATCACCTTAATGAAGAGCAGTCGGGTTTAGGATTGTCAAAACCTGGAAAAAGAAAGGAAAAAGAAAGCAGGAAAAATGATGGGTTACCTCCCATTCAGTGCTATTTTTTATGCCATTCAGTCGGGCGTGAAGGTATGCATGGAAACGGACAATCATGTAAATAATTGGACACCTGAATGTCCTCAAGAAATGTGTTTTCCTCAAGATCCTGATTGCACAGCAATCATAGATCTTAATTGAACTTGATTAGGCTGGAACTTAGCATAAGTTAGGGTTATTCATGCATGCATAAGCATTATCTACATCTTTACTGCTTTACTTTAGCTTTGCTTTAAATAATGTTATAATGTGCTGATTAAGTACATTATGTCGATTGCAGGCAATAAGCTGATCTGGAGTAGGATTTGAAGCTGGATCAGGAATAATGGGAGTTGCAGCAGAGCTGGAGTAAAAGGCTTAGATTAGATGTAGGAATAATGATGTAAGGGAGTTAAAGGCTTGTTATTCTATTAAGTAGGAATAAAGCAGTAAAATGTGAAGAGCTTAGGTCCATCCTAGCCCTAGGATAGCCTAGAGACTTCCCTAAGCCTTAGCCACCCTTAGATTAAGTCACAACACCCTAGGAAGCCCTAAAACCCTAGTTCCAACCCTTATCTGGACGTCCAGATAAGTTATAGGACGTCCAGAACCCTAGCCAGCCAACTCTTGCACACCTCAAACCCACTTCTGCAGTGTTATTGGACATCCAGACACTTTGTCAGACGTCCAATTTCTGCAGAATACCCAAAATAGAACCGTGATTTCCCCCTGACTCAGATTGGACATCTAGAATTGAAGTCTGGACTTCTGATTTTTGAGTATAAGTCATTTGATCACATTTTTAGACGTCTAGTACTGGTCTCCAGTCCCTGTTTTGAGATTTAAGCCTTGATCTTGGATCTCTAGCTCCTTAGACCTAATCCCAACCCCATAGGAACCTAAATTAAGGTGTCCTAACCCTAGTACATCACCTCTAGAGCACGACCACACACACCCATTCACACACACAATTCTCTAGAGTTCGCTAGAACTCTCTTGAAGTGGCGCCACCTCTTGGTTGCTACTCTTGGTTGCCAAATTTAGCAACCAAGAGGCATTCAAAATGAGATCCACATTTTTTGGATCTCATAACCATATGCCCGGCCACTCTTGGACTCTCTCTAGAGAGTTCCACACATCTCTAGAGAGAAGCCCTTAGGTTTATAAAAAGACCCAATGGGTGGCCAATTGCACCCATTCACATCCTTGGCACCCATTCACTCCCTTGGCTCCATTCACATCCACCTCCACTTAGGCTAGCCACTCCATCTCCACGAGTTCACCACCACCATAAAGGACACCATGTCGGGATGTTGGATCACTCCTCTCTCTCTCCAAGGGCTAGCTTAAGCTCCATTGGTTGCCCCTCATTCTCCTCCTGACCACTCCAAGGCCATCGGAGACCACCTCCAAATGCCCTTTTGTTCTGCTAGATCTAGATTAGTAGTTTAATCTTTTCATAGTTTTACTGCTTTTTATTACTTCTTAGTAGTGTAGTTCTTATTCTCCCCAAATGATGCATGCAAAATTCCCCCGTAGATTCTTATATGCGATCATTTTCTGGTAGCTAGATTTACATTTCAGGCATTTCTGTACAAGCTTTCCTCTACAGCTCTTGTTGCAAACAACTCCCAACTAAATGAATGAAAAATGCATTATATATATATCTCCATGTTTTGAAATCACCGTGAGCTTATTGATTGCTATCTTATTTGGGTGATTCAAGTTGCCTGTTTTCAATTGTTTATCTATTTCGCAATAAGCATGTTGTTTCCTGAAAATATAGAGAATCTAACGATAGACGCAATTTCCGTAAACAGTCACCACCTCACTAGAATCGTGCGGACAGAAACTCACACATTCACCTTTTTGATTTATTTAACACATGTGCATGTAATTAGGGTTCATAATAGAAGTGGTGAAATCTTAATTAGGAGATTGGAAACCGGTGTGCGAATTTAAACAAGGTAGAGCGGTAAAAGATCGAATTCTAAAGTAAAACAAATGCCTCCCAGAGATGAACGACCGGAACTCAAGTTCGTTATCTTTAGAAAATAATTTTTTGTTTGATCGTATTGCATACTATACTACGACGCTTTTCCCTATAAAAAATGCGCATTACACTAACAAACAAATGGCGCCGTTGCCGGGGAGGCAACGTCATTTTCTTTGATTTCGATCTTTGAAACTATCACTGACAAATCTGTCTCTACTTTATTTTTGATGTGTAGGACTACACGGAAGAAAAACGGGATCTGTGCACACAACGAGCGCGGCAAAGAAAAAATCAGGTGCACATCAACTCCCCATTAGATTAGGTCTCCTTCTTGAACCCTAGGAGTAGATTTACTTTCTGCAAGTTCTTTTGAAAAAAAAAATCTTTACTCATTTTCATGAAAAAAAAATAAAGAAAAAATTTGAAAAAAATCTAGATTAGGTTTCCTTTTTGAATCTTAGGTTAGTTCGAAAAAGGAAAAAAAAAGGATATTTTCTTTGAATCCTTTGAAAAATTCTTTTTGAAAAAAAAAATGTGCAAAAGTTTTGAAAAAAAGAAATTTTTTTTGGTGGAAAGCTTAGATTTCAAACTCAAACCTCTTTAAAAAGCTTTTCCACCATCTTAAGATTTTTTGGCTAGATTTCAAGTATGATTTAAAAATTCGATTGCCAAAAATCTAGTAAGCAAAAAATTCTAAAATTCAGGCCAAGATTTAATTTTCGAACCACCTTTCAAATGCCACCATTCATTTGAAAAAATTCCAAGTAAAAAAATTTTAAAAATTTACGAAGTGCATGGGGGTTAGACTGACCCAAATTCCATATTTTTGAAATTTCAAAAAGCAATTCTGCGCAATCCGCGAATCTTTTTTGACTAAAAATGGTGGGGTTTGAAAGCTGATCTCTTTGGATTTATTTTCCATATTTTTCGCGAATCTTTGAAAGTCATTTGATACTGTTTCAAAGTGAAAAATCGAGCAGGGGTCAAAATTCTAGATTTGACCCTCTGACATTCAAAATTCTCTAAAAATTTGGTTGAAACTGTAAAAATTCCAAATAAAATATTATATAAAAATATAATTGAAAAAGGAATCATCTCACAAAATTTCAAGTTAATTGGATTCCAAATTTTACCAGAGAACTTATTGTAATTTTTGTGGTTTGCTGGAAACAAAAGAACAAAACCCTAGAATTGCATGAACCTTAGGTTGAATCTTTAAGGTTACAACTTAGAGATCACACTTTGGGCTAACCTAGACTTAATCAAGTCTAGTACTTAGCCGGTGAGCTTGGTCACCTTGTGGGCCACTCACCAAGAGAAACCCTCAATTGAAGAAAATGGGCTAAAATCAATTGTAAAACACGAAATCAACCTGAATTCGTTGTCATACTACTAGGTGTTTGCAACCTCTCTTGCCAAACCTGGTGACTAAGTTTGCGGGGTAGTGTCAAATGACTGCGGCTTGAGGGTTAACGGAACCGAAGGCGTAAGCCAAAGGAGGAATCTTCCCCTTAGTCCCCTCGTAACCAGACTGGCTGGGTTAGCTTTAGAGGCGAGAATCACTTTCAATCGGTTGAACGACGAATCTTTCTTCAGGAATTCGAACTTCTAATGAAAAATCTAGTCACCTGATCCATAAGGACCATTTGATTGACAAGGCCTTAGGCTTGTCTTGCTTGGCTACACCAACCCAATGGTTGGGTGGTGTATGCAAGGAAGGAGGTCACTTAGACCTCACTTGGTTGGACCTTGGGAGTAACTCCCAAGCAGGTGAGTCACCTTGCCAGGACCATCTTCTCCCCCCACTTCTTCTACTCCCAAAGTCACCATGGCAAATCCTGGACCTGGAACTAGACCAGGTCAGGATATCGAGAATCTGGATTTGATGGCTCATCTGGAAGCTTGGGTAGCCAAATCTGAGGAGTGGCATCAGCAGAGCATGGATCGCATCTTGATGGCAGTTGACAGGATGCAGTACCCACTGCGAGGAGAACAACTGCAGGATTTCTACCACCCAGCCGCATAAATCGTCACACCTTTAGTCAGAATTCCCGCAGAAGGAGACGCGTTTAAGCTCAAACCCAATGTGATTGGGTTGATCAGCACTCATTTCTACGGGAACTCAAGCGAAGATCCATTCCAGCACCTTGAGGACCTAAGTCGACTCACTGAAATGATTTGACCCAGGAATATCGATCTCGGGATTGCTCTAATGAATCTTTTCCCATTCTCTCTGAGGGACAAAGCTTCATACTGGTTCAAGACTATTGGGAAGCCAATTGGAACCTGGGAAGAATTATGACATGAATTCCTGCAAAAGTTCTTCCCAATCGGTCGAACAAACGCAATGCGACGCGTAATCACGACTTTCTCCCAGGGAGCTAGGGAGAAGTTACATGAAGCTTGGGACAGATTTCATGACCTTCTCTGGAAATGCCTACACCATGGTATACCCAGATGGCACCTGGCTTAGATCTTTTACCATGGGCTGGATGACACACATCGGTATCTGGCCGATGCATCTAGTGACAGGAATTTCCTCGCAAAAGATGAGAATAGCGCATTTGAGTTGTTCGAATCATTAGCGAAGAACTCGATGAATGCTGCATCCATGAACTAGTTCCAGCAGCCTAGTCAGTAGCGGGTTGGTGTCCACGAGGCTCACACCGAGTCTATTTGAGCCGACATGGATATCATCGTCAAGCAACTGGATAGAATAAACCTAATTGAGAAAAAGATTGACCAGATTAGTCAGGGTCAATCTGACTTGAGCTCTGCCGCCTCAAGACCCTCCTATGCACCCCGAACCCCTCCTGCTCGAGTTAATCCACTCACTCGGGATGCATCATCTCCGTATTTACGAGATCCCGCATATCAAGATACCGTAAATAATCTAGATCTGGCACCCTACAACTAGGGTTACGCACCACCCGCAAATTATAATGCGTATCCCCTTGACAGATATACGTCTCAAACATCTTCGGCCTACGAGGACGTTAGTGCCATCCAAGGATACGGGTGTAGTAACCTGTATTTAGAGACATATAACCCTAGTTGGCACCAGCATCCAAACTTCTCCTGGTCTGGTAATTCATAGAGACCACATCAAGATCCACACTACCAGACTAGGCAATACGGGAATGCGCAAAACACGTACCATAGGCAGCAGCCATTCCCGCATCAGCAGCAACCCCACTCTTTATACCAACCGCTGCAGAAAGCTGCCAATCACCCTCCAAAGCGGGCTGACCCTTTGGAGGCATTGAAAGAGGAGCTGCAAGAAACAATGAGGAAATCAACACAAGATAGCTTGCAGATTATGAAGGCGATGGTTGATCAGATACAGACTATACAGAACATGCAGAACCAGCTGTTGGAGGAGCATAGGACTTAGGGAGCCTTGCTGTCCCAACCCATCCTGAATCCTCGATATGTGCAGAACCAGGGTGCCCTGCCTAGGTTTCAGGCACCACAGGGATAGGCACACGCCATACTACAGGCGCCTCCTGCACCACCCGGTTACGCGCAAGGCCAGCCGCCTTTGCAAAACCTCGCCTATTCTACCCCTTCCGCTCCCCTACCACCTCATGGACAGCAAGCTGATGCACATGCTATCTCTTTGAGGAGCGGAAGGAAGACATTCAACCCACCACTTAGGCAGGCAGGTCCTAATTTTTCCCACCCTTCGCCGTAGGCAAGTTTGACTCCATCATCTCAGGAGCCACCTGCGGTAAATAAGGGTAAGAGGCCACTTAACCCTGAGATTCCTGCCCTTTTCCTGAGGCTCTGACATGAAATGCAGTACGGAAAAAGGACACGTGGAATTTGAGGACCTGAAATCAATGTTCAAGGAAGTACATATCAGGTCCCCGTCCTCGAGGCAATCGATCACATTCCCACTGTCGCTAGGTTCTTCAAGGACTATTGTACTCCGAAGCGACAGCCAATAATTAGACAACAGGCAGTACTGTTGAAAGAGGCTAGCGCTGTGATTCCAGCTGACCTACCACCAAAGAAGAAAGACCTTGGTACCCCACTCATATCCTGCTTCTTGCAGGATTCTCCATTTGATCGGGCCCATCTAGATTTGGGTTCGTCCATCAACCTAACTCCCACTGCCATATTTGATCGATTTCGATTTGGGGAGTTGAAGCCCACCTCAGTCACCATTCAACTGGCTGACAGATCAGTCAAAACATTGAGGGGGTGGTTGAGAACGTGATCGTGAAAGTCCGTGGGTTCTGCATTCCAGCAGATTTTTTCGTTCTCGATCGAGATGCACCAATTATTTTGGGTCCCCCATTCCTAGCGACAGCCCGAGCGAACATTGATTGTACATCCGGGTGTATGGAGATAGCCCTAGGCAATGAGTGACTTCAACTTGACATATTCAGGGTAGCAAAGAACTTCGACTATGATCGAATAGAGGACGGTGAAGACGAAGATTTTGCATACTGTGGCAACATTGGGCTCCTTTGTGATGACCCATTGTCTCATTCGTCTACACTGTCAGGGTTCTTGGACCTCGATCCACACGGGATTGAGACCACAGCACTACACATATCTCCTCGAGGATCTGACTGTTTAGGGTGTGCTTCTGACCACAGCACCCCTCAATGCAGCTATCATGATCCACACATTACTGAATCGCCCCTGTTGTTGCAGGAAGATGTGACCACAGCTAACGGGTTTCCCATTAATGCAGTCACAACCAATCATTCTGCAGGGAGCAACTCAGCAGGAATTCACGTGCACATGGATCAGCAGATTCCCACCCTCGATTCTGCTCCTCCCACTCTCATTTCTGACTCTAACCCACCCGTAATTGAATTGAAGCCCTTACCTGACTGACTCAAGTATGTGTTCTTGGGCGAAAGTGAGACATACCCAGTCATTATCAATGCCCACTTAACCCAAGAACAGGAGCATCAATTGATTTCTACACTTCAAGACCATAGGGTTGCTATCGAGTGGAGTATTGCTGATCTCCGCGGTATTCGCCCCTCATATTGCACTCATCACATTTACACGGATGAGGGGGTGAAACCTTTAAGACAACCTCAAAGACGGCTTAACCCGAATATGCTAGAGGTTGTTAAGAAGGAGATCATCAAATGGTTGGATGCAGGTATTGTATACCCAATCTCTGACAGCCAGTGGGTGAGTTTGATCCAGATAGTGCCCAAGAAAGCAGGACTCATCGTAATAAAGAATGATAAGGGTGAATCCATCCCGACCCACATTGCGACATCTTGGCGGGTTTGCATCGACTACAGGAAACTGAACACGGCTACCCAGAAGGATCACTTTCCTTTACCGTTCATTGATCAGATCTTGGAACGGTTAGCCGGACGCAGTTTCTTCTGCTTTTTGGATGGATACTCTGGGTATAATCAAGTAGCGATTAGCCTGAAAGATCAAGACAAGACCACATTCACATGCCCCTTTGGAACATTCGCTTTCAAGCAGATGCCCTTTGGCCTCTGCAACACACCAGCAACATTTCAGCGTTGTATGATGGTCATCTTCTTTGACATGATTGGGGACTATGTGGAGGTATTCATGGATGACATCTCCATTTTCGGAGATGATTTCGCATCTTGTCTTGATAACCTCACCAAGATCCTGAAATGGTGTATTGAGGTAAACCTAGTACTATCCTGGGAGAAAAGCCATTTCATGGTGAGGGATGGCATAGTACTAGGGCATAGGATCTCTAAAAATGGATTCGAGGTCGACCGAGCTAAATCAAAGATTATCTCCAACTTACCGCCACCTAGCTCGGTCAAGCAGATTAGATCATTCTTGGGTCATGTCGGCTTCTATCGGAGATTTATATGCAATTTCTCAAAAATCGCATGGCCTTTGACGAATCTCCTGGTTGCCAATGCCCCTTTTGAATTTGACACCTCGTGTCTCAGCACCTTCGAGACTTTACGAAGCGTTGTCTCCAACTCCCTGATTCTCCAACCACCCAACTGGTCGCTTGATTTCGAGATGATGCGCAATGCTTCTGATTTTGCCGTCGGTGTTGTTTTAGGCCAGCGTCGGGAGAAACAACCCTTTGTCATATAATATGCTAGCAAGACGCTGAATGAGGCTCAGCGCAATTATACCGTCACAGAAAAAGAACTGCTAGCAGTAGTATTCAGGTTGGAGAAATTCAAATCGCATTTATTAGGGTCCAAGGTCATCATTTTCACTGACCACTCCGCCCTCCGGCATTTGTTGGCAAAGAAGGATGCCAAACCACGACTCATTAGATGGATCCTTCTATTGCAGAAATTTGATATCGAAATCCATGACAAAGCTGGAAAACAGAATGTTGTGGCGGATCACCTATCCAGACTAGACCCAGATCACATTCCTTATTCCCTGCCTATCCACGAGCAATTTCTGGATGAATCTCTTTTGGTAGTTCATTCTGTTGAGTTCCCCTGGTACGCGGATATTGCAAACTACCTTGCTGCAGGCAAGATTCCTGCGAATCTATTCAAAGACTAGAAACTCAAATTCACTGCAGAAGCCAAATACTACCTTTGGGATGACCCATTGCTCTTCCACATTGGAGTGGATCTGATTATTCGAAGATGCATCCCAGATTCTATGATCCCCAGTGTGTTATCTTTCTACCACAATGATGCTTGTGGTGGCCATTTCTCGGGATGTAAAACCGCTGCAAAATTTTGCAGTCGGGATTTTTCTAGCCAACCATCTTTAGAGATACACACGAATATGCCCAACACAGCAAACGATTCCAGTCGGTCGGGTCTATGACCAGGAGAGACATGATGCCACTCCAGCCCATCATGGTTGTTGAAGTGCTCGACGTCTGGGGCATCAATTTTATGGGCCCTTTTCCAAACTCGCATGGCTTTGAGTACATATTACTAGCCGTTGACTATGTCTCAAAGTGGGTCGAGGCCATCTCAACGAGACGGGCCGACCATAAGACCGTCATTTCTTTCGTGCGGCAGAACATCTTCGCGAGATTCGGAATACTTCACGCTCTGATTAGCGACGGGGGAAGCCACTTCATTCACACCCATTTCAGGTCGTTATTAAAGAAATACGGGGTACATCACCGTATAGCCACCCTGTATCACCCGCAGACCAATGGGCAGGCTGAAGTATCTAACCGTCAGATCAAGCTAATTCTCTAGAAGACGGTTAGACCAGATAGGAAGGATTGGTCCGACAAATTAGTCAATGCACTCTGGGCATATTGGACCGCATACAAGGCCCCACTCGGAATGTCACCATATCGCATGGTATATGTCAAGGCCTGTCACCTTCCTGCAGAGCTGGAACACCGCGCCTTTTGGGCGGTGCAAAAATGTAACCTTGACCTCGATGTAGGAGGTCAAGAATGGAAACTTCAGCTCAACGAATTAGAAGAGATTCGACGGGAGGCCTATGAGAATGCGTTAATATACAAGGACAAAACCAAGGCCTTTCATGACCGCCACATCCAGATGAAAGCATTCACGCCCAACCAGCAAGTTTGGTTGTTTGATTCATGACTGAAACTATTTGCAAGGAAGCTCAAGTCCAAATGGACTGGCCCATATGTTGTGATTTGTCCATATCCTAATGAGGTAGTACAGATCAAGGACCCAAAATCTGAACATATATCCACGATAAATGGCCAGCACCTCAAGCCATTTTTGGCCCAGGAACCTCCTCCACCTGACGAGATTGTTCATCTTATTGAGGACGGGTGATTGAGTGCTCGCCTAGCTGGAGGCGTTAAACTCAGCACATTTAGATAGCATATCCCACATTCCACCATCATCTATACATAACCATTTTTATACATAGCATATTTTTCTTTTAGCATATTTCTTTTTTGTATATTGCATGCTAACAAGTTAGCCGGTGCTGAATATAATTTCAGGAGCAATTACAGGTGATTTCTACCCATTCTCTCCCTGCAGTATTTATTTTCTTTTATACTCATGAATGAGGACATGAAAGAACTTAGGCATGGGGGGGTAGATACAACAAAACTGAAAAATTTTTATGCCAACATTTAGGAAAAACCTTGGAGCTGCATGTAAAATGTACTTTAGGACCCTAAATAAAAGAACAACCGACTTCACCTCCAATGCTCACATTGGAGATAGAAATCGTCCACAACAGCCATTTCCGACTCACCCGCTCACCTCTTGTTCTTAATTTAGGGTCAAGCTGAATGTAACCCGATATGGGAATTTCATGAAGTACAAATATATGAGGTTACTTGTTCATAGCATATATACATATTGCATTCATGAATAAGATTATTATATTAAGAGAATGCATTAGGAATTTTATCCTTTAGTTGATTCTTGTAATCTGAAATCCAGTACAACTTTTCACACACACATAGAATTTGCAATGGATTCACAGTGAAGGCTGATAAACATCTTTAGTCTGTCGAGAAGAAGCAGTGCTTCTTTTCCTGAACCCTTAGATAGTGTTTTGGGAGTCAGGCAGATTTTCCTCCAAAAATCCACCAAATAGTGTGAGATGAGAGTAGAATGTAATGGTGCTCTAAGATTAGTGTAAGGAATCCGGAATTCTAGATAATTAGGTGATGATACTCAGAGATTAGGCATAGTTTCCGCTCTTGGTTCCTGTGTATACATTTTTGAGTGAATTTTGAGAGCCACCAAATAAGGCAAATGCACGGAGAGTGAGTTTTCATAAAACTAGGGCTAAGGTGGATGGTTACGACCATTCTTTACGGAATCCTTAGCTGAAGGAGGGTATTGATGTCAAGGTCAGAAATACACCATCCTATCTATCTCTCCTGGTGCCGTGAGTAGGCACCTCCACCAAATAAGCCACCCAATGTCTCTTGAGTACCACCAATCCTTAACAAATGCCTCCTCAATAAAGTTCATGGATGTGTTATGTTGAAAAAAAAAAGAGAAAAAAATTAGAAAAAGAAGAAAAGGCAAAGAAAAGAAGAGTGAATTTAGTTCAGTTGCATTGAGGCAATACCACCAAATAAATTTGAGAACCACCAAATATAGCCTTAACCTATTTTTTGTGTGTTTTTGACCGCCCGAATATTGGTTGAGGAATTTCGACTTAGTGTTAGGGTTATGAGAACTCAATTTAAGTCTTAATGCCTAGTGAGACCACCAAATACAGATCGTATATGTGAATCTGGTGAGGTTGTGAGCTCTAAGAAAAAGAAAGAAAAGTAAAAGAAAAAGAGGGAAAGAGAGAATAAATACAAAGGAATCAAAAGGGAGCATAGTTTTCTCACCCTACTTTGAGTTGAGTTACTTAGTAGTCTGGGAATTTAGATTCTGTAGTACTAGTCTCTATGTAGCACCAAGTGAGAGTAAGCCACCAAATATATAATCTTTTCCCTCAGAGATTCTCTACCTAAGCCTAAAGCCGGGGTGAAATTCATAGAATATCTTGAATACCCCGAGGGAAGAAGTCCGCCTATCCTGCTAGAATTTTTACTAGGGGTCAAGTACAGGCTTTAGAGGTGAATCAGTTTTTCACTCAAATCCGTTGCAAAAGCTACATAGCTGCACTTCCACGATTGTCTGGATTTCTAGAGCATAGGATGAAAACAAAAGGGAGAAAAATCTCTATGCATACACTTGATAAAATAATCAGTCCCTTAGGAACCCTTGCTGTAAATAATTTAGTCTTGCATTTACTTGGGACTAGTAAGATTTAGGCATGGGGGTATGATTGCACAGCAATTATAGGTCTTAATTGACCTAGATTAGGTTAGAACATAGCATGGGTTAGGGTTATTCATGCATCCATAAGCATTATCTACATCATTACTTCTTTACTTTACCTTTGAATAAAATAATGTTATAATGTGTTGATTAAGTGCATTATGTTGATTACAGGCAATAAGCCGATCTGGAGTAGGATCTGAAGCTGGATTTGGAATAACGGGAGTTACAGCAGAGATGGAGCAAAAGGCTTAGATTAGATGTAGGAATAATGATGTAAGGGAGTTAAAGATTTGCTATTCTATTAAGTAGGAATAAGGCAGTAAAATATGAAGAACTTAGGTCCATCCTAGCCCTAGGATATCCTAGAGACTTCCCTAAGCCTTAGCCACCCTTAGATTAGGTCACAACACCCTAGGAAGCCCTAAAACTCTACTTCCAACCCTTATCTGGACGTCCAGGACCCTTAACCAAGTCCCACACACCTTAAACCCACTTCTGTAGTGTTATTGGATGTCCAAACACTTTATCAGACGTCCAATTTCTGCAGAATACCCAAAACAGAACCTTGATTTCCCCTGACTCAGATTGGACATCCAAAACTAAAGTCTGGACTTTTGATTTTTGAGGATAAGTCATCTGATCACATTTTTGGATGTCTGGTACTGCTCTCTAGTCCCTGTTTTGAGATTCAAGCCTTGATCTTGGATCTCTAGCTCCCTAGACCTAATCCCAACCCCATAAGAACCTAAATTAAGGTATCCTAACCCTAGAACATCACCTCTAGACCTACCTAAGGACCTAATGAGGTCCTCACCAAACCCAATTGACTTAGATCAAAGTCAATTACCTTCACCTAAGTCAATTGGATTCATTGAGTCCAATTGAGCTTAGATCTCAACCCACACAAGTTCAATTGGACCTAGTGAGAGTCCAATAGACCTAAACCCAACCTAATTGAGTTGTTTCACTCTCAATTAGGTTCACACTCATTCAATTAAACTTGGGTTGAGTTTAATTGTAATTTCCCCTTAGCAATTAGGGTTTGTAACCCTAATTCAAGACATACACCTACCTAAACCACTTAGCCACATAGAGCATGACCACACACACACACACACCCATTCACGCACACACACTTCTCTAGAGTTCCCTAGAACTCTCTTGAAGTGGCGCCACCTCTTGGTTTCCAAATTTAGCAACCAAGAGGCATTCAAAATGAGATCCACATTTTTTGGATCTCATAACCATATGGCCGACCACTCTTGGACTCTCTCTAGAGAGTTCCACACCTCTCTACAGAGAAGCCCTTAGGTCTATAAAAAGACCCAATGGGTGGCCAATTGCACCCATTCACTCCCTTAGCTCCATTCACATCCACCTCCACTTAGGCTAGCCACTCCATCTCCATGAGTTCACCACCACCATAAAGGATACCATGCTGGGATGCTGGATCACTCCTCTCTCTCTCCAAGGGCTGGCCTAAGCTCCATTGGCTGCCCCTCATTCTCCTCCCGACCACTCCAAGGCCATCGGAGACCACCTCTGTATGCCCTTTTGTTCTACTAGATCTAGATTAGTAGTTTAATCTCTTCATAGTTTTACTGCTTTTTATTACTGCTTAGTAGTGTAGTTCTTATTCTCCCCAAATGATGCATGCAAAATCCCCCCGTAGATTCTTGTATCCGATCATTTTCTGGTAGCTATTTTTACATTTCAAGCATTTCTGTATAAGCTTTCCTCTATCGTTCTTGTTGCAAACAACTCCCAATTGAATGAATGAAAAATGCATTTATATATATCTCCATGTTTTGAAATCACCATGAGCTTATTGATTGCTATCCTATTTGCGTGATTCAAGTTGCCTGCTTTCAATTGTTTATCTATTCCGCAACAAGCATGTCGTTTCCTAAAAATATCGAGAATCTAACGATAGACGCATTTTCCATAAACAGTCACCACCTCACTAGAATTGTGCGCACAAAAACTCACACGTTCACCTTTGTGATTTATTTAACACATGCACACGAAATCAGGGTTCATAATAGAAGTGGTGAAATCTTAATCAGAAGATTGGAAACCGGCGTGCGAATTTAAACAAGGTAGAGCGGCAAAAGATCGAATTCTAAAGTAAAACAAATGCCTCCTAGAGACGAACAATCGGGACTCAAGTCTCGTTATCTTTAGAAAATAATTTTTTGTTTGATCGTATTACGCGCTATACTACGATGCTTTTCCCTATGAAAAATGCCCATTACGCTAACAAACAGATCCCTGAAAAGATGAATGGTAAAGAAGTCGGGATCAAAATGAAATGGAAAAATGGAAGAATGACCCGAATCTGGCCATGGTTTAAGTGCATGTAAAATGCCAGACTCTGGTGGGTCGGGTGATAAGTCCAATGGAAAGGGAGGGGGAAAGGAGTCAATGATATGTAGGGTGGGTGAAGTTAGTGTGGATGTTTTTGGTGAAAAATCAAGAAGATTGAAAGAGTAAAAGTCAAACACTAGTTGATCTGAAAAGTCTCGGACCACAAAATCATCCTTAGAATAGGAATCAATAAAATCTAAATCCATGGTGGTCAAAGCTAAGTAGGATTTAATCAAGGATTTCTCACAAATTGCTTCCATTGTATTATCAGTGTCCTCGAAAATTTTATGATCAATGGACCTCTTGGTAGCTAGAAATAAATCTAATGAGAAAATCTGGTTGCCGCAACTTATATTCATTTTCCTAGAGTGAGAGTTGATATTAGCTATTGCGGTAATCAGAAGGGGTCTTCCAAGAATGGTGTTAGTGAGAGCTGTAGGTACCTCTATGTCAAGGATCAAAAAATTTATCGGATTTAGACAATTCCGGACCTTGACAAAATGATCCTCAATGATTCCCTGCAATTGAATGGTAGATCGATCTCCCAATTGAAATTGAATCTTAGTAGGTTTAAAATCACCGAATCAAGATTCCTCGAATATGACCGGGGGAATGATATTAATGGAGGTACCTAAGTTGAGAGGGGCAGGAAAAAAGGTGGTGTTATTTATGGCAACCGAGATGAGAGATGCGCCCGGGTCCTTTTTTGTGAGAGGCAGCTTGCTCTAAACAACTGAGCTTGCTGTCTTAGAAAGGACCACCCTTCCTAGATTCTGAGCCTCCCTTGTTGGAGTAAACTTTTCTTTCAAAAATTTAGAAAAGGCAGGGGTGGCATCTAGGAGGGGGATATTCCTCTCGACTTACTCAAATAAGTCCAAAAGATCTTGGTGAGAGGGCTCTGATTTTTGATCAAAAAAGATTGGATTGTAGTGTTTGAGAGTGAGAAGTAGGATTTGAATCAAGTGTTTTTGGGATTTCTTTTTCTTCTTCCTGAGTGGGGTTAGGAGAGTTGATTTGCATAGGCTGAGAGTGGGCTTCATCAATTTGATTTGAAGGCTCTAAATCAGTGGTGGTGTTCCCACTCCTCAACATATCTGCATATGTAGTTTGGTTACACTAGGAGGAGGTGGGGGGGCCTGATGTTGATAGAAACCAGGTTGGTACTGAGATATTGGGTTAATAGGAGGATGAACAGTGTGGTTTTGATGTTGGTGTCCACCCGGGTGTTGGTTCCTTTGGTTGACAAAGTTTGGTGTGGGCTGGGATGGTGAATGTTCTGCAAGTCCTTGAGTTGGAATAACCCCAATTTGATCATTGAGATTGTTAACAACATGGGTGATTTCCGTAGTTTTTCTTTGCATCTCCTGCAGGGTTTTCATCATTTGGGCATTGATGTCTTCTTGAGATGGCCCAGATTGATAAGTTTGATTTGAACCATACGCTCCAAATGGGTTTTGTTATTCGTGAGGAACTGGATTGGTCTAGGAGTGAGTCGGATAATTCCTCAAATTAGAGGAATTTTGCAATTGCTCCTGGAAGGTGGAGACATTTTGAGTGGGGTAATGATTTGGATAAGTATAATTCCTTGTTGAACCATAGAAAGCCTCAGAATAATGATTATACTCATCACAGGTCGTATGCAAATTTTGTCTGTTTGGGATGTGAGAAGGGGTGAGATGTGGAATGTGTGGAGCTTGGGCAAGTGTGGCAGGACTCCCTTGGTTGGCTAGGTTTGTTAAATCCTTATGCAATTGTTGTTGCTTAACTTGTAGCTGAGCCATTATGGAGTAGAAATTAGGTGGGGGGGCCTGATTAAGAAGCTCCTGGGTGAAAAGATTGGGGAAAGAATAATTAGCATGCAAGTTAGAGGACCAATTTTTATTTTCCATTTTTAAAGAAGAGGAAGAATGCAGGAAAAGTCTTTTTGGGGAGGCAAAATCAAGTGGTCCCTTTAAGTGTGGAGTTTTGGACCGTCGCCCGTGCAAAATGGAAGAAATGGTAGGGGAGGAGAAGAGATGGAGATGAGAGAAAGTGTGAAATCAATCAATCAAAATTCTAGACCTAACTTAAATGTGATTCCCTAAAAATTAACCTAAGACTTGATCTACCTAGGAAATAAGCAATCACTAGTGAATAACCGTTCTGTCAACAAGCCTAGCCAAGTTGTTTAAAGGGAGGTTTTGGCCCAAGCATTTCCCAGGAAATCCCCAAGTGCTTGTACAAACCCACGCCTGGTTGTTTGACAGGGCCCCTCAACTTGAACACCAGATATAGATGGCAGAATTAATATTAACTAAAGAAAACTTAAGGCCTAGATAGCAAGCCTAAGTTGATGAAACCTTAGGGGTCAAGTTGCTATAGATTTTAATTAGGTCTAGGATACTAAAGTGCACACGGAATGTGGAGGGCATTGATTGGGTTATTGCCTTGTTATTTCAAATTTTATAGTGTGTGCAAGAATTGGAAAGTGGTTCCAATTTCAAACAAGTTGTCACACAATTTTTGTATTTTTATCTTTTAGGATTCAATTTAATTTAATGTATTTTAGGGTTTCTTTTATCAAATGTTCAAGCAAGTTTTGAAACTCCATAATCAAAGGAAAAGCAAGTTGTATTGGTGATGGTTAATTTTTTTTAATGTGAGTCTCTAAAAAAGAAAGAAAGAAACTCTAAGTCAATTGTCCCAAAGATAGAAAATAACTACCAATGAATTGTTTTTAGGCTTTCTATATTAAGTAGTGGTCCAAACATGTCAAAGAACACAACTACTTTGAAGAAAATCAAACAAGGATTCAGAAAAGATTTTTTTAAGATTTTAAGAATTTGTTTGATGATTGTTTTGAATTTTTATTTGTACTGGTGTCAAAGTTTAGAAATGATATCCGTGGGCATTTTGGACTTTTCAGTATTACCACCGACCTCAAAAAATTTTGGTGACTTTATATGATGTGTAAAATTTCACAAGGATTTCAGAAAGATAAATTTCATAAAAATTGGATGAGCATAAAAATTCCAAAAATTCATAGGTAGTAACAAAATAGGAAGATTAGAGGGTGTGACCCCTCTGCATTCCATGAATTTTTAAAAATTAAATACAAATTCAATTATTCTGAAATTTGGAACGGATGTTTCCAACTTGATTTGGAATCTTTTTGTAAACTTCCAAGAGTTTAGGAGGCTAGTGGTGATCGGAATTGATTTTTCAAATCCAGACAGAAGTTTGGATCTGAAAGGGCAGAACACCAATACTAGAAATGGAGTGGTGTTAATGGTGCAAACAAGCAATCACTGGGTTTTAAAATGCACCACTCCACTTAATTAAGTTATTTAGGGTCCTAAAAGCTAATTTTAGTGTATTTTGGTAGTTTTTTAGGTTAGGTGTGACAAGTAAGAAGAACCAACCTGAATGTTCACGAGACAACAAGGAACTTTAAGTTTTTGCTTCCAAATTCCTGCTTTCCCATTGTAGTTCCTGCACACACTAGAGAAAAGAAAAAGAAGGGGATGAGATCCATTTCAAGCAAGAGAAAAAATGATTAAGCAAAGCCGTGCCTCCCCGGCAACGATGCCAAAAAGTGATGCGAAAAATTGCGTGATTTGTAATTAGGGTTTTTAAAGTCGTAACACGTGAAATTGCATACGCTTTTAAATTTCTATTCTTAGATAGTGGGGTATCTAGGGTCATCTAAGGAAGCCAAATGTTTGCAAAAATATGTTTCTTGCTTGGAAATGAAATCTCAACTTTCTTTTTGGTCTTTTTCAATATATCATTTTTATGTTTTTGAAATTAAGGCAACATGTGAAGTTGTTGGCAAGAAAAAGTTCCTACACCTACTATGATAATCTAAGTGGCAAAAATTATCCTCTTTCTAAGCTCAACCTAGGCACGTGAAGGCCTAGGTTAATTAGAAAGGAGTGAAATTACACTAAAGAGAAAGCAAGGTAATGCAATAAAAAGAATGCAACAAGAAATGAAGGCAACTTCTTTTTTTTTATTAAAGGAAATTGTCTACTAGTAGATGAATGCTTCTACAAAGAAACAAATTGAAAAACAAAATAAAGACAAATTCTTTAGATGATGATGGTGATGAAGAGGATGAAGATCTTCTTGCTCCAAGCCTGGTATCTCCCGGTCTTGAAAAGAAGGTCTTCAGCTCCTTCCTTCTATAGCTTCGCTAAGATGATGTCCTCTAAGGCAAACCCTTAAGGGGCGTGCCCTATGCTTCTCTCCAAGGGTGGACGTCCACCCTAAGTCCTTCTCCTTTGCCAGGCCTTCCTCCTTGGAGTAGAATGCTCCTCCTCCTTGGTGTGGCACAAGTTGAAGAAAGTTGGGAGAAGAAGGCACCAAAGGGGCAGGTGATGTGCCCCCTTAATCTTATTCTCTACTCCTTCTTGGCCGTAGGTGTAGGTGGATGTAGGTGGAATCAAACACTAATGGAGGATGATCAAAAATGGTGGTAGGTGATGGGTTTATATAGAGTAGGAAGGGGGCATAGGTGGCTCTTGGAATGGATGGCTAGGATAGGATATGGGGGGTAGTTGGGGATCCTAGGGCTAAGGGTGATTAGTGCCAACCCAAGGGGTACCTAGGTGGTGGTTATGGGTGGTGGCACCCCTTGAATTTGGTGCCAAAATGGGTTCTAGAAGGGGGGCTTAGGTGGCGCCAAGTAGGGTTCTAGAAGGAGGGGTAGGTGGGTGGCTAGGATGGGTTATATGGGTAGGTGTAGGGTTAAGATGGGGGGTTTTTGGAGGGAATTTTTGTCGCCAAAACAAGGGTAGTTATAGGTGGTTTTGGCACCATTTAGTGGTGTCTTTTGGAGGTAGTGGGTAGGCTAGGTTGGCGCCAAGGTGAGGTGGAAGTAGGGTTAGCTTATGTGGAGCTTAGGTGAAGCTAGTTGGTGGAGTTGTTAGGTAGGGTTTTTAGGTGGTAAAAGCCAAGGGAGTTGGAACATAGCTAAGCTAAGCTAAGCTAAGCTAGCTTAGCTAGTAGAGGAGTAGAGGAGGAGGTATTGGAGCTAGGGTTTGAAGAGAGGAGCTGAGTGGGAGAAGCCTGGAGCTTGAACTGGAGCTGGCAGCTGCTGAAGAGGGTGGCATGGAGCTACTCTTGCTGGCTTAGTTTGCTAGTTCTTTGCTAGCTGCTAAGCCAAGCTAAAGTGAGCTGGCTTCTACCATAATAAGCTGAGGTGAGCTGGGTCTGGTGCTCCCGGGGAGGATCAAGCTGGTTGAGGCAGCAAAGGTAGCTTAGCTCAACTGAGTTGAGCGAAGCTGAGTCCCCGAGAGCTGGACTTGAGCTTCCTGAGTTGGAATGAAGTCATCTTCAACTGGCTGGAGTTGAGTGGAGCTGGATGTCGCTGGACCTGAGCTGGGGTGAACTCCAGTCAACTCAGCTGAGCTAGCTAGAGCTCCCTGTGGACTAATGGGTGCTGAGATGAGCTAGACTCAGCTAAGTTGAGCTGGATCTGAGCTGTCCTGAGCTAGGGTGAGCTAAGATGAGCTCTCTTGAGATACCATTCAGCTGAGATGAGCTGAATGGAGCTAGGATGAGCAAACCCTAATTCAAGTGAGCTAAATTCCAACTATGGTGAGCTGGATCAAGCTGAGTTCCAGTTGGTGAGAGCTTCCCCTTCACCAATTGCCTTCCTGAGTGCTAGGGTTCTAGGGATCTGGCAATCTGTTTATCCCTAACACTCACAAAAGCACATAAAAAACACAATAAAAAATGCAATGCATGCCTAACCTAATTTATGCCTAAATGCAACCCAAAAACCCATTTGCAGAGCAAAATCTTAAGAGCTAGGTTTGTTTTAATGCATAAGAATAATGATAAACTAGCATTTATCAACACATCACATCTATATTGAAGAGTGCTCATGACCATCCCGTGAAATGCAGAGATGCCTAAATCCAAATTTGCAGGATGTAGTGAAAAAGGAGATTATCAAGTGGTCAGATGCAGGGATCGTTTACCCGATCTCTGACAGTCGGTGGGTGAGCCCAATTCAAGTTGTGCCTAAGAAGGCAGGACTCACCGTGATCACGATTGAAACCAGAGAAACTATACCGACCCGTATAGCGAACTCATGGAGAGTATGTATTGATTACAGAAGACTCAATTCCTCCACGAAGAAGGATCATTTCCCACTACTATTCATTGATCAGATACTCGAGAAACTAGTGGGAAATCAATTCTTCTGCTTTTTGGATGGGTACTCCGATTATAACTAGGTTGCAATCCATCCTGAAGACCAAGAGAAGACTACCTTCACCTGCCCCTTCGGGCATATGCTTTCCGGAGGATGCCCTTCGGTCTCTGCAATGCATTCGCTACTTTTCAGTGGTGCATGCTTGCCATATTCTCAGATATGATAGGTGAATACCTTGAAGTCTTCATGGATGACTTCTCGGTATTTAGAGAATCTTTTGATGATTGCCTCCTGCACTTGGTCTAAATCCTTAGGCGATACATCGACGTGAACTTGGTTCTTTCTTGGGAAAAGAGCCACTTCATGGTACCTGAGGGAATTGTCCTGGGACATCTCATCTCTGAGAAAGGCATCCAGGTTGATCGAGCCAAGGTGAATCTGATTCCAAACTCCCTATGTCTAGCTCGATCAAGGACATCCGTTCATTCCTGGGGCACATCGATTTTTACCGTTGATTCATTCCCGATTTCTCGAAAGTCACGCGCCCCCTGACTACTTTTCTCTCCAAGGATGTCTCCTTCGAAATTACTAAGGAGTGCACTCCGATGTTTGAGATCCTACATGATCGAGTTACCCAAGCACCTATCTTGCAGTCCCCTGATTGGTCTCAACCCTTTAAGATTATGTGCGATGCATCTGATTATGCTGTGGGTGAGGTACTTGGACAGAAAATAAATGGGAAACCCGTGGTCATCTACTATGCTAGCAAGACACTTGACGAGGCTCAGCGTAACTACACAGTTACTGAGAAAGAACTGTTAGCCATAGTATTTGCCCTAAAGAAATTCAGATCATATCTTTTGGGTTCCCGTGTTATCATATACTCAGATCACACTATAATAAGGCACCTCCTTGTGAAGAAGGATGCGAAACCTTGACTAATTTTCTAGATCTTACTGTTGCAAAAATTTGATCTCGAGATTCGTGATAAAGTGGGAAAGCAGAATGTGGTAGCTGACCACTTATCCCGCCTTCCTTCTAACATTATTTACCCTTCTAGACCCATCACAGAACACTTTTCCGATAAGCACCTCCTGACTATTAGTATGGGACTTCCTTGGTTTGCTGATTTGGTGAACTACTTGGAGTCACATCCGATCCCGTCCAATTAGTCGAAGGCCAAGAAGGACAAATTATTTTCTGATGCCAAGTACTACATCTAGGAAGACCCGTACCTCTTCTGCATTGGTGCTGATCAGATGATCACATGGTGCATCCCGGAAGAGAAAATTCAGGACATTTTGTCCTTTTGCCATGACCAGGCCTGCGACGGACACTTTTCCGGACATAAAAACGCAGCAAAAGTCCTCTAGTGTAGCTTTTACTGGCCCACGATTTTCATGGATGCATGCGATCACTGTAAGGCATGTACTCATTGCTAGACCTTGGGCAACATGAATGTTGAAGAGGAAGATCTATGCAAAAAGGATTGAATTTTGAAAAACCCATCGTCGTAGTTTGATTTGCAAAGAAATCCGTGAATAGATAAATTTATATCGAAACTCTAAGAATTCTGGGTCGAACACAGGGAGGTAGACGTTTGATTCAAAATCGCATTTGTTTAATTGTCACGAAGCAAATTAGCTAATCGAATTGAATATAAATTAGCTATCTACTTAAAGAATAAAGAATAGAAGACAGAGAGAGAATATTACAAATAAAGAGCAAATAGAGGTAGAATAAACATGGATTTCATTACCACAAACTGATGTTCATTACAATTACAACTACTCACTACACTAAAAAGCAGGAAATCTACACTAGAAAGCAGGAAATCTATATTAGAAAGTAGTAAAAGAGAAGATAGAGAGAAGTTATCCTCCTCGATGGTTGCTTTGAGAACGAGCCGGACAGAGCAACGTCTGGAAGATGGAGGACAAAGCAGGAAGAAGGAGAACGAAGTGGGAAGAACTAGGGTAAGGTAGGATGTCGTCGTCGTGGAACAACCGCGGGATGCTCCACGAAGGGGGAGGTGGAAAAATTCTAATTTTAACTCTAATGGAGCATCCCAGGTTTGGGACAAGCTCTTAGAACTTTGGAGGGGGTGAGAGAAGAGAGGAAAGGATGAGAATTTCATAGGGTAGGGGTCTCCTTTTATAGTTGCACGGATTGGGGACAATTTGGTCATTACATATTCAAAACATTAAATGAGGGGCTCTTTAGTGACAGATTTAAGCGTCACTAAAGACCCCACATCGCTGCAACCCAGCGCACATGTGCCTGCACCTCCTCACCTTCTACATCTACTCGTGTTCTCACAAGATCAGCTTTACAATCTCAAGATCAAATGGCTTAAAATGCTCCTAGCCAGTACCTCTTCGTCAGCTCAATGCACAATGCATGACTCTTCTCAGCTGTCCGATCTCGCATCCAACGGTTCAGAATGCATCGCGCCCCCCGCATCTGATCAGCCATTTGAATTTATGTAGGATCACGCATGCGTGAACAGTGCACATCCGTTGGACCATGTTGCCCACTCCTCGCCCGCATGATCTACATCGAACGACTGAATTGAATGTGCCCAGTGTCTTTAGCTCAATTTGAGGATTGCAAGGATTCAACCTTGCAACCTCTGCCTTGAGATAGCATCCACGACCAACGCGCTACAGGTGCTACTTAGTCTCGCTTAGGAATTAGGCACGTGCGCCTGTGGCTGTTGGATCAAGATCCAATGGCCCAAATCATCCGCTCCTTTGCCTTCAGAAGTGCAGCTGCGGGTCCTTGGGCCGATTGGGCAGCTGAGATGGCACCATGTGGTGCCATCTTGGCCGTCCATATTTTGTGTGTTATAGACAGTGCGACGAATGTTGGATTGGACCAATTTTTGCGTCGTTAGGCTGCGATTGTCGATCCGAACCCATCCGTGTGGTCGGATTTATCGTCTGAAGTGCGAACTGACACCATCTTAGCCCTTGATTTCTGACCTTCCTAAGACTATATCTGGTGCTACAGATGTCCGATCAGGGTGATCTTAGAGTCGTTGAACTCCAGTCGTCACCTCGATCAGATCCATATGGTTGGATCCTCAGTTTGAGGCCCTGATTAAAAGTCGCTCTGTCCCTGGCCATAAAAGGAGACAATTACTATACAATTTGTACAATTTTGACCTAAATTCATGATTATGCATGTTGTGCAATATTTACAATGTATGATGCTAATATAGTAATAAGAGCATGCATTAATAGACATTTTTGGCTATTCAGATGTATGCACATCACACCCCTATCTTTTGCTAGTCCCTAGCAAAAACTACATGCCATTTATAAAAGGATTAGGATTAGATTACTCGAGAAAAAGTCATTTTCAGCATTAAAAATTTTTTACTAAGGACCTGAACTACACAGACACAACAACGCCTAGGTATCTGCCAAAATGCAGATCGCCTCAAGCCCTCGCCTTATTCAAAGAAGGATCCCTTTTTCTCTTTTTCTTCTTTTCTAATTTTTTTGGATTTTTGAGTTTAGGGTTTCAGAGAAGCTTTCTACGGCCACTCAACCTACCTAAGACTCGATGAGAACCCTAATTTTTAAGCATCTTTTCGTGAGTGTGGTAGACTCGTTGATCGGCAATCAGAACGAACTTCGAGTTTCTACGTCCCTAGGTGACCATAAAAAGAATTCTACCTAAAGGTGTATCTATATGACTGGTAGCTTTCTCCCTACTTTTATTTTTATGGGTCAACACAAGGGTGAACCCAGTGCATATCTCCCCGGCTTATTCTACTTCTCTGCTTCTTCCTAAGTGTTTTGGAATTTTACGTGCATTTCTTGAGCTGGGTTCTGGACAACCTACAATGGGCTGTTACCCACGATAACTTGCCAGCCATACTCATGCGGTGAAGTGTGGATTATTTCTTTTGTTCCTTTTTTTCTTTTCTCCTTTTCTTTTTCTTTTTCTTTCCATTTGGGCTTTCTTTTTCTTTTCTTTCTTTAAGTAGGTGGCTTCCCTGGTCTAAAATTTACGTAAAGGCGGCAGGAAAAGAATGGTCCAATGGCTGGGCTTTGGACAACCTACTAATGGGCTGTTATCGATTATAACTTGCCAACCATACCACCCTAGAAGGTTCATTAGCTACCCAATTTCCGTTAAAACTGCAGAACAACAAGTCAGTGCAAATAGTGTGTAAATGCTTAAACTTAAAGTTTCCTCAAATCAGTGGGTGGGTTAATAAGTCGTATACTTATCACCCCAACTTATTTAACCAAATTGAAATAGAATTTAGGATGTCAAGGACTCAATAAACAAATCCATAGTTTAGTGGATACCCGAGCTGATTAAGCCCAACGACCTGAAGGGTCTTAGTATTTAGATCCTACTGTATTATTTTCTAAGATTGAAAAGTCCTAATGCCCAAGTATTCTTTCCTAATTCAATTTTTTTTCAAAAAAAAAGAGACAATAAAAAGAATCAACGAAGCTAACAAGATGATTCAGAAATGAATATCCACCCTCCATGCCTATCTAATGCAATGTCCTCATTGTATTAAAAGACATGAAATAGAGTGGAATAGAGTAGAAAGCACCTGAATTGCGTGAATAACAGGTCAGCTTCGAAATGAAAAGAACCTGTATATGTGCTGAAGTTAGTGCCTTCAGCTAGGCACACTATACAAATAAAGAAGAAACAAAGAATTTACAGGTGCAGGTTAGAATTAGAATAAAAAGATTCACCTCAAGACCTACCAGTAGATGTCCACAGATGTGGACTAGATTATGGTGCAGACCCATCCCCCATGGTCGAGTATATTTAAGGTTCTGGATAAAAATTACCCAGAACCTGAGATTTGTATGCAAGCTGAGTCGAGCCTGCGATTTGCAAGGATGCAACCCAAGACCAAAAAGTCAGGTTACATAGAAATCAAGCTTAAAAGGATAATCAATGAATGTGTGCTTGGGTTGGACATCCTCTAAAAATATGTCATAAGGGTCCTAGTAGAAGTTGGGAGTTTTAGACAAATTGGAACCCTTAGACTTGGTTTTCTGCTTCCTCCGGAATCGACTTCCCAAATCAACATTTCCAACTTTCTATCCTTCGCAATCAGGATTTCAAATTCCAGGACCTCCTGCATATTAATCACCCCGTCTGAAATTTCCAAGTCTAAAATATGAGACCGAATCAGAATTGACTTAGGTCTAGTGATCTCAAAAATAGAATCGCCAGTAAGCTTAATGGGGTGTGATTGAGGATTACGGCTTTGAATTGAATCCTTCAAAAAGTAAGGATCTAAATCTACCATGTAAGCCCCAATAAGATCAGTTTCCTTAGTTATCAGGTCGTCATAATATTCATCAGATTCCTCAAGCCCAACCGTCTCACAGAAATCGTGTTCTGTAAACTCACGTAAGACTTCGCAAAATGATTCTTCACCTTTAGAATGAAAGAAATCTAAATCTGCATTAATGTATGTCTCAAAATCATCAATCACTTTCTGATCCATGGAGACATACGTTTCCTCGTACCCTAGCTCAGGGATCTCAGGAGAAGAAATCAGTTCATCCTTAATTGGTTGCTCTAGACCAAGCTGGTCAATGCCGATCTCGTAACACATGTCCCCCCAAGAGGTGCCTGAGCGAGTTTTGACATTAGCTCTCCTAAAGGGGCTTCATCTTGGGAATCATCCCAAGATTGAACTAAAGCAACCACAAATCTCATCCTAAATTTCAATAACTTACCAAGGAAAAACTCACCCAGGCCCTTATCCTTAACATCCTAGAGCCAATCCAACAAATACTTGTTCAGATCATCAATCATTTCAATCAGGGACTCCAATTCTTCAGTGCAAGGTGTTGGCTGAGCTTTTAAAGATTGTATAGTATTCCTCAAGTTAGCCAACACCTTCTCTTGGACTTGGTTAACCTAAACTAAATGGTTTGGTGCAGGGTTGGGTGGGTTTGGGTTCAATGCAGGGGAGTCAACAAATTGAGGATCTTGATACCCTCCCTGATAATAGGTCATTTCAAGTTGTTCATAAGGTGGTAATGACCTAAAGGCAATGTATTCTGGGGAGGGGTAAGGATCAGCATATCCTTCTTGATTGTAGATTGTATTAGGTTGTCCATGAAAGGGTGGTGATCTATAATCGATGTAGCCCTGAGAAGGATAAAAATCTTGATGATGGTGTCTAGGGTTATATCCTAAACATAGAGGTCCGGAACTATATCCCCAATCCGAGTTATCCCAACTAGTAGATGGTTGATAATAGCACGAGTCGGGATAATAATCATCATGTTGTGGATAAGACATATCAGGAGGATAAGAACAAGAATGCATGTAGAATGTAGAAGGATTCATGACAGACGGGAGGAAGAAAGGCACCCTGCAAAACAAACAATCAAACATGTCCTTAAGTGGGCTAGCCTAAAGACCTACAGACTCCCAGAACCCATCTTGAGATAAAGAAACAATTTGATCTACTTCTTTCCGTTCAATCCAACCAGTTAGAGGGAGGGACTGGGGAGAACGTTCTTCCTTTGGCTTGAGCCTCCGGTTCCAAGTGTACCCCCCAGCCGTGATCATTTGATTATGCTTCCCTAGCTAGACATCAGATTGAACAGTAGAAATAGACTAATCAAAAATAATCTCGATCTGGGCTCCGAAGAGCGAGTGCAATCCTTATGGCCAACGTCTACACTATTTTAATTAAGGTTAGGTTTGAATGTGCTTTGAAATGTGATGGGTCCTTTATCTGGGTTATGCCCTTAATGATTGATTGATATGTGTGTGCGTGCACAATCAGTGATTTTCAAGCAAGATTATTTTTGGATGCGGAGAATTTTAGGGTTCAAATCTTGCTTAGTAGCTTTTATGATTCAATTTTAGGCATATTCAATCAAGTTCAGTTGGTACACCAGGTTTCGAAAGCACAGGTGAAGATGTTTTCCTTTGAAACTTAAAATAATGTAGAGTGCCTAGTAAATCCCTAAAAGTTGAACCTATGTGGCAGCTACTTGATGAGTTGATTTTAGTTGAACTGACGCAGCCCAATCAACTCAAACAATTGGCCTGTTACACCACTTAATTAGGCACATAAGTGATTACCTAATCTGATTTCTACTCGATTATGTGTTTGGGTGTGTGTATCGGTTCCAAAGATCGATTTACCAATTGAATTTGAAAATCAGAAGAGGTTGTGTATCTCTGTGGGGTTTTTTTTTAATTTTTCTTTTATATGTGGAGGGTGAGGTGGGTGGAGGTGACAAACAAACAATCAAAAACTAACCTTAGAGTTTATAAGAACACCTAAGTTAATTTATGTTTGTGTTATGTGGTGGAATGAAAACTAGTGGGTGGGAGGTGGGGGTAAACTTACAAACCCTTCAACAACACTTTACTCCAATCTACCGCTTTTGCCCATCTCGAGAGAGTACATGCAATCACAATAAGAAAGGAGAAAAGTGAGGTAAAAGATAAGTAAGATGGGAAAACGTGAAAAATCAAAGATCATCGCCTCCCTAGCAATGGCACCAAAATGTTGAAGCGGAAGATCTACGCAAAAGGGATTGAATTTTGAAAATTTCGTTGTTGTAGTTTGATTTGCAAAGAAATCCGTCAATAGATAAATTTGTACCGAAACTCTAAGAATTCCGGGTCGAATATAGGGAGGTAGACGTTTGATTCAAAATCACGTTTGTTTAATTGTCACAAAGCAAATTAGCTAATCGAATTGAATCTAAATTAGCTATCTACTTAAAGAATAAAGAATAGAAGACAGAGAGAGAATATTACAAATAACGAGAAAACAGAGGTAGAATAAACATGGATTTCATTACCACAAACTGATGTTTATTACAATTATAACTACTCACTGCACTAGAAAGTGAGAAATCTATATTAGAAAGCAGTAAAAGAGAAGATAGAGAGAAGTTATCCTCCTCAACAGTTGCTTGGAGTACGAGTTGGACAGGGTGACGTCTGGAAGATGGAGGTCGAAGCGGGGAGAAGGAGAACGAAGTGGGAAGAACTAGGGTAAGGCAGGATGCCGTCATCGTCATAGGATCCACTTCCCAAATGGACTAAGAAGATAACCACGGGATGCTCCACGAAGGGGGGAGAAGGTAGAAAAATTCTAATTTTAACTCTATTGGAGCATCTTGAGTTTGGGACAAGCTCTTAGAGCTTTGGAGGGGGTGAGAGAAGAGAGGAAGGGATGAGAATTTCGTAAGATAGGGGTATCCTTTCATAGTTGCACGGATTGGGGGCAACTTGGTCATTACATATTCAAAACATTAAATGAGGGGGTCTTTAATGATGGATTTAAGTGTTGATATATCCATATTTATTTGCAAAATTTATGTCTAACTATTGTTAGTTCAAGGATAAGCTAATTAACATTGCATCATATTAGGTTAGAATAGTCACTTGACATCATTTAATAAATATTACATTTTTACGGGGTTTAGTTGTAATTTTATTACTACTTATATCTGGTAGCTTGATGTCAT
Source organism: Thalassia testudinum (assembly GCA_037157565.1). NCBI lineage: Eukaryota > Viridiplantae > Streptophyta > Magnoliopsida > Alismatales > Hydrocharitaceae > Thalassia > Thalassia testudinum. The sequence continues at coordinate 97,681,178 of JAZHRO010000031.1, forward strand.
TGCTTATACGTGTGCAGGTGCCAGGTATAAATTGGATTGGAGCTTTACAGAGAGGAGAAATTATTTTTGAACTCAAATGTATAATGAAAAGGTTGAGCTATTTTCTAAACCTAGATCCAATTAGACCTTTGTCTTAACATATTTAGAAACCCAATTCCCATACCTACCTATATTTACCCAAGCTACCAAATACCCATACATCCTACGTAACCATATATCTCCTCCAAACCTCCAACAAATAATTTCCACCAAACATTTGACCCTCTCCATGCAACCCACAGACGTAACATCCCGGCCTCCACTACGTGAGCCAATCCTAGCATTCTCATGCAATAACAAATACCATTTCCTTTCCCATGCATAAATATCTCCTCACCTTATGTTCACCAACTACCCTACGTGATCAAATTATCATAGCCTACATAACCCACTAGGAGTACAACACACGTCCACCGCCCGTGTTCTCTATCCTACGAAAACTAAACCTATTCCCACGTAAACAACCGCTTGCTTTATCTCCCGAGAAAAAAAAAATTCCAAATCTGAACGACCCTATATGAGTTGGACTCCCTCCCTATTTGTTTCTCAACCGCCAACACCCTCCAATTATCCCAATAAATCCAATACCCTCTGGCTGCAACAATTTCGCTCCTCCTCCGATGATTTTTTTTATCTTTCCTTATAAATAAATCCCATCTCCCTGGGAATTCCAAAAAAAAACAAGTCCCACGCCATCCAATCTCTCCCACCACCATAGTTTTTTCCCTCCTCTCAATTCTTCTCTCCACCGTAAATTTCCCCGCTCCGCCGTACCTTGCAGATGCCTTCACGATTCCCTCTCTCTCACTCCTCTTTTTCTCCTGCTCACCCCGTACTTCTCTTTCTCTCTCTCTCTCTCTCTCCCCTATTTTTCTCTCCTCACGTACGCAAACCCCCGCCCACTACACGTCTCTCCTCATTCATCTCTCTCTCCCTCATGATTCCGCCCTGTGGGAACGCCTTTGTCGTTCGACGTCCACGCCCGCTCTCCTCCTCCGCTCTCTCTCTCCCTCGTGCATGCAACACGGCATCGCGTGAGAACTCTCCCTCGATGCTCTTCATCGCCCTCGTCCGCATGTCCTCAACATAAGACCATGACCCCTAGCATCTGCACGCTATCGACGAGCATTGCACCACCCTCAACCATGATGTCTCTTCTCCGACCTCTCGCCTTTATGCACATTCTCCACTGACAACTGTCAACGACACTCTCCACCTCCGTCACGACATCGTCAAATTTCTATATGAGATTATTTTTCCCTTTTTCTTCTTGTTATTCTATGTTATTCTGACTTTCTAGTAGTAGTAAAGTTCTTATTTGCATTTATGTGTTCACTTCATATTTATCTCCATGTTTGTTTAATTTATTTCCTTTTATTATAAAAAAAATAAATAATATAAATAATAATAAAAAATTTCATTTACTTGATCAGGTTGGAAATCATCTAGATATCCCTACCTCCTTGTGAGATGAGTCATACTCCCAATATTATTCTCATATTTTTTGGAGACAGTTTCATAAATCTAAACGATGTGTTTTCGCACCTACGACGATAGATTTATCATTATCGCGATTTCACGCCCAGTTTTTGGCGTCGTTGCCGGGGAGGCATATATTTGAGATAGTTTCTTTCCCAACATAGTATTCATGAGCCTCACATATTTCTCTATCTATTTGCAAGTACCAACTACACGAGACAAAATCTTGACGAGTTGTGAAAGCAAGTTGCATAAAAGGAGTTCGTGTAGGTAGGATGCGACCAAGGCACACGACAGGCGCAATAGAGCAATGATGTCGACCTTGAGCAATGCCCACACACTCGGAGAATATGCAGGAGACCTAGATCTTGCTTTCACAGGGGATTCTCCTGCGTTGCAAATTTTATTTTTGTCTTCTCGCCCTTGTAATTGGGGCTGATTTTTGGGAGTTTGTCTCCACATTCTTTAGCTATTAGGGGCTATTCTTTTGCGTGCATGATTCAATTTTCGCTTGCTTGCCTCTAAAACAAACAAAAAAAAAGAATCGAGCTGCATATTTAGGAGTTACATGCCCTTAGGTGAGTGCATTTAGGGGTGATTGAGCAGCATGTTAGATCTTTTTTCTTGCATTGCGTACATATTTGCACAGAGATTGCTGGAGATAGGTACACTTTTCTATCTTTGCATCTAACTCCTATTCACGCATTTGCATTTGGATTAAAATTCATGACCACTAAACTGATTGAATTAACCTAATTTAGTGGTCGTCCAACTAAAATTGGGACTGATAATCAGATTCGACCTTAAAACCAAATCACACTTGATCTGATTCAAAGGGACTTGTCTGCATTTTCAAAATAAAAAGTTATTTACGGTGTGATGCACACTTCTAACACTGAGCAAACACATTATGCACCGCACCAAGGCTCGATCCCTTAAGGCTATAGGCACTGATCTCTTTATCGATGCAGACCCTCCTACTTCGCCTTATGGTAGTGGTATTGTCTTATGACCCAATGTTTTGATACTGTAAGGAGGAGGACACCCTTTAAAGGAACAAAAGGGTAGTTAAGAGGCACCGCATACGCATCACCTCAAAGGAAGGGTTCGCCCTACTTGCATCCCTTAGTTCCATCCTTGGAGTAACTTCCCACTAGATCACTTGAGAGTACCACTTAAGTAAAGTGTAGGTCTTAGGGCACTCCGTAGGTTGATTTAGGGTGCGTAACTGGTTGTCTTGTGTGCGCTTGATTGATTGCTATTGTCCATGCATGGTACAAGATCAAGAAAACCAAGGTTAGAGGGACTTTTAGGCTTTAAACCTAGGAGGAAACCTAATTCCAGTGAACCCTCAACAATGGATCCACCACTTCTTGACCAACCCAACCCAAACCATGAGGAGCTAATGGAGCAATTGCATGAATAGTTTGAGGAATGGCTCAACAATAGAAACCAAAACCAACCACAAGCTTGACCCTTACGGGACTTTTACAATCCTGCGACTTACAATGCCGTACCTCATGTAAGGGTTCCTGAAGATGATTCTGAACTCAAATCCCATTGGATAGGTCTTATTCAAAACCATTTCCATGGACATAACACTGACGACCCATTCCAACACATTGAGGAACTTACCACCCTTGGTCAAACTATAAAACCTAGGAACATGAATCTTGATGTCTTGATGATGAAACTTTTCCCCTTCTCTGTAAGAGATAAAGCTGCCCATTAGTACAGAACCATAGGGAAACCCATCAACACATGCGATGAGCTAAAGAATGTCTTTCTTAGGAAATTCTTCCCTATTGGAAAAACAAATGCCCTTAGGAGAGCTGTTGAGAGCTCTGAATCAATATTTTAAAAGTGTTACGTTCTAGTACAGCCAAAGAAAGCATTCAAAACAGATATAATTTTATTACTCGAAAAGATTTTCGAGGTCGAACATAGGGAGAAAATTGGTATTTAGAAATCAAGATCACAATTTAAACTGAAAGAAATTGCAATAATAGCAGTATTAGAGTGCAAAAACATGGGAGTAAAATGGTGATGTAGATCACCAAATACTCCTACAATATCACCAAATGATTTAATGTAAATGTGCAATGGAGGATAGAATATGTCGTCTGATTCCTTAATCAGACGACTTAAATGTCTGAGTTCTTTTTCTCTTTCTCTTCTCTGTCTCTCTCTGCCTTTGCCTTCCTTCTGCCTTAGCTTCTCCTTCTTCTTCCTTCTTCTTCTTCTGGCCACCTCTTCTCCAACTCCTGCTTTTGCCTTTCTTCTGCCTTAGCTTCTCCTTCTTCTTCAGTTTCTTCCTTCTTCTCTTTCTCTTCTCTTCTTCTTCTTCTGGCATTGGCTTCAGCTCCTACCTTAGCCTCTTCTTCCTTCTGGCTGCAGCTAAGTGTTGGCCTGAAGAACTTGTAGCAAAACCTACCCTACCCACGTGCAACTGTCCTCTCTTTTCACTCTTAGGATATGCTCTCCCAGAGCCACACAGTTAGTCGGGTAATCGGGTCAGGTACGACCCAGGACTAGGCCCACCGGCGTGCGGTAGTGGGCGAGGTGTGCAATCGGGTTAGGTCAGGCCAAGTCCGCGGGGTGCGAGTGCAGACGAGATCTGGGTCGGGTGAGTGGGACCTCACCTTGTGGATCTGAGGCGAACAACTTCACTTTTTCCTCTTATGCAGGTGCAGGCTTGCCTTTACTTCCGAGGTGGGACTAAATGTCCTACCCTTTCCTCGCATGTGCCCGCGGAGATGGCCTTCTTGATTGCAACAGTAGCAGAGGTCTTCGACTCCAATTGAGGACCTAAATGTGTGCACAAAAGGCTTCCTCACACCTAGAACTACTGCACCTAGGCCTGGCGTGCCTGGAGCTACAGCAAGCTTGCTTTAAGCTCGCCCGTCAATGGCTGAGGGGCGATGAACTTGAAATCACAAGATCAGCCTTGCGGCCATGTCAAAATGTTCAGAGAGGGTTGCCGGAGCACAGCGACGAAGTAAGGGTGGTTGGCGTGGCGTGGGGGTGCCTATGCGAGTGTGCCCTAGGTGTGGGTGTGTTCGGTGAGGTGCATGAGTGATTGGAGTGGTGCGTGAAGTGGGGAAAAAGGATCAATGGAGCGAGGGGAGGCTTATGGGCTTGTCAGCAAGGGTTGGGATGGCCTTTGGAGCTGGAAGAGCCTCGCCGGAGTTGGTGGTTGGAGATGGAAGGGATGGAGGTGATGGAGATCGGTAATGGTCGATTTGGAAGAATAAAGGGTGGAGAAGAATGTAGAGGGGAAAGGGAGCTTATCTGGAAGGTGAAGAGACGAAGGGGCGAGCGAAGGCGTCGAATCTGGTGTGGCTGTCGCCGGAGACGAAGAGTGGCTCCGGTGACTGGAGATCGGCGAGGATGAAGAGAGGGAGACACCTGTGGGTATGGCGAGGTGCAAACGAAGTCAAGGAAGAGGAATCTGCCGTAGGTATGGTGGTCGGATGACGAGGGGGAGTAAGGGAGGTCGCCAGACGTCGAGGAACCTACGGCCATGAGGAGAAGAGAGGAATCAAAGGTGTTCACGATCGAATTCAAGCGTGGAGTGATCGGAGGGGTCTGGGCTCCTTTAAATAGAGCTCTGAAGGTCAGTTAGGGCTTGGGAGGCAAGCTTCCCAAGCAAGGAAAGCTCATCGAAGTTGGAAGCTGCTGAGATGCCCACATCCTTCATGCATTCACATGAGAGATTGGGAAAGAATCAGGGATCAAAGATGGGTTCAGATTGGAGGAATTTTCTCAAAGAATCTCCCTTCCAATTTTGGAGGAGCCCTCTGAGCAATTAGGGAGAACTCTACTTCCAAAGCTCGCCAGAGTAGGATTCCTCCACTATAATGGCGGAGGGACCTAATTGTGAAAATAATGAAGCTAGGGGCAGTTTGTAAGGGTTTTTGAAAGATAGGGGTAGAAATGTAATCAAGCTAGATCTTTTTGCAAACTAGGTCAAGGCAAACTCATCTTGGGTCCAAATTTTGGTACAAACCTAATCTGGTCCTAAGGAATCTAATGCTGAAGTTGGATTTTGGGTTTGACCACGTTTAATTGGGAAATTTATGCAAAAACCTAATTTAGGACAAATATCTATCTGAGACCCCGTTCTAAGTCAAGATGGGTTCTAATTGCCAAATTAAAGGTCCTAAACCCTAGATAATATTTTCTTATAATTTTTAGAGTGTTTAAGTAAATTTTATCCTAACCAAAACCGTGATTAATTAAGTGAGTTTGTTTTAGGGTTTCAAGAAGTCATTTAATTCACAGAACTCACGCAAACCCTTTTCTATCTGATCCACCCCACTTATAATCTTATTAAGACCATTTGACCTTTGTTTAGCTCTTGAGAAAACCCGTGGTTGTACTACAATGGTAAAATTGCAGTTTTACCCCTAGTTTCTTGTTTCACTCTCAGAAAGGTTATGTAGTGAATTAGGACCTTCACTTGATTATGTAGGAGCTTTTATTCTCTTCATTGGGTCAAAATGAGGTAGTTAGGGCTCATGATGGTGTTCCCATCATACCCCCATGACTAGCTTTTGCTAGTCCCTTAGCAAAATTTTAAGGTTTTAACTTTGATTCTAGACCATGTAATCTTCTTAATGCTCAAAATTGTGATGTGTGCTTTCTTCTGTAGATTAGGTTAGAATGCTAGTAGTAGTCCTAGAGGTACTCAAGTACCAACCAAGATTTGGTCCTGACCAACTCTAGCCTAAGTCTGCCACGAAGGTTTTTAAGGCCCACAGGAACTATTCTAAGGTTCGTTGAACTCCGCGGTTAAAGCACCCGTGCTTGTAACATATTTTAGCCTCAGTTCAGTTTGCAATGTGTTTTTGTAAGAGAGAGACAAAGGAACTTTCTTTGTTGGGAGAGTTTTCTCTCTCTTTTCTTTTATTTCTAGCTTCGGATTAGCTTCACAACATGGTCTGTATCGGATTCCTAGTCTCATCATCAATCCTCAAAGGGTCCCTGGCAATCGATGCTTCGAGATAGCATCGACCATGGCAACCCCCAGAACCCTGGTTTTTGAGATTTCGAGATAATCTCGCCCATGGCGTTCTGTAGCTAAATCCAGACCTTGGCAATCGACATTTTGGGATAATGTCGCCCATGGCATCTGAACAAGCACAGGGTGCTTACATGCCCCCGGTAGGATATGTAGATATCCTAGGAGACAAGCACCAAGGAGATGATATGTTATTGCACATCTTCGAGGGGAATTTCCCACCTCTCTGCGTCGAGAGCTCATCTAAATCAACTCCTAATCTAGGTGACTTTTTCAAAACGATTTAAAAGCATTTGCGTGATTTTGACACTTATGCTCACTAAACCAGACTGTGTGTGGATTAGGGTGCTTAGGTTACCGAGTCTCGCAAACCAGAGTGAGGTCAGTTAACGAGGCCGAATACTCCCTAAGCCTTAGACCTAATACTTAAGCTTCGCATTTTCCCCAACCTCTTGAGGACTATCCAGATCTTAGCGGATACTTGAATTTTTAAGCCTAAGAGTATAGCCCAAGAGACCTAAAATCAGCGTTCCTACTAATCTTTTCTATGTTTCATTAGCACTTTTTACCTTTCATTTTTTCTTGATATGGTCTAGAACTCAGTTAATTCCTTAATTTCTTACTAATGACTATCTCTTTTTCTTTTTCTTATGCTCCTTTTTGACATTTTTAACTTCTCTCCTTTTTCTCCTCAAGATTTGTATGGCCTCAAAATTTTCTCTCCTCTCATTTTTTGTTCTTTTTCAAGAATTTTTTCACTTTTTTGGTATTTTTGGAATATGTGATTTTTTTGATGAAACCTTTTCTTGTGAGATGATTTTCATGACGTTTTGCACTTTCATCCCCCCCCCCATGCCTATGATTTGCAATATTCCCATTGTAAATTAGGTGGGTTCGAGTTCAGCTTAGATCATGCATTAGAACAAGTTCTGGCTGAGCGAACAGGTCAAGATGACTGTTTGCAGACAATTTCAAGCTTGAGTACAAGTACCTGAGGTGGGGTCGGTTGTTCTAATGGATGAACCCTAAAGTGCAATATGAATTCAGCATAGGAATGTCAAGAAAGGCTTCATGTTTTTAAAAAATGACGGGTTACTTTCCGTTAAGCGCTAAGTTTTACGCTATCGGCTGGGCGCAATGAGCTCAGAGAGAATGGAGGGTAAAGGATGTCTCAGCCAAATTTGTATCAGTAAGGTCAATGAAGGGTTTGAGTCTCTGACCGTTCACGAAGAAAGGTTCTGAATCGTGGCTGAGTGGATTGATCTCGATGGCTCCATTTCCAAAGATTCACCAGATGAGGTAAGGTCCAATCCATTTTGATCTTAGTTTTCTTGGGAATAGTTTCTGCTTAGCATCAAAGAGTAGGACTTTTCGACCAGGGTAAAAGATCTTTCTGGATATGTGCTTGTCGCGAAAGACCTTAACCAGCTCTTTGTAAATTCGTGAGTTCTCATACGCGTCGTGGAGTAATTCATCGATGTCGCTCATTTGAAGCTTTCTGTGGGTTCCAGCCTTAGAAAGATCTAGATTGTAGTTCTGTACTACCCAATATGCTTTGTGCTCCAATTCGACAGGGAGGTGACATGACTTCCCGTACACTAATCTGAAGGGAGACATACCTAATTAGGTTTTGTGGATGGTCCTATAAGCCCACAAAGCTTCTAGAAGTCAAAATGACTAGTCTTTCTTGTCAGGTCGAACAGTGACCTGGAGGATTTTCTTGATCTCCCGATTTGATAGCTCAGCTAGACCATTAGTTTGGGGGTGATAAGGAGTAGAGATTTGGTGTGACACCCCGTATTTGGTCATCCATGACTTGAGCTGAGCATTAGTGAAATGGGTCCCCCCATCACTAAGATTATAGCACATGGAATCCCGAACCGAGAAAAGATGTTCTGATGAATGAATTTGATAACCACCTTATGATCATTGCTTCGGGTCGGAATGGCTTCAATCCATTTGGACACATAGTCAACAGCGAGTAGAATGTACTCGAAGCTGTCCGAAACAGGAAAGGGTCCCATTAAACCAATCCCCCAGACATCGAAGATTTCGCATACGAGAATTGGCTGTAAGGACATCATATCACGGTGGCTCATGCTGCCTAAGGTCAAACAACAAGTGCATGCCCTACAGTGATTGTATGCATCTTTGATAATCGTGGGCCAATAGAAGCCACACTAGAGGACTTTTGCTGCAGTTTTATGACCAGAGAAGTGTCCACCGCATGCCTGGTCATGGTAGAAGGACAAGATGCCTTGAATTTCTGCTTCTGGGACACATCGTCGAATGATTTGATCAGCACCGATGTGGAAAAGATATGGGTCTTCCTAAAAGTAATACTTGGCATCAGAAAGCAATTTGTCCTTTTTGGCCTTCAGCCAATCGGACGGGATATGATGTGATGTCAGGTAGTTTACTAGATCAGCAAACCATGGAAGCCCTGTACTAATAGTCAAGAGGTGCTCATCCAGAAAATGTTCCATATTGGGTCTGGAAGGGTCAATAATGTTAGAAGGAAGGCGGGACAAGTGATCAGCTACCACATTCTACTTTCCCGCCTTGTCACAAATCTCGAAGTTAAATTCTTGCAACAGCATGATCCAGCGGATTAGTCGAGGTTTCACGTCCTTTGCAAGGAGATGCCTCACAATTGTGTGATTAGAGTATGATCTGAATTTTTTCAGGGCAAATACTACAGCTAGCGGCACTTTCTCAGTAACTGTGTAGTTACGCTGAGCCTCGTCAAGTGTCATGCTAGCGTAGTAGTTGACATCGAGTTTCCCATCAATTTTCTACCCAAGTACTGCTCCTATAGCGAAATTAGATGCATTGCACATGATTTCAAAGGGTTGAGACCAATCAAGGGACTGTAGGATCGGAGCTTGGGTAACTTGATCACACAGAATCTCAAATGCTTGAGTGCATTCCTTGGAGATTTCAAAAGGAGCATCCTTAGATAGTAGAGTAGTCAGGGGGCGCGCGATCTTTGAGAAATCAGGAATGAATCTATGGTAAAAATCGACATGCCCTAGAAACGATCGGATGTCCTTGATTGAGCTAGGCATAGGGAGTTTGGAAATCAAATTCACCTTGGCTCAATCGACCTAGATGCCTTTTTTTGATATGAGATGTCCCAGGACAATTCCTTTAGGCACCATGAAATGGCTCTTTTCCCAGGAAAGAACCAGATTCACGTCAATGCACCACCTGAGGATCTTGACCAAGTGTAGGAGGTAATCATCAAATGATTTGCCAAGTACTAAAAATTCATCCATGAAGACTTCTAGATAATCACCTACCATATCTGAGAATATGGCAAGCATGCACCGCTGAAAAGTAGCAGGTACATTGCAGAGATCGAACGACATCCTTCAGAATGCGTATGTCCCAAAGGGGTAGGCGAAAGTGGCCTTTTCTTGGTCCTCAGAATGGATTGCCACCTGGTTATAACTGGAGTACCCATCCAAAAAGTAGAACCTATTTCCCACTAATATCTTAAGGATCTGATCAATAAACGGTTGTAGGAAATGTCCTTCTTTGTGGAGGTATTGAGTCTTCTGTAATCAATGCAGACTCTCCACGAATTTGTCACATGGGTCGGTATGATTTCTCCGATTTCAGTCATGATCACAGTGAGTCCTGCCTTCTTAGGCACAACCTGGATTGGACTCACCAATCGACTGTCAGAGATCGGGTAGATGATCCTAGCATCTAACCACTTGATGATCTCCTTTTTCATGACCTCCTGCAGATTAGGATTCAGACGTCTCTGCATTTCATGGGAAGGTCGTGTGCCCTCTTCAGTATAGATGCGGTGTGCAGTAGGAGGGGCTGATGCTAGTCAAATCATCGAGAGTCCATCTAATGGCTCTTCGATGTTGCTGGAGAATAATAATCTGATGGGATTCCTGATCAGGTCTGAGTCTGGAATTGATAATCACAGGAAACGTCTAATTGGAACCCAAAAAGATGTACTTTAGATGCACAGGAAGAGGCTTAAGTTCCAAACTAGGGTTATTAGCAGTAGCGGGTGGTTCAGGGTGTGTGTCAGGAGCAAGGGAAGGAGTTATGGATGTGTCTAGGTTAAGTTCGGACTCCTCTGATTGCGGGTTTTGATCCTCTTGTGGTTGATCAGAAGTAGTCAGGTTTTCCTCAATATATGGATCGTCAACCACAACCTTGATATCACATATCTGTTCTATAACACTGCAATTAATCCCTTGTTGGGCCTTAAAGATGTCAATCTTTAATGTCTGGTTCCCAAATTTTAGTTCAATTTGGACCTCCTCATAATTTATGTTGGCCTAGTAGTGGCCAAAAAGGGTCTCCCTAGTATAATTGGTGTATTCCTCAGATTTTCTAGAGCATCCATATCCAAGACTATGAAGTCCACTGGGAAATAGAAATCCCGATCCCTAATAATGACATCCTCAAGAACTCCTTTAGGTGACTTAATAGATCGATTTGCTAACTGTAATGTCGCCTCTATCAGTTTGAGCTCAGATTCCTCAAAATGGTCAAGTAGGGATGTAGGTATTAGGTTTATGGAGGCTCCTAGATCCAATAAAGCTCTATCAAATTGGATATCACCAATTGTACAGGAAATCAGGGGAGTACCTGGGTCTTTCACCTTAGGTGGGAGTTTGCTTAAAATTATAGTGCTGGCTTGCTCTGACAATATGATTGGGCTCCCTCTTTTGGTTTGTGGCTTACACTTAAGTGTACACATGTCTTTCAAAAATCGTGCATAAGCTGGTATGTGGCAAATTGCATCCTTCAAGGGGATGTTTATTTGGACCTGTTCAAAGAGCTTGACCAGGTCCTCCTCAGGTGCCACGGGTTTGGTTGTCCTCTTTCCCTTGGTCAAGGCCTCGGGAAATGGAACCCTACCTGGTTCCTTTTGAATAGGTCCAGGTTCTTGATCAGGGACAAGAGTATCCTGGATAACTATCCTAGGGCTTGGGTTAGCACTGCCAGGATGAAAGTGGTTTGGGTAAGGTGGGTCTTGTGTTGCTTTGCCACTACGGGTTACTACTGAATTTAGTCCTACCTTATTTTGGTTTGGTGTGGGCAAAATAGGTGGTTGTTGCTGAAATCCTGAATATGATGTCGAAGCTTCCATCCTGTCAGGTGATGGAGCAGAAGGGGCCTGATAAATCATGTGGGCTTGGCCTAGATTTGGGTTCATAACACGCCTCTAGTTCAGCATGTTATTCTGATTCGGCAGAGGTTGCGAAGGGAGTGTGCCAGGTTGGTGGGAATTCTCCATCTGGGCAAGTTGATTACGAACCTCTATGATCTCATCATTGTGTTGTTTCTGCATAGCTGCATTCGTCTTTTGAATGTCAGCCAGTGTCTGAAGGATGAGAGTCATCTGATTTGTCTGAGTTGGCCCAGATTGATAGGTGGGGTTGGGCCAAGGCTGAGGTAGCTGGTATGGACGAGGAGCTTGTGGACGGGGTTGATATGGTGGTCTCTGATTTTGATTATTTCTCACCCACAGGAATTGGGATGATTCCGCCATTCAGGGTTATAGGTATTAGAGAATGGGTCATTCTAGATGGCGTTGAGGTCCTCGCAGGTCTGAGGAACCTCAAAAAAATTAGAGTACGAGGGTTCAGAGTTCCCCCAACTAGAGTAGGCAGGATCGGAGTTTCCTCCGGTCTTAGAATCAGACGAGGGTGGATACGGGTCCATCCCATGAGAAGATCGGTGATAGATGTTATGCACAGCTTCCCTCCCAGAAGGCGGCTGTGCGAATGAGTTTTGCGTAGAGGTGGCTCGCTGCAGACGTCAAGTTAGCTCATCCACCTTCTTCTTAATGATAGAGACCTTGTCCAAACGACTAGTCATCAATTCCAAGTCAACGAATGAGGACAAGCCCTGCATCTCATGTGCTCCCCTTGGATTCGTTGATGCGCGGGCATTTGTCCGGTCGAATAAGCCCATGGAGTCATTATTGATGGAGTTCTCGCATATATTTTCGAGAATCTAATGTCTTCGTGTTGACCCATGATATTTCCTCAGCAAGTTGCATTGACAAATAGACATATATCTTCACGGAGTCCCTGGTAAAAAGACTAGACTTGTTCCCATTTAGGAACTCCGTGATGGGGACACTTCCGCATGAGATCCAGGAAATGATCCCATGCTTCGTGAAGTGGTTCTCCAGGTTGCTGTGTGAAGTGTGTGATCTGGTGTCATAAAGCATTCATCCGACCAACTGGGAAGAACATTTTCAGAAATTCGGATTGTAGTTCAACCCATGTGTTGATTGAACGCATTTGAGTCTAATACCAGTGAGCTACTTTATCCATGAGAGAGAAGGAGAACATCTTCATGAGAAGGATATCCTAATTTTGGACATCTGACCTGAAGGTATGGGCCAGAAGCTTGAGCTATTTGATGTGCTGGAAAGGATCCTCGGAATTGAGCCCATGAAATTTTGGAATAACATGAATCATGTTGGGCTTGAGTTCAGAATCAAGACCTCCAGCCAGGATTTGGACTCGAGGTTTGATCTCCACTATGGCGGGATTGTAATGATCTCGCATCATAGGACGCTACGGTGGATTCACAAAGGCTTGGAATAAATCATTTAGGTGCTGAAGTTGGTTCTTAAGGTTATTCTCTTCTTCTACGGGTTGTTCCATGATAATGGAAGAAGGAGAATTGGGTTCAGATGAATCAAAGGAGATGCCTATGTGATGGGGTTACTGCACAAATACAGAAGTCAAAGCCTGGCCTCGACGGGAGTGAATAACTAAAGGAGGCCTCAAGGATGGTCTTAAGGACCTCCTATTGAACATGCATTGATGGTCTAGATGAGAGTAGAATGTGATGAACCCAATCAAGGAACTCAAAAAATTTGGATGACTATAGAGCTTTGGGGCGGATGATACCCCTTAGTCAGAAAGTCGTCCACCTGAGAAATACCTGGGTAGCAAGAGAAGGAGAGTCCCGCAAAGACCCCTACACAGTAGAGTGCCCCCACGGGTTACAGGGTTTCCCCCACCCGACCTCTCTTGTCACTGATGTTCCAGGTAGACCAAAATGAGGACTTGACCTCTTAAGTCCACCAGTTTTATTGAAGATCAAGGGTGCTTAAGATTTCACTTGAACTTTAGATGTATTGACTGCAAAAGTGACCTAATTTCAAGGTTGGTTGACCCAACAAGGTGGGTCAACTTCACCTATTTGTCCTTTGAGAAGTTTTAGGTCCCTTCTTTTAGGATTCAAGTGAGATTACGAGGCTGAATTTTAGGGTTTTCTTGAATAAATCACTTCAACCAAGGCTTAGGCACACATCATTTTGGAGAGTTGAGTCATGCTTATGAAGGTGTGTCTCTAAAATCCTAACTTGAAATCCTTAATTAGCTCTAATTTTGGTCCAATTTAATTTGCCAAATGTGGTATCTAGGGCTCAAACAAGAAAGTGGTAGCCCTAGTTACCTTAAATGGGTGCACAAATCAATTTTGTTGTTGAAATCAAATTAGGAAACTTGATGAATTAGCTAAGAATGGAACGCAAGTAGCCCTAATTGATTTTGCTCTTTTTTTCCTTTTAAGAATGAGGGGCTCATGAGAGAAAGTAATTAGAAATTACCTACCCCTGGTGTGTTTGATGTGCAGCTATCTTTTCTTTGAATCTTCTCCCTGAAACAACCACAACAAAAAGAGATATATCAAGTTAGTACCAAATTAGAAATTGTAATCAAGAATTCTAAATTGCCCGTTGCTCCCCGGCAACGGTGCCAAAATGTTGAGAGCGCTAAATGGTATTTTAAAAGTATTGCGTTGTGTACAGCCGAAAAAAGCGTTCAAAACAAATATAATTTTATTACTCGAAAGGATTTCCGAGGTCGAACACAGGGAGCAAATTGGTATTTAGAAATCAAGATTACAATTTAAACTGAAAGAAATTGCAATAATAGTAGTATCAGAGTGCAAAAATATGGGAGTAAAATGGTGATGTAGATCACTAAATACTCCTACAATATCACCAAATGATTCAATGTAAATGTGCAATGGAGGCTAGAATCTATCGGCTGATTCCTTAATCAGACGATTTAAATATCTGAGTTCTTTTTCTCTTTCTCTTCTCTGTCTCTCTCTACCTTTACCTTTCTTCTGCCTTAACTTCTCCTTCTTTAGCTTCTTCCTTCTTCTCTTTCTCTACCATCTGCCTTCTCTTCTCCTTCTTCTGGCCTTGGCTTCAGCTCCTTCCTTAGCCTTCTTCTTCCTTTTGGCTGCGGCTAAGTGTTGGCCTGAAGAACCTGTAGCAAAACCTACCCCTACCCGCGTGCAACTCTCCTCTCCTTTCTCTCTTAGGATACGCTCTCCCAGAGCGACACAGTCAGTCAAGTAATCAAGTCAGGTGCTTACCTGGGACTAGGCCCACTAGGTGCAGTAGTGGGCGAGGTGTGCAGTCAGGTTGGGTTAGGCTAGGTCCGCAAGGCGTGAGCGTGGATGAGACCGGGTCGGGTGAGCGGGACCTCATCCCGTGGATCTGAGGCGAACAACTTACTTCACTTTTTCCTCTTATGCAGGTGCAGGCGAGCCTTCACTTCTGAGGTGGGACTAAATGTCCCACCCCTTCCTCGTGTGCGCTCGCAGAGATGGCCTTTGTGGTTGTAGCAGCAGCAGAGGTCTTCAACTCTAATTGAGGGCCTGAGTGTGTGCGTAAAAGGCTTCCGCACACCTGGAACTGCTGCACCTGGGCCTGGTATACCTGGGGCTGCAGCAAGCTTGCTTTAAGCTCGCCCGTCAATGGCGGAGGGGCAATGAACCTGAAATCACAAGATCGACCTTGTGGCCACGTCAAAATGTTCAGAGAGGGTCGCTGGAGCACGGCGAAGATGCTAAGGTGGTTCGCGTGGCGTGGAGGTGCCTGTGCAAGCGTGCCTAGGGCACACTGTGTGCGAAGGTGTGGGTGTGTTCGGTGAGGTGCGTGAGTGAGTGGAGTGGTGCGTGAAGTGGGGGAAAAGGATCCGTGGAGTGAGGGGAAGTTTATGGGCTTGTCGGTGAGGGTTGGGATGGCCTGTGGAGGTGGAGCGGCCTCTCCTGAGTTGGTGGTCGAGGATTTAAGGGATGGAGGTGATGGAGGTCGGCGGTGGTCGATTTGGAAGAATAAAGGGTGGAGAAGAATGTAGAGGGGAAAGGGAGCTTATCTGGGAGGTGAAGAGACGAAGGGGTGAGCGGAGGCATCGGGTCTAGTGTGGCCGATGCTGGAGACGAATAGTGGCTCCGATGAGTGGAGATCAGTGAGGATGAAGAGAGGGAGACGCCTGCAGGTACGGCGAGGTGCAAACGAAGTCAAGGAAGAGGAATCCGTCGCAGGTATGGTGGTCAGACGATGAGGAGGAGTAAGGTAGGTCTCCGGACAACGAGAAACCTATAGAGAAGAGAGGAATCAGGGGTGTTCGTGGCCGAATTCGAGCATGGAGTGATCGGAGGGATCTGAGCTCCTTTAATAGAGCTCTGAAGGTCGGTTAGGGCTTGGGAAGCAAGCTTCCCAAGCAAGGAAAGCTCACGGGAGTTGGAAGCCGTTGAGATACCCACATTTCTCATGCATTCACATGAGAGATTGGGAAAGAATCAGGGATCAAAGATGGGTTCAGATTGGAGGGATTTTCTTAAAGAATCTCCCTTCCAATTTTGGAGGAGATCCTTCTGAGCAATCAGGGAGAACTCTCCTTCCAAAGCTCGCCAAAGTAGGATTCCTCCACTATAATGGCGGAGGGACCTAACTGCGAAAATGATGAAGAAGTTAGGGGGCAGTTTGTAAGGGTTTTTGAAAGATAGGGGTAGAAATGTAATCAAGCTGGACCTTTTTGCAAACTTGGTCAAGGCAAACTCATCTTGGGTCCAAATTTTGGTACAAACCTAATCTGGACCTAAGGAATCCAATGGTGAAGTTGGATTTTGAGTTTGACCATGTTTGACTGGAAAATTTATGCAAAAATCTAATTTAGGGAAAATATCTGTCTGAGACCCCATTATAAGTTAAGATGGGTTCTAATGGCCAAATTAAGGGTTCTAAACCATAGAGAATATTTTTCTATGATTTTTAGAGGGTTTAAGTGAATTTTATCCTGACTAAAACCTTGATTAATCAAGTGGGTCTATTTTAGTGTTTCAAGAAGTCAGTTAATTCACAGAACTCACACAAACCCTTTTCTGTTTGGTCCACCCCACTTATAATTTTATTAAGACCATTTGACCTTTGTTTAGCTCTTGAGAAAATCTGTGGTTATACTGCAATGGTAAACTTGCAATTTTACCCCTAATTTCTTGTCTCACTCTCAGAAAGGTTGCATTAAATTAAGACCTTCAGTTGATTATGTAGGAGCTTTTATTCTCTTAATTGGGTCAAAATGAGCTAGTTAGGGCTCATGATGGTGTTCCCATCATGAGCCATCACACCCTTAACCCAACAATTTGGGGAACAACTCCATGAAGCCTGGGAAAGATTTACTGACTTAGCTAGAAAATGTCCATACCGTGGCATACCCAAGTGGCACCTAGTGCAAATTTTTTTTTTTTGAAGGAAAGGAATGCTATCGAATCACCAATAGCAAACCAGGAGAGCTTTTATTAATAAAAATAATGAAACAATTACATGTTCGACCCCCATTGCTGTATGAGATTCCAGCAGCTATTAACAATCTTATCCACATTCACTGGACTCTCCTGAAAAACACACTCATTCCTAGCTCTCCAAATAGACCACGACACAGCCACCATAGGTAAGCATGGCTTATTCCCCCTCACAAGAGAACTCCAAAGATTTTCCCATGTGGGAAGAGAATCTTTACAAACTCTCCTCCAGACATAATCTGTGATCACACACGAAGAAAAAATATGAGCGCTGGAATCATTATGCATCCCACATAAGTGGAAAAACTGGGTAAGAGTTCCCATTCTCCTATGCCTCAGATCTCCAGTAATCAGACCATCCCTTCTGCAGAGCCACAAAAAAATTTGTACCTTCAGTGGTATCCTCAATTTCCATAACTTTTTTCCCACCTCACCAAGTTCCCCCATCCTGGAAGAATTAACCAGCTTGTCATAGGCAGCCGCTGAAGAAAACTTGCCCTCCCACTTATATGTGCCATATTCATGAGGCGTGGGTTTGAAGGCAGCAAGTTCTTGCATAAGGCTCTCATTTTCTGCTCGTGTTCTTGTTTCATGATTATTCCACATTGCATTGTTCAAAGACCACTACTCAAACCCCACATTCCAATAATCAGAAACCACTGCATTTTTATCAGAAGCAACTGCAAAAGCAAGGGGGTACCTGTCTTTAATCACCCCCCCAGGCAACCAATTCTCCAGCCAGAATTTGAAGCTTTTCCCATTACCTAATGCATTCTTGAGCAAGATCCAATTATCCATCAAGGCACGCACCACCGAAGACCAAAAGAGAGAGGGTTTATGGGGATTTAGGCGGTTCTTCTCATCATTGGCAACCCCATAGCTATCCTGAACAATCTCTGTCCACATTTTTTTCCCCCCGCAACAGTCGAACAACCCACTTCAACAGTAGAGCATCATTAAATTCTTTGAGGGATCTAACACCCATGCCGCCAATCTTTTTGGGCCTACAAATTGAATCCCATTTTATTGGTTCGAGGAAAGCCCCTTGGTGAGAAGCCCCTTTCTAGAAGAATCTTTTGCGCATCACATCAAGTTTTTTCCAATTTGAATTTGGGGCTTTGAGAATAAAAAAGAAAAAAACTGGAATCGATGTAAAGATCGAGTTCAATAAAATATACCTCCCACCTTTTGATAGGTAGCGACTACTCCAACCCTCCAATTTCGTAGACACCTTTTCATATAAGAAGGACCAATCTGCTTTCCTCAATTTAGTGCATTTCAAAGGCAATCCCAGATATTTGACAGGCAGTGTGACCACAGGCGTGCCCAAAATGGTAGAAATATCATTCCAGATCATTCCATTCATACCAAAATAGACCAAGGAAGATTTGTTTCCATTAAGTCTAAGACCAGAAATCTCACCAAAAATCTTAACCATATAAAAAAGCACTTGTGCTTCCCTCTTCCCCCCTTCCACAAAAAAAATAGTGTCATCTGCGTATTGGAGAATGGGACCTAAGGCCCTGTTATTAGACAGTGAATACCCCCTTATTAGTCCATCAGCTGCTAGTTTGCATGCATATCTTGCCAATGTATCCACTACAAGATTAAATATCAGAGGAGCAAGTGGGCACCCTTGCCTAACCCCACATTGGGGTTGGATCCAAGTTCGGCATGGTTTCCCATTTATCAATGGGGAAAAGGAGGCAGTCGTGATGCACCTCTTTACCCATTGTATCAACTGAAGTGGGAAATTTCTCCTTTTGAGGATTTCCCACAGATATGACCAGGAGACTGAATCATAAGCTTTGGAGAAATCTACTTTCCATAGAATGGCCTTAGTCTTTTGTCTATGCCATCCCATTACCATCTCCTATGCCATAATGAAGGATTCCTGTAGTGACCTCCCAGGAAGAAAGGCAGACTGGACCAGCATTATCAAATCCTTTAGTACCTCCCGCATTCTGTTGGCTATAATCTTACTGATAATAAGATAAGTAGAATTTGATAATGCAATGGGTCTATAATCAGAAAATTCTCCGCACTTGATTTTTTTGGTAGCAGGAACAAATAGGACTTATTCAATCTCTCAAACTTAGAGTTGCCCAGTTCAAATTCATGAATAGCCTTCATTACATCCATTTTGACAACACTCCACAGTTCTCTGTAGAAGAATACTTGAATCCCATTCGAACCAGGAGCCCCTTCATTATTTAAGTCTTTAATTGCTTTCAATGTTTCTTGTTCAGAGATAGGAGCAACTAGCATGTCTCGCTGATCACTATTGACACTTGGGAAATTAGCCGATGCCATCCTCCAAGAGCACCTTGGTGCAGCCTTGGTAAGTTCTTTGAAATACTTGCCTGCTTCACTTCTGATTTCATTAATAGAATTAATAGTTCTCTTACCTACTTTAATTGATGAGATTAGATTGAATCTTCTCTTAGCATTGGCCGCGAGATGAAAAACTTCGTGTTAGCATCACCCTCTTTGAGCCACAGTTGTCTAGATCTTTCACGCCAGTCCACTTCTCTTTTCAGATCCTCCTCCCCCACTGCTGACTACATCTACTATCTTTGCTGTTGTTCTTGGGGATTCAAAGGCTACCTGCACTCCTTCAAGTCCAGTTCTCTGATCACTACCAATGCCTCCATCCTCCTTTATTCTCTGATCAGCACCATTGCCTGTCCATATTCTTTCAACATGGAGCGCATACCTGTCAGCTTTGAAGCCAACTACTGTGTGGCAGAACCTTGCTCTGCCTTGTTCTGCCACCAATGTGTTACCATCTGCACAAAGGCCTCCTCCCTAAAAAAGGACTTCTTGAGTTTGAAATACGACCCAATGTCAGAATTCGTCCCACTGTCCCACACTAGTGGAGTGTGATCAGAGAAAGGCCTATCAAGGCTCATAACTGTCGATAATTGATGCCTCTCCAGCAGGCTTGGACCGCCAAAGAATTTATCCAATCTAGATGACTGTCCATTTCCATTTCTCCAAGTGAATTCAACTCCACTAATAGGATATTCTATGACTCTCAGATTCTGCACAGCCATTTGAAATCCAACCATTGAACTGTCCATCCTACCCCCAGGTTTGTCATCACTTGATAGGTGACAATTGAAGTCGCCTCCTATAAGCCAAGGAACCTCCTGCACCCTTTGATGCACTGCGAATAGTTCCTCCCAGAGGTCAACCCTTTCTGCAGCCGCACATGGGCCATAAATGCATGAGACATACCATTCCAAATCTCCTTGAGGAGATTGGCATCTGCAAGTAAGCACATGCCTATCACGAATGACTTCAGTTACCATGAGACAAGAATTTCTCCACCAAATAGCCATTCCACCAGATCTTCCAGCTGCACCCTTCACCACAACATCTGCACGTCCAGACTACTTAAACAAGTCCCATACTTGACCATTCTCCACCTCCACATGTGTCTCTTGGATGAGAGCACAATCAATCTCCCATTTAGAAAGGTATCTACACAAGGAAGTCCTTCTTATCTTACTGCGCAGCCCATGCATATTCCAAGTTAACACTCTCATTCCTTGCTAGGTTGATCCCCTTGAGCCAAACTGCCCACATACTCCACCATGATCGAATTTGCAATGGTCTGCACTACAATGGGGGGCAGGTACTCCTTCCTTCTCCTTCTGAGCATATAAGGGGATCGACCCACCCCCCTTTTCTGATTAGATCCACTACCAAATTTCATATCAGCTGGGACTGTGAACTACACCTGATTCACCTCTTTGAGGGCTCTGCTGTCATTGCTAAGTACAATTTCCATGCATGTCTTCCCCTCCACTTTACTGCTAGGGACCTTTGAGTCTATCTCAAAAGCATCAGCATCATCCATATAGCCATCACCTTTGGCTACCAAGACTTGGCTGCAATCTCCTAAGGCACTAACATCTTCCATATGCATCAAGTCCTCTGCATAGTCCTGATGACAGTCCTTCCTCTTTTTGGACTTAGGGGCTTCATCTGGTGAAGTGTGGCCCACCCTTTCATCCTGTTGCATCTCCTCAGAGCTAGCCACAGATGTCTTAACCTGCCCATGCTCTGGATGCACAGATACTTGTCCAGCCACTGTTAGGTGAATAACCCATGAGGAGCCCCCACATCTGATCGTAACCCTATCAGGAACCGAGCCAACCTTAAAGAAATCAGCCTCAATTCTAAGTGATCGGATGTCCCCTTCTCCAATCATGACTTTAGACCCTTCACAGATGGAAGCAAAGCCTGCAACCATCTTGGCAACAACTCCCTTAGATCTCAGGTGCAATGGCAGTCCGTTGATCTCAAGAACCACCCTCCTAGAACCCATCCTTTGAGGAGGTCGATCAGGGAGATCCCCATCAAAGGGGCACACCATTCTCCAAATCACATTAATATCTTCAAAAGAGCTCGATCAAAATCTCAGCCTTTCCACATCCATCATCCCCAAACCAAAGACTAGAAAGCGAGATTGAGACAACATAGCAACCTTCCAGCCCATAGACAAAGGTTGCAGGGAACATACCAGATTTTGAAATCTTTCGATCGAGGGTTTACTTGCCATAATCTCACCAATCAGAGCACCCCTCAACATGATCTCTGCAGAAGAGATCTCCCCAGATAGCGAGATCTCCACTTCAATTGAATGTCTGCCAAACGTCGGCGGCGGTGGCATTTGGGGCTCCTTCATCATCACCCAGCCAGGGTGCAAAGAGGCCATCTTTGTATGTGGTGGCTTCCTCCTAGGGCAAGAGTCGTGTTTGTGTCCTTCACCCCTACATGCTAGGCAGATTAAAGGGTTTTTGTAGATTGCGGCCAAATGCCCCCTTTGTCAACATCTAAAGCACAAGACGTCGCCGTTGGTATTCCTCCAAGGCCTTCTTGGGTAGTTGTCGGTCGTCCTACCAACCCGCTCCTGCCAGACCCTCTCCCTTCTCCTCCAGTTCCTTAACCTCCATGTCTTCCATTCACCCCCTTCCTCATCCCTAGCCGCTTCCACACCGCCGCCGCCTACTGATGAGTGGCTACTCATCATGGCTAAAAAGCTGAAGTTAAGCTAGGCACTAAGTAAAACAACATCAAATTAACAGATAAAAAGGGTTAAGTGTGGGAATTAAAGAGAAAGACCTAAAACTTTTACTCTGTGTTAAAACTTCATAATTAGGTCACAAAACGAGATATTCTGAAAGCAAAGCACAAATGAAGATCCATGCGTCAATTGAACACAAATAAGTTTGAAAGGTCAAATCAGAAGTATAATCAATGTCTTAAATGTACAATTAAGCACATATAAAAATTTGAAGGCAATTGGACATCATTTAGGTTATGAAATAGGTAGTTTACACTTAGGTCCTTCATGCATTACACTCTTGCCCTTAAAAACTCCCCTTTGGACCTACTTGTAAGCCACAGGGACCCTTTTGAAAGGCTACAGGGCCCTTTCGGTTGTAGTTCTTTTCACTTATGGGCCTGCACGCAATTAATCTACCCCTTCATTCAAGGGTCTATCTACAATTTTCCTTTATTTCAGAGAGAGGCCTGCTGCTCTTCGCACGCACTATAGCGCGCGAAGAACACGGCCAATCTCAGCCGTCTATCGCTCTTCATGATCTTGATCTGCGGTTAGATTCGAATGGAAGTTTCGTGCGATTCGACGCGTGCGATCACCCTCTCCCCAGATCTTATCTGACGGTCAGATTTTGTGCTTAGCTCACCGCGCGCTCCGCCCCTCTCATCCTCGCCGCCGGTTGCATCTTGATTATCCTCACCTGCGCGATGATCTCAACCACTGAGCATGCTACTTAAGCACCTCAGTGGTGTCGCACGCAAGGGATCACTCCCTCTTACACCTCTTAGAGATCATTCGTCCACTCCAGTCCCTCCTCCCCATCAAGCCTCTGATTTCACAGCCACCGGCTGTGAAATCATCACCTTCTCTCGACCTCCTCGTCGCTAAGGACTTCGTAGCACCTGAGGACGACCCTAGAGCCTCACTAGCAGACTCTTCCCTCCGTTGGAGTCATCTTCCTGCTTTCTTCCTCCTTAGCCACCGGCTAAGGACCCATACGTCCCATTCTTCCTGTTAGATTAGGTTTATAATTCTGCATATTATTTTTAGCTGTAGTTAAGTAGTTTAGAGTAGAATTAATGTAATTGTTAATGTTCAATTTCGCCGTAGGATAAAGTAGCTGTAGTAGTAGAATTAGGCTTAAATTCCCCCCCCCCCCTAACCTCCTCTGATCATTCCAGATCAGAGGGGAAGACTTCATAGAACCATGTTTTCAAATTATCTCCCTCTCCATATTTTCATGTCCAGTTCTGATTTTCCACGACATGTTTTCTCATCTTCCACCCATACACTCTGACCCAATTTTAGATCTGATTGGTTTTCATCCTCAGATCTGAAATTGGCGTCAACAAGCACTTAAGGGGCTTCCCACTCACCTCACTCTTGGTCACAAAAGCCCCTGATTTTGGGTCAAAATTTTCAGTTTGTCAGATTTCTCCTCAATGTGGATTTTAAGGATTTTTCTTTTTGGTTTTACTACCTGATCTGACGAATTGAATGAAGTTGATTTGAATTCCTTGTTGGGAAGGAATCTGAGAGGATTTTTGGTGACAGAAATCATCTCAGAAGAGCCATACATAAATCTGATTTGATAATTTCTTGAATGCATTGAATGCAAGTCAGATCTAAGGATAATTACTGTGGTAATTTGAAGTCTGATCTCGCATTCATAAGTTTTTTTTTTAATGGCTGTTTGGTGATTTCCTAACCTAAGGAGTTCTCAATACTCCTTAAGGTTTCATGAAACTAGGATTTGAACTAAGGGCTTTAATTGATTGAATTAATCCTTCATTCATGCTGTCTATAGCATTAGGAAGAGTTAATTCAGTGATATTCGAGGGTTTAATCTGAAATGAAGTTTTTGATGAGGGTTTTTGGCATTTGAATTAGGGTATTCAGTGATTTAGTGAGAAATTAAACCCTTGTCAGATTTGGGATTGATAGAGATTTTCTTTTCAGTTTGGATTTTTTTTTTTACTCTGATCCCAGTAAACAAAGCAAAGTGTTGCATCTTGCAGCTACATGTTTTCCTCTTCCAACTCACATTTCATTTCAAATGGACTAACTGTAGTAGCAGTTAGACCATTTGGACAGTGACTTGAGCTGCTGCAGAGTCTGGAAGGTCTTGTTGCTGCTACTGTCTAGTTAGTTGTAACAGATAGATTCTAGTGTTAAATCCTATAGACTCTAATTTGATCATAGCTGACAGTAGATTGTGTTTCATCTTATATGTAAACAAACTTTCTTATTTCAATACTTGAAATCTAACTTCTGTGCATGCTTGTCTATTCTTTCCCAATTCTGTCAGCTGGTCTAGTTAAAAATAACCATCCAAACAAGAGTTAAAAGAGAAAACTTAACTGAGGACTCTCTCCTCAGTTAACTCTTCCCTTCTTCTCTCCTGCTTCTGTCAAACCTGTAACAACAGTAGAAAAATTTAAAAAGAAACACCCAAAAGGACCAGAAGTAAAAATATTTATATATCTATATATATACATATATATATTACTTTGTATATTAAGTATACTTATATAGACATAAGCTATATATTAGGCTACATATGTAAATAGATGTGTAAATATATATATATACTGTATACTTAACTATGTAAATATAATGAATACTGTAATTTAGGTTTTAGATCTAGTTTAGACAATAAATACAATAATTATATAACTATATATAAATTGAACTAATTTTTATGTATTATTAAACTAAATAGATCAGTAAGTAGTATAATTAAGAGAGTTAAACTATGAAACTGTATATATATCTATGTACATGTAGATTATAAGTAAATAAAATCTTTTATCTTAATTTAATCCTTTATAAATAATAAATAATGAATTTATTAAGTTTATAGCTAAGTTGTTAAATTAAATTAGTTAAATTAGTAATTTAGAATTATAATTAAGTTAAATTGAATCTGTATATTAAGACTAATATACTTTAAGTAATTTAAGCTAATTTACGTATATTCATACCTGATTACATTAAGTTTAACTTAATTTATAAGTAGAACAATTGAAACTACTATTTAAATTTAAATAACACATATATTAATTTTGAAAATATATTAATTCGAAAAAATATAATAAAAATATCTATAAAATACTTATTTATGTATTATAACTCTGTGTGAGGTCAATTAGACCATCTAGTAACTAATTTATAAGCAATTAACCAAGAAAACACCAAAATCAGTATATAAAAATAGTCCATTTTAGTGAATTTATTTATATAGTAAATCTAATTAAATTTCAAATTAATTGAACAATTATATAGTATTATGTAAATAATTTATTTTTATTTTTAAATAAATTATGGCCCTCAAATTGAGGGCCAAAATCGCTTGAAGCCCACAGCTACACATGGTTTTCAACGCAGATGTGGCGCTCGAATAGCGCCACATCGTGCGCTGCAAACCGCGCGCAGCGATATATATTGAATTCGTGTTATATGTCGTTCAGTCGTCACGGGCGCCGAGCGCCCAAAACAACCTTTACATTCAATTCATATGAGCATATCTGAGCATGATTTGTGTGGGGCCGAGGGCCCGGAGAGGCGTGTGTGCGTGGGGCTAAGAAGGCCCTGTGCTAAGTTAAGAGAAACGTAATTAAGCAACCTAATGAGAATTAGGGCGCACTTAGTAGAGGTTTGGTCCCACCCTCTGGGTGCTGTGTATCCCTCGAAAAGCGCACCCGTAAATTAAACACATTTTTAATTAATTAAAGAGAGTTAATGACGATTGTTAAACGCCTCGTAGCACGGTGTGTTAAATTCACTAAGGCAAAATGAAAACACAGAAGAAGAAGAACATCTGATGAAGATTGGTGTGAAGGAGAAGAGAGAGAGAAGTTGTACATACGTAAGTAAATACACATACAATAAAAATATAAATATATATATATATTTGTATACATAGTATAGCCAATTATTTTTATAAATAAAAACATATATTTACTAACAAAATAAAATGTCACCATAAGCGTCGCTACAGACCCCAGTTTCCCTCCTTAGGTTTGTATATAGTGTTTTCTGGGATCTCGCGACGCTTCCGTCTGTCACTATAACTGTTATGTGTGTTACTGTAGATATCAGACTAGCAAGTTAAGTTAATATACTATGTAATCTTAGTCTATTGTGTCCTTTCATGTAAGTATTAATACTATAACTTGTAAAGACAGTGTAAAGTATAGTGATAAATTGTTTAGTGCTTGTTTATAGTA
Organism: Thalassia testudinum; assembly: GCA_037157565.1. Classification (NCBI taxonomy): domain Eukaryota; kingdom Viridiplantae; phylum Streptophyta; class Magnoliopsida; order Alismatales; family Hydrocharitaceae; genus Thalassia; species Thalassia testudinum. The sequence continues at coordinate 97,707,624 of JAZHRO010000031.1, forward strand.
GTTTTTGCAAGCATTACAATTAATTCTTAGTAAGTTGGCAAACCATGTCCACATTCATTCATTCTTTAATAAGATGTAAAGCTTCTTTTTGGAATTAGAGGATAATTTTGAGATCAAAGAGCGATGTAATTCAATAATTGCCTCCCAGTGAACGACCTGAAATAAAATCAGTAAAAATTAGATAAGTAAATAATAATGGTTGTAATGACTGGTATTCCATACAACTCACCACAATGACACTCATGGTGTTTCATATCACAACATACTACAACACATCATTATATCAATCAACCATCATTACAATAAAACTATTACCTTCCACCCGACGCCATCCACCCTCTCTTCCTCTCTCTCTCATTTTCTCCTAATTTCTTATTACAATTGTTATCTTTGTTCTAGCACTTGTTTCACTTCCCACCTAGTGCAAATTTTTTACCATGGACTTAATGAGCAATTGAGAAATTATGTGGATGAGGCTTGTGGGGGTAACTTTCTAAATAAAGACGAGGATAGTGCATATGACCTATTTGAAAGTATGAGTGAAAACTCCCTCAACCATGCCTCTATGAACACCTTTGGAAGGACTAGTCAACCAAGAGGAATGTATGAACTTCAAACTAGCCCAAATAAGGTTGACTTAGAAAAGCTATGTGCCAAGTTGGGAACCACAGTCTCTAAGAAGTTTGATGAATTTCTAATACAATCAAGACCACCTAGCCTATACCCAATCAAGGGACACACTCCTCCCTGCTCTATTATGCCCAAACTCCTGCAAGAGAGCACCCTCACAACCTAAATCTGACTCACTCTGCAAGCCCAAGCTATCAAGACCCTTCCTATGGAGCTCAACAAGGAAGCTTTGTTCTTGCTTATACTGATTCTCCCTATTCGATCAACCTATCCTCAGGATTCGAGGATGTTCAGGCCATCCAAGAATATGCTAAGAATGATCCATTTTCTAATAATTACAATCCTGGAAGGCGTAATCATCCAAACTTCTCTTGGTCGAATCAGAAGACAGGACAAGTACCCCACCAAACCCAGATTAGACAACCTTAGCCTAACTCTTTTAATCAGGGTCAATCTTCAAGGCAAAGCTATGTCCAAAGTCTCCCTCCACCCACCCAACCGACCCAGACAAAATTGTTGATCAAAATGATGGGTGAAATACATACTAAGCAACAAGAGCAAATAAATCAACAGAATCGAGAGACTCAGGAGGACATCAATGAAATTAAGGGCCAACTTAGTCAGCTTGTTGACTCACGACAACATGGGATTCTACCCTCACAACCCATCCCAAACCCCAGGAACATCCAAAACCATAATAATACAAACTCAAGGTTTAACCAAAATATAATGCCCTAATAGAACCAATCTAATATGATGAACCAGGCACCACCAGGCTTCAACCAAAACCCATAATAGGGCCAACCGATTTTACCGAACCCCGCTCAAAACCCAAATGCAATGGCGAATGCTGTTACTTTAAGGAGTGGGACCACCAGGATCCTGTATGGCCAACACAAAAAGATTCTGAGCCTGAACAAATGGATGAAGAATTAGAGGATGGAAAATTTAATATTGAGGATGATAATCTAGAGGCTCAGGAACCCAAGGTTGAAATACCCACCCATATCCCATTCCCTGAAGCCTTAGAAAAATCGAAACCAAAAAAGAAGAATCCGTCTAGCAATGAGGAGTTGCTTGAGTTGTTTAAACAGGTCCAGATAAACATACCACTTCTCGATGCTATCAAACATATCCCTACCTACACCAAATTCCTCAATGACCTTTGTACTCAAAAGCATCAAGCTAGGAAAAAGTTACCTAGGATGGTGGTTCTTTCTGAGCATGTGAGTTCTATAATTCTAAAGAATCTACCTCCTAAGAAGAAAGATCCTAGAGCCCCGTTGATTTCTTGTGTCATTGGTGACATGACTTTTGAGAAGGCTCTACTCGACTTAGGGGCATCCATAAATTTGATACCCATTGTGCTCTTTGAGATATTTGGACTTTGTGATTTGAAACCCACTGATGTTACATTGCAACTAGCCGATCAATCCATTAAAACTCCTCTGGGGGTAGTGGAGGGTCTGATAGTTAAGGTCAAGGACTTCTATTTCCCTGCTAATTTTCTCGTCCTTGACATGGAAGTACCAAAGAAACTACACAACACACCCATCATCTTAGGAAGACCCTTCCTAGCCACTGCCAAGGCTAATATTAATTGTGAAACTGGAAGAATGGAGATTGCCTTTGGAGATCAAAAGATGCAACTCAATATTTTTAAGGCATCCCGAACTCTCAATGATGAGGAGTGTGATTTGATCGAGGAACTCGAAAAAGTAGATAAAGTGATTGAAGAGTCTATGTCGATCCATTTGGTTAAAGAACCCATAATCAAAGAGGACCCACAAGAGGTTCATACGACATCTAACACACAACCTCCTTAGACTTTTCAAGTGGAGAGATTACCTAATTCACCTTCTGCACCCCTCCCACCCTCTACCCTTGTCCCACCCCAGCTTGAACTGAAACCATTGCCCGATACCTTGAAGTATGTGTTCCTAGGACCAAATCAAACTCTCCCTATGATTATTAATGCCAAACTAAGTAGGGAACAAGAATATAAACTCATTCAAGTCCTAAAAGATCATAAAATGGCAATTTGGTTGAACCATAGCTGACCTCCAAGGAATCAACCCCTCCTACTGTACTCACCACATTTATCTTGAAGAGGGAATGAAACCTTCTCACCAGTTACAAAGAAGATTAAACCTGAATATGAGAGAGGTTGTGAAAAAAGAGATCATTAAGTGGCTTGATGCAGGAATTATCTACCCCATATCTGATAGCCCTTGGGTTAGCCCTATTCAGATTGTTCCTAAGAAGGTTGGTTTGACCGTGATCGTTAATGAGCATGGGGAGTCTATACCTACTAGGACAGCTTCCTCATGGAGAGTTTGTATTGATTATAGGAAGCTAAATTCAGCCACTAAAAAGGATCATTTTCCCTTACCATTCATTGACCAAATTTTGGAGAAGTTAGCTGGTTAGAAATACTTCTGTTTTCTAGATGGCTATTCAAGATACAATCAAGTGACCATAAGTCCTGAAGATCAAGAAAAGACCACATTCACGTGCCCCTATGGCACTTTTGCTTTCTGTAGAATGTCAATTGGTCTCTGTAATGCACCCGTGACCTTTCAACATTGCATGATGGCAATATTTTCTGAGATGATTGGAGACTTTATGGAGGTTTTTATGGATGATTTCTCTATCTTTGGGGACTCTTTTGATTCCTGTTTAGCCCACCTCCAAAGAGTATTGAAGAAATGCATTGAGGTAAATCTAGTTCTGAGCTAGGAGAAGAGCCACTTTATGGTCCAAGAAGGAATCATGTTAGGACACGTGGTCTCTAATAGGGGAATGGAGGTGGATAGAACTAAGGTTGAATTGATCACCAAACTCCCACCACCCACATCTTTCAAGCAAATAAGATCTTTTCTAGCACATGTGGGTTTTTATAGGAGGTTCATCAAAGACTTCTCAAAGATTGCTAGACCTCTAAGTAACCTTTTGGCCAAAGACCAAGCCTTGCACTTCAATGATCTTTGTCTTAAGGCCTTTGACTCATTGAAGAAATCTGTTACTCAAGCACCAATCTTACAACCACCTGACTGGGACTCACCTTTTGAGATCATGTGCGATGCCTCTGATTATGCTGTTGGTGCTATCTTGGGTCAAAGAATAGAAAGGAAACCTATTGTGATCTACTATGCTATTAGGACTCTTGATGATACTCAAAAGAATTACACCACCACTGAAAAGGAGTTGCTAGCAGTTGTCTTTGCTATAGAAAAGTTCAGAGCTTACCTTCTAGGATCCCATGTGATTATCTATACTGACCACTCCGCTCTAAGACACCTGTTAGCTAAGAAAGATGCCAAACCAAGGCTAATTAGGTGGATCCTCCTGCTTCAAGAATTTGACTTAGAAATTAGAGATAAAGCAGGAGCGCAAAAAGTAGTGGCTGATCATTTATCTCGAATCCTAGTTGAGAATCCAAATCCAACCATACCTATTGCTGATTGTTTCTCAGATGAGAGTCTCTTAGTTATTTCAGAGGTCCAAACCCCTTGGTATGCTGATATTGTGAATTACTTGGCTATTGGATGAATACCTGAGGATTGGTCCAAGTAGAGAAAAGATAAATTTTATTCTGAGGTCAAGTACTACTTATGGGAGAGTCCTAAATTGTTTAGACTTTGCGTTGATTAGATTATCTGTAGATGTGTCCCTGAGAATGAAATCCACAGTATTTTGACATTTTTCCATAATTCTGCTTGTGGACACTTCTCAGGGAAGAAAACGATCGCCAAAGTGTTATAGAGTGGATTTTATTGGCCTAGAATTCACAAAGATGCCCACACATTCTCTAAGTCCTGTCCCAAATGCCAAACTATAGGAAACATGACTAGGAGAGACATGATGCCCTTGAACCCCATATTAGTGGTTGAGATCTTTAATGTTTGGGGTATTGACTTTATGGGACCCTTCACACCATCCTTTGGATATCAGTATGTCCTCGTAGCTGTAGATTATGTGTCCAAATGGATCGAGGCAATCCCAACTAAAACGAATGATCACAAGATCGTTATGGAGTTTATTAAGAAGATCTTTAGCCGATTCGAGATGCCAAGAGCTATAATCAGTGATGGAGGGACCCATTTCACACATAATCAGTTTAGGAACCTTCTTGCTAAATACGGGGTTACACACAAGATTTCTACACACTACCATCCATAGACAAATGGCCAGGCTGAGGTTTCAAATAGGGAGATCAAGAATATATTGCAGAAGACAATTATGCCTGATAGGAAGGATCGGGCTACCAATCTCGATGATGCACTTTGGGCTTACCGTACAGCCTATAAAACCCCCATTGGAATGTCACCGTACCGTTTAGTGTTTGGTAAGGCCTGCCACCTCCCTGTAGAAATAGAACATAGGGCTTATTGGGCAATTAAGGAATGCAACTATCATCTGGATAAAGTAGGAAAGCATAGGAAGTTGCAGTTGACTGAGCTCAAGGAGATTTGTAATGCTGTTTATGAGAATGGCCGGATTTACAAGGAGAAAACCAAAGCCTTCCATGACATGTATATATCTAGAAAAAGCTTTGAACCTAATCAGAGGGTTTGGTTATTTGATGCCAAGTTACGTTTATTCCCAGGAAAGTTCAAGTTGAGATGGAACGACCCTTATACTATTACACATATCTTTTCACATGGAGCCATTGAGATCACAGACCCAAAGATAGGTCAAACTTTTACTGTGAATGGTCAGAGACTGAAACCTTACATTGAGAACATTGAACCTGGACCTATCCTAGAGAAGGTAGCACTTTTGGACTGCCGAGAGGTGCACGCTCGGTTGAAGGCATTAAACTTAGCGCTTGTTGGGAGGCAACCCAACCTAATTTTGCTTATACGTAATAGATTAATTTCTTTTCAGGTTGGAGCTAGTGTTTTAACGAGAATAATTCATAGCTATTTAGGTGATATCTTCCCCTTCTCATACTTTCTATTCATCAGCATATAATGACATTGCATGAAGTAGGTAGGGGTAGGTAAAATTTTTGCTGAGTCACCTATATCTAGTTTCCATCAGTCTTACATATATGCATTTGCATTAAGAAAAAAAACAAAAATATTTTTATCAAGGAGGTTTTATTGAGAATTTTCTTCTTGAATTATTTCTTAGTTTAGAATCCAATACATCCATTTCGCTTACATGCAGAGTTTGTAAATGGATTCATTATGAAAACCAATAGACATTTTTAGTTTGTCGAGAAGTATTTGCTTCTTTTCTTAAACCCTTGAACAGTTAGTTAAGGAGTCAGGCAAACTATCTTTCATTAGATATGCCAAATATTTGTGAGGTGAGAGTAGAGTGTCTACTGGTGCTCTAAGTCTAGTGCGAGGACTCTTAAGTTCTGGATAATTGAATAATGATACCTCAGAGTTATGCATAATTTTCCGCTCTCAGTTCCCGCATACGAATTTTGTGTGAAATTCTGAGAGCCACCAAATAAGTCAAATACATAAAAATTGAGTTCTAATAAAACTATGACTAAGGTGGATGGTTATGACCGTCCTTTATGGAATCCTCGGTTGAAGGAGGGTATTAGTGTCAAAGGTCAGAAATACACCATCCTATCCATTCCTTCCCGGTGCCGAGAGTAGGCACTTCCACCAAATAAGCCACCCAATATCCTCTTGAACACCATTTCCTAATAATGCCTCATAAATAAAAGTTTACATGTGTTATGTTATGTTGTGTTGGTAATTGTAGAGAAAAAATATATAAAAAAATATAGAAACAGGAAAAGAAAAAAAAAAAGAGAAAAAAGAAAGAAAGAAAAAATTCTTAAAAAAAAAAGTGTTTTAGTTCATAGTTGTGTTTATGTGTTGATTTGTTATGAATAAATTTCATTAAGGCAATAATACCCACTACCATTTCCAATCCACTAAATATGATCCATACCTACTTTTATGTATTTCTGACCGCCCGAATACCGGCTGAGGAATTCTGATTTAGTTGTAGGGTTATCAAAACTTATTAAAGTGTTAATGCCATCTAACACCACCAAATATTGAGTGTATTTACACAATATGGTGAATTGTGAGCTAGAAAAATTCCAAAAAAAAAAGAGGGAGAGAGAAAGAGAGAGTGAGTGCAAAGGAACCAAAAAGGGAGCACAGTTTTGAGTGTCCCTTTGGGTTGACTTATTTGATAGTCTAGAGATCGAGAATCTGCAGTATTAGTTTATATGTAGCACCAAATGAGTATGAGCCACCAAATATAAAGTCATTCGACTTAGATACCTTCTACCTAAGCTAAAAAGCTGGGGTCAAATCACAGAGTACTTGTTATGTTATTCTCGAGGGAAAAAGTTTGCTTATCCTGATAGAATTTTTACTGAGGGTCTAGTACAAACTTTAAGCGTGTGTTGACATTTCACTTGAATCTATTACTTATGCTACTATTACTACATTTTCATGTTGTCTGGATCTCCAAACTTTCGAAAGAAGAAAAGAAGAAAACTTTTGTTAAACCCCTGATATATATATATATATATATATATATATATATATATATATATATATATATATATAAAATCATCCCTTTGGGAGCCAAGTTGTAAATAGCATGCATCATATATTTTTCATTCTTGCATTTTCTCGAGGACTAGCAAAAGATAGGCATGGAGGTGTGATATATCCATATTTATTTGCAAAATTTATGTCTAACTATTGTTAGTTCAAGGATAAACTAATTCACATTGCATCAGATTAGGTTAGAATAGTCACTTGACATCATTTTATAAATATTACCTTTTTAAGGGGTTTAGTTGTAATTTTATTACTACTTATATCTAGTAGCATGATGTCATTGCTTATATGTGTGCAGGTGTCAGGTATAAATTGGATTGGAGCTTTACAGAGAGGAGAAATTATTTTTGAACTCAAATGTATAATGAAAAGGTTGGGCTATTTTCCAAACCTAGATCCAATTATAACTTTGTCATAACAAATTTAGAAACCCAATTCCCATACCTACCGATATTTACCCAAGCTATCAAATACCCATACATCCTACGTAACGAAATATCTACTCCAAACCTCCAACAAATAATTTCCACCAAACATTTGACTCTCTCCATGCAACCCACCTACCTAACATCCTGGCCTCCCCCACGTGAGCCAATCCCAACATTCTCATGCAATAACAAATACCATTTCCTTTCCCATGCAAAAATATCTCCTCACCTTATGTTCACCAACTACCCAACATGATCAAACTATCATAACCTACGTAACCCACTAAAAGCATAACACACGTCCACCGCCCGTGTTCTCTATCCTACGCAAAGTAAACCTATTCCCACGTAAACAACCACCTATTTTATCTCCTGAGAAAAAAAGAAAAATTCCAAATCCGAACGACCCTATATGAGTTGAACTCCCTCCCTATTTTTTTCTCAACCGCCAACACCCTCCAATTATCGCAACTATCCAATCCGCTTTGGCGGCAACAATTTCGCTCCTCCAATGATTTTTTTATCTTTCCTTATAAATAAATCCCATCTCCCTAGGAATTCCAAAAAAAACAAGTCCCATGCCATCCAATCTCTCCCTCCAACGTAGTTTTTTCCCTCCTCTCAATTCTTCTCTCCACCGAAAATTTCCCCGCTCCGCCGAACATTGCAGAGGCCTTCATGATTCCCTCTCTCGCTCCTCTTTTTCTTCCGCACACCCTATACTTCTCTTTCTCTCTCCCTCCCTTATTTTTCTCTCCTCACGTACTCAGACCCCCGCCCGATACACGATCTCTCTCTCCCTCATGATTCCACCTTGCGGGAACGCCCTCATTGTTCGACTTCCACGCCTGCTCTCCTCCTCTGCTCTCTCTCTTTCCCTCGTGCATGCAACACGGCACTGCGGGAGAACTCCCCCTCGATGCTTTTCATCGCCCTTGTCCGCACGACTTCAACATAAGGCCGTGACCCCTAGCAACCGCACACTATTGACAAGCGTTGCACCACCCTCAACCATGACATCTGTTCTCTGACCTCTCACCTTCGTGCACATTCTCCATCGACGATCATCGACGGTACTCTCCACCCCCGTCACGACATCGTCGGATTTCTATCTAAGATTATTTTTCTCTTTTTCTTCTTGTTATTTTATTTTATTCTGGCTTTCTAGTAGTAGTAAAGTTATTATTTTCATTTACGTGTTCAATTCGTATTTGTCTCCATGTTTGTTTAATTTATTTCCTTTTATTATAAAAAAATTAAAAAAATATAAATAATAAAAAAAATTCATTTACTTGATCAAGTTGGAAATCATCTAGATATCCCTACCTCCCTGTGAGACGACCCGTACTCCCAACATTATTCTCATATTCTTCGGAGACGGTTTCATAAATCTAAAACGATGTGTATTTGCACCTACGACGATGGATTTATCATTATCGTGATTTCATGCCCAAGAGTCACTAAAGACCCCACGTCGCTGCAACCCCACACGTACGTGCCCGCGCCGCCTCTTCTTCTGCGTCTGCTCATGTTCTCGCAAGATCAGTCGTCCGTTCTTAAGATCAAATGGCTTAAAACGCCCCTCACCAACTTCTCTTCATCAACTCAATGCATGCCTCTTCTCAACCGTTCGATCTCGCATCCAATGGCTCAGAATGCATCATGCCTCCCCATGTCTGATTGGGCATTTCAATCTACGTAGGATCATGCATGCATGTACCGTGCACATCCATTGCGCCATGTCGCCTGCTCCTCGCCCGCACAATCTGCATCGAACAACTAAATTGAATGCACCCTATGTCTTCAGCTCAATTTGAGGCTTGTGGGGATTCGACGCCGCGACCTCTACCTCACAATAGCGTCCACGACCAACGTGCTACAGGTGCTACTTAGTCTTGGTTAGGAATTATGCACACGTGCCAGTGGCCGTTGGATCAAGATCCAACGACCCAAATCGTTTACGCCTTTGCCTTCAAAAGTGTAGCTGAAGGTCCTTGGGTTGACTGGGCAGCTGAGATGGCACCACGTGGTGCCATCTTGGCAGTCCATCTTTTGTGTGTTATAGATGGTGCCACGAATGTCTAATTGGATTGATTTTCGTATCGTTAGGATGCGATCATCGATCTAAACCCATCCGTGCTGTCGGATTTGTCGTCTAAAGTGCGGATTGACACCATCTTGGCCCTTGATTTCTGAGCTTCCTCGGACTATATCTGGTGCTAAAAATGTTCGATCGAGGTGATCTTAAAGTCATTGAACTCCAGTTGTCGCCCTGATCAGATCCATATGGTTGGATCCTCAGTCTGATTAAAAGTCGCCCTGTCCCTGGCTATAAAAGGAGACAATTACTATACAATTTGTACAATTTTGACCTAAATGCATGATTATGCATGTTACGCAATATTTACAATGCATGATGCTAATATGGTACTAAGAACATACATTAATAGACATTTTTGACTATTCAGATGTATGCACATAATGAGCCACCGTGATATGATGCCTTTATAGTCGATTCTCGTATGTGAAATCTTCGATATCTGGGGGGTTGATTTTATGGGACCCTTCCCTATCTCAGACGACTTCAAGTACATTCTTCTCGCTGTTGACTATGTGTCTAAATGGATTGAAGCCATCCCGACTTGAACCAACGATCATAAGGTGGCAATCAAATTCATTCATCAGAACATCTTTTCTCGGTTCGGGATTCCACGTGCCATTATCTCTGATGGAGGGACCTATTTCACGAATGCTCAATTTAGATCACTGATGACCAAGTATAGGGTGTCATACTGAATCTCTACTCCTTATCATCCCCAAACCAATGGTCTAGCTAAGCTATCAAATTAGAAGATCAAGAAAATCCTTCAGGTCACTGTCTGACCTGATAGAAAGGATTGGTCGTCCTGACTTTTGGAAGCCTTGTAGGCTTAGAGGACTGCCCACAAAACCCAATTGGGCATGTCTCCTTTCAGATTAGTGTATGGGAAGGCATGTCACCTCCCCATCGAGTTGGAGCACATAGCCTATTGGGCTGTACGGAAGTGTAATATAGATCTTTCTAAGGCAAGAACCCACAGAAAGCTTCAAATGAGCGAGATAGATGAACTACGCAATGATGCATACGAGAACTCACGAATTTACAAAGAGCGGCTTAAGGCCCTTCACGATAAGCACATATCCAGAAAGATCTTTCACCCTGGTCAAAAAGTCTTACTCTTTGATGCCAAACTCAAACTCTTCCCAGGCAAACTCAGATCAAAATGGATTAGACCATATCTTATACGATGGATTTTTGGAAATGGAGCTGTTGAAATTAGTTAACCCAGCCTTGATTCCAAACCTTTTATTATGAATGGTCAGTGACTTAAGCTATTCATTGGACTCACCAATACAAACTTGGTCAAGGTATCTTTTGATCTCCATTCTCCCTGAGTATATTGCGCCTGGCTGATGGCGTTAAACTCAGCGCTTAATGGGAGATAACCCGTCATCTTTTTGAAAAACCCAAAACCCTTTTTGACACATCCCATGCTAAACTCATATTACACTTTAGGGTTCGTCCATTAGAATAGCGAACTCCACCTCTGGTACCTGTATCAGAGCTTGAAATCGTCCGCAATAGTCATCCTGACCAGTCCACCCACCCAAAACCTATTCTAATGTACGATCTAAGCTGAATTCGAACCCACCTAATTTTACAATGAGGACATTGCAAATCGTAGAGATGGGGGGTGTTAAAGTGCAAAACGCTGTGAGAATCACTTCAAAAGAAAGGGTTTCAACAAAAAAAATACAAATTCCAAAAAAAAACCAAAAAAATTAAAAAAAAAGAAGAAAATGGAGATAGGAGGAAAATTTGAAAGATCAATTTGCTTATCATTTTTTAGGAGGAAAAGAGGAGGTGATAGAAATGTCAAAGAGGAGCAACAATTTGAAAAAAAAGAGATAGTCATTAGTAATAGATTAAGGAATCTACTTAGTTCTAGACCAAATCAAAAAGAAGAAATAAAAGACAAAAAGTGCTAAAGACAAAAGAGATTAGTATGAATGCTATTCTTAGGCCTCTTGGGCTTGTGTTTAGGCTTAAAAATTCAAGTATTTGTTAAGATCTAGATAGTCCTCTAGAGGTTGAGGAAAATGTAAAGCTTAAGTATTAGGTCTAAGGCTTAGGGATTATTCAGCCTCATTAACTGACCTCTGGTTTGTAGGACTCGATAACCTAAGCACCCCAATCCACACACAGTCTGGTTCAGTACGCTTAATTATCAAAATCACGCAAATGCGTTAATTCTGTTATGAAAATCTACCAAGATTAGGAGTGGCTGATCAACACAAGTTGATTTGGAAGAGTTCCCAGCTTGGAGAGGCAGGAAATTCCCCCCGAAGATGCACAATAACATACCATCTCCTCGATGCTTGTCTCCTAGGATATCTAAATATCCTACTAGGGGCATGTAAGGACCTTGTGCTGGTTTAGGTGCCATGGGCGAGATTATCCCGAAATGTCGATTGCCAGGGCTTGAATTTAGCTATAGAGCGCCATGGGCGACACTATCTCCAAGTGTTGAAAGCCATGGTTCTGGGGGTTATCATGAGTAGTGCAATCTCAAAGCATCAATTGCTAGGGACCCTACGAGGATTGATGGTTGGAGCCACGAATCTGATATAGAACGTGTTGTAAAGCCAATCCGAAGCTTGAAATAAAGAAAGAAAAGAGAGAGAAAACTCTCCAAAAATAAAAAAAAAAATCTTCTGTCTCTCTCTTGCAAAAATACACTGCAAACTGAACTGGGACTACACATGTTTTAAGCACGGGTGCTTTAACCGCGGAGTTCAATGAACCTTAGGTTAGTTCTTGTGGGCCTTAGAAACCTTCACGACAAACTGAGGCTAGAGTTGGTCAGGTCCAGATCTTGGTTGGTACTTGAGTACCTTTAGGCCTACTATTGGCATTCTGACCTAATCTACAAAAGAAAATCACACAGTAGAAATCTGAGCATAAAAAGGCATGGTCTAGAATTTAAGTTAATTCCATAAGATTTTGCTAAAGGACTAGCAAAAGCTAGGCATGGGGGTATGATGGGAACGCCATCATGAGCCATAACTTGCTTAGTTTGATCTAATTAAGTCAATAAAAGCTCCTACATATCCATCAAAAGGTCTTAAGGGCATAAAACATTGATTTGAGAAGAAGACAATAATACAAGGTTATTTCTTGACTGTTGTCAATGTTTTGTGCGGGTTTAAAGGATGTCACGTTGTAGTATAACCGACAAAACGTCTAAACAAATATAAAGAATTTTATTACTCGAAGACCGGAGTATCCGAGGTCGATCACAGGGAGCAAATGGAATTTAATACTAGTCAAAATGTAATTGAACACTCTAATTTACTCAAAATATCAATTCAACTATGAATGTATGCGATTAAAAGTAGTTAGGACAAAAAGAAATGAAATTGGACGTCTGATCTTGTGATCAGACGTCTTAAAAGTATGTTCCCTTTTCTTCTTGATTATTCTTCTTCCTCTACAGTTTCTCTGTTTCTTCTTTTTCTGCTGCTGTGTTTGCTTTCTTTTCTTCTCTTTCTTCTTCTCCTGCGAAGGCTTCTTTCTTTCTTCTTCTTCTCTGCCTTGCTCCTTCTTCTTCTCCTGTGAAGGCTTCTTTCTTTCTTCTTTGGTCTCTCTGTTCTTCCTGCCTTTCCTTCTTCCTTCTTTCTTTTCCTTCTCGCGACCAAGTCTTTCTTCCTCAACGTTCAGCCTGTGCCTACACAGAGCAAAACCTATCCTTTCTCCCTCTACCCACGCGTCTCTCACTCTCAAGCAATTCACTCAGGGACGCTCTCCCAGAGCCACAGCCATAATCGGGTCGGATCGTACCCGGGACCAGGCGCACCTGCAGGTGGTGTGATGCGCGAGGAGTGCGTAGGTTTAGGTCGGGTCGGATCCGCCAGATCCTCGTGATCAAGCTGCGGACGAAGCGGGTGTGGGGTCAGTGAGGGACCTCACCCCTGTGCTTACAGAGGCAGTGAGAGTAAAACACAAATTCAATTTATGGTATGCCCGCACCTCGCGATTCCACGATGTGGGACTAAAGGTTCCGCCCTGCCTTTGCGCGCGCCTGTAGACCTACGTGCAAACGCCACAGCTGCTGGCTCTGCTGGCGCTCCTTGCTGGACTCACTCACCTCGCGACACTCGTGCGAGTATGCAGCACCGGTAGCCTGGGAGACCGGGCGCCTGGAGCTTCGTTGGAGCTTCATCAGAGGTTGTCCATGGCGGCAGGAGCTCAAACACTGTCAAGCACAAAACGAGCCTCTCGGCCCAATCAGATCAGCTAGAGACCTTCGCAGTGGCACGGCGAAGGCGGTGGACGATGCTGCAGGCCGCAGGTCGGCCTAGGCGTGCGTGCCTATGTCAACCTGTGGCCGGAGATGGTGGGTTGTTCGGGGGGTGATTATGGAGGTCTGGAGTGGCAATTGTGGGGTGGAGCGAGTTCCTGGTGGTGAGGCGGAGCTCTCGAGGTGGTTGGCGAGCTGTGTGGGGGGCTAGAATGGTGGAAGCGGCTCGCCGGAGGTCGGTCGATGATGTGGAAGATGAGGGTGGTCAACGTCGGTCGAGGGGTAATCAGATGAGATAACAGGGGGAAAAGAGAGAGGAGAGGATGGAGAGGAGTTCTAACCTAATTGTAAGGATGAAAGGGGACGGAAGGCGGACAGCAGTACCTGCTGTCGCCGGAGAAGATGATGCCCAGTGGGGGAGAACGGCGGCGACGACGGGGCTGAGAAGGCGTGCGCGGGTACTACGCGACGCGGAGGGAAGTCAGGAAGCTAACTCTGCCACTGGTTTTGTGGCAGAGCGAAGAGGGAGGGGAGGGGGGCTCGCCGGAGCTTGCTGGGACTTTTGGCAGAGCAGGAGGAGACGAATTGGGGGTGGACACTCGGCCAAATCAAGCTCTCCTTCTGCGGCAGGGTCTGGGGGGTGTTTTATAGGTGCTGGCCGCTCCTATCAGCGCGTGGAGAGCACGCAATTAGGTCTGCTGGCTTGCTGGAGTTGGAAGGAAGGTGGATACCCAAATCTCTCGTGCGTTCGCACGAGAGATTGGGTTCACACCAGCGATTGTAATTGGCTTTATAAGGAAGGGAATTCCTCAGAGAATCCCCCTTCCATTTCTGGGAGGGAATCTCTGAGGGATTAGAGAGCAATCCCTCTCTGAACCTCGCCGGAGCTCGGTTCTGCCCTAACAATGGCGGCAGGATTGGATTGCAAAGGGGGCGAAGAACTTGGGGGCTCTTTGCAAGGATATTCAAAAGATAGGGACCTATTTGTGATTTGGGTGTACTAAATTGCAAAGTAGGTCAAGATGACCTCCCCTTAGGTCCAAATTTTGGTATAAACCTAATTTGGACCTAAGGAATCCAATGGAGAAGTTGGATTTCAGGTTTGACCTCGTTTGACTAGACATTTTAGGTAAAAACCCAAATTAGGTTAATTGAAGAGCTAGGACCCTAATCTAGGTCAAACTAGGTTCCAAAGGTCAAATTAAATGTTCCAAACCCTAGAGGATGTTTTTCCATGATTTTTATAGGGTTTACTTTCTTTTTGTTCTGATCGGAACCTTGTTAATTAAAGCGGGTCTGTTTTAGGGTTACCAGGTACCATTTAATTCCTAGATTGCACATGAACCCATTTCTGATTGACTCAACCCTCTTTTTATCTCATTTAGACCATTTGAACTATGTTTTTCTTCTGAGAAATCCCGTTTATGTACTGCAATGGTAAAATTGCAGTTTTAACCTTTATTTCATGTTTTCTTCTCAGAGCACTTGTTCCTTCAGTTAGGCCTTCTTCTAGGTTATGTAGGAGCTTTTATCTTCTTTATTGGATCAAAATGAGCTAGTTATGGCTCATGATGAGGCTCTCATCATACCCCCATGCCTAGCTTTTGCTAGTCCCTTAGCAAAATTTCAAAGTTTTAACTTCCATTCTAGACCCTGAGTGTCTGTCAACAATTATGATAAGTGCTTCTCCTTTTATTTTGTGATTTAGGTAGGAATGCTGATAATAGGCCTAGAGGTACTCAAGTACCAACCAAAATCCAGACCTGTTCCGCTTTAGCCTCAGTCCTCCGCAAAGGTTTTTACGGCCCACAGAAACTATCCTAGGGTTTGTTGGACTCCGTGGTTAAAGCACCCGTGCTTGAGACATTTTTAGCATAAATTCAGTTTGCAGTGCATTTTTTTTTGTAAGAGAGAGATAGAAGATTTATTTGTTTGGAGAGCTTTTCTCTCTCTTTTTTTTTATTTCTAGCTTCGAATTAGTTTCTCAACACGGTCTGTATCGGATTCCTCGTCCCCATCATCAATCCTCAAGGGTCCCTGGCTTTCGAGATTTCGAGATAATCCTGCCCATGGCAATCCCCAGAACCCTGGCTTTCGAGATTTCGAGATAATCCCGCCCATGGCGTTCTGTGGCCGAATTCAGCCCCTGGCGATCGACATTTCGTGATAATGCCGCCCATGGTATCTGAACCAACAGAGTGCTTACATGCCCCCAATAGGATATTTAAATATCCTAAGAGACAAGCACCGAGGAGACGATATGTTGTTACTCATCTTCGAGGGGAATTTCCGGCCTCTCCGCGCTGGGAACTCGTCCAAATCAATTTGTGTTGATTGACCGCTCCTAATCTAGGTGACTTTTTCAGAACATTAAACGCTTTTCGCGTGATTTGGATGTTTATGCGCACTGAACCAGACTGTGTGTGAATTTAGGTGCTTAGGTTACCGAATCCCGCAAACCGGAGGTCAGTTAACGAGGCCGGATACTTCCTAAGCCTTAGACCTAATACTCAAGCTTCGCATTTTCCTCAACCTCTTGAGGATTATCCAGATTTTAACGGATACGTGAATTTTTAAGCTAAAGGTACTAGCCCAAAAGGCCTAAGACCAGCGTTCCTGCTAATCTCTTGTTATATCTCCATAGCACTTTTCTTTTCTTTTTCTTGATTCGGTCTAGAACTTCAGTTAACCCCTTAATCTTTTACTAATGACTATTTCTTTTCATTTTCATTTTGTGCTCCTTTTTGTCATTTTTCTTCTTTTTCTCCTCCTTATGCTTAAGTGGCTCACAAAATTTCCTCCCTCCCCCCATTTTTTTTGTTCTTTTTCTTAATTTTTTTCAATTTTTTTTTGCGTTTTTGACATATGCAAAATTTTTTTGTGTGTGAGACTCCTGATTTTTTTCTTGGTTCTGTATGTATGCACTTTATCACCCCCCATGCCTAAGTTTTGCAATGCCCTCATTGCAAACAGAGGGTGGGAATTAGTGTTGAGGTCAGGGGCTTAGAACAGGATACATCGGGTGGGTGAATGGGTCGTAAATGACTGATGCGGATGATTTCAAGCTCTGATACGTGTACCAGAGGTGGGATCATCTGTCTAAGGCTGGACTCAAGGTGCAAGAGACGTGGAGTCCAGATGGATAATCAGACGGGTCTCTGTGTTTGGGATGACGGGTTGCCTCCCGTTAAGCGCTAAATTTAATGCCTTCAGCCGAGCAGAAAATGGGGTGGAGAGGGAGTGGTCAAATCAATGGAGTTTTGGAAAACAAGCACCTTGATTAAGAGCCTGGTTGGTCCAACCAGGTGCTTGTTGAGATCAGCGGACTGATGATGCAGCCCGAACCCAATAAGTCTGGTGGGTTGATAGATGTAGATCAGCAGATGCGGAACCCACCATATGCAGTGACGTTCTGATGGATATGGAAATGAAAACTCGGGTTCAGGCTGAGTCGAATCAGCCTGGTCAAAGTAGGGTTCCGAAAAATTATCCATGTAAGGTGTGGAATCCCTACAGAGGTGATCAAAGGATGGAGGCTCCTGATTTGTGGTCTGATCAGTACCCGATACCTGGTCTAGATATGGAGTTGAATCATCTGCAAACGGCTCAGTGAGGGGTGAATCGGAATAGAAATTGAGTCCGGTTGCGGGTCGGGGTGGGGAACGGGTTTTGATTGGTTCTATATATGTGGAGCAGGTGGCTTCAAAGAAGATTGACATGTTATAATCAGGAGGCAGATTTTCTCCGATGTTATGGTCAGATTCGAGATCGTCGGAGAGTTTGCGAAAATCAAAGTTTGAATGAGATTCTAGATCATGAGTTCCACCATAGAATAAATCATATGTTGTATATTCAGCAGCCTGACTGTTATCTAGCCTAAATGTTAATTCTGAGCTTAAAAGGGTATCCTTATCTGGTAGAGGCTCAGATTCTAATCTAGTAGGGCAGACCCAATTGAAACCCTGCTCGTCCAACTCCTCGGTTTCTGTGTCGTAGATTGGCATGACTTTCGCAAAATCGATTCGTCCCTCTGAGGAGGTTGATGAGGGATATTCATCAAACTGAGGCCCAAAATCATATTCTTCATTAAGAGATTGATTTTCTTCATCTGGGGCCTTGAAATCTTCAAAATATGTTTCAAATCTAGGTTCTAAGCTTAGGATGTGGGTTGAATTACTAGAATTTAGGTCTGAATAACCTTCGAGGGTCACCTTATCAGAATAAGGGACGGAATTTACACCCTCGAGAGGTTCAGTTCTACTCTCATACTTGCAAGAGTCTTGGGATTCTAAAATGGGCTCATCATGGTCTTTTCCTGCATTTGGAGCTTCCCAACCTTCTTCAATATCAGGTGCATTATATTCCATCTGGGTTGGGAATCCACAACCATTTTGTGCCTCAAACCCGAGGTCAGATTTATCCTCGATGTTGTTCCAAGATAGCTCATCCTCTGTTGGTGGTATGTACGGGTATTTCTGATCAATCACGTGTTTTATTAATCTCATTATCTCTTCCCGTTTTTCAAGACTATCTTGGTGTTGCTTCCAAAGTCGAGGATTTGTCATACATTAAAGGTATTCACTATTGTGCAATCTTTCTATCTCAATGTATGCAGTAATGAGCAAGTCACGAGTTGATCCTTTGTTGGCTTCTGCTAATAGTACTTGGGCACAAGTTATGACAAAGGTTGTGGTTGTTGGGACATCAACCTGAATGTTTCCTACTGTTGTTGAGGTTTCTTCATTTTCATAAAATCTCATGGCATCCTCAATCATTTTATCTCTCATGGATCTCCGGTATTCAGGTTTCTTGAATGGTAGTCCTAGGTGGTTCGGCTGCATATTTGGGTCAGGTGGTGGAATCAAGATCAGAGTTTGACTCAAGATGTGTTCTAAAGCGATCAGATCTGAATAACGAGTCCCACTGAAAATGAGTGTGTGTGCTCTAAAGAGAAAAGATGCAGGACTGGAGATGTTTTTGACCCAATCAAGACACCCAAAAGATGTTTGGATGACTATGGAGGTTCGGGGCAGATGGACCCCTGGATCAGAAGATCGTCCACTGGAGAAATACCTGGGCAACCAGAGAGGGAGAGTCCTGCAAAGACCCCTACACAGTAGAGTGTCCCTACGGGTTACAGGGTTTCCCCCACCCGACCTCTCTTGTCACTGAGATTCCAGGTAGACCAGAATGGGGACCTTGACCTCTTAAGTCTATCACTTTTTATTTCAATGGTGCTTTTAGGGTTCTCACTTGAACTTTAGATGTTTTTGGTATTGTGACCTAATTTAGAGGTTGGCTGACCCAAGGGGTTAACTTCACCTGACCTATCCTATAGATGGCAGAATGATTCTAAGCTCGGAGCCTAGAGATCACCCTGATTTGACTCCCAGGTTATTAGGTCAAAAAAAATTTTAAGATTCAAGTGATTTTAGAGCTCAATTTTAGGGTTTGTCTTATTTAGCTTTCTTCAATCAAGGGCTTGGGTAGCACACTGATGCGGGAGGGTTTATTTCCTTTTACACAGGCATGTGTGACTAGCGCTTCAAGACCCTAATGTGGAAACCTTAATTTGGTTCTATTTCCAATCCTCTTTTTCTTTTTCAAAAGTTCTCTTTGGACTTATAAACAAGAAGTGTGTGGTCTGCTAAGATTAAGCGTTATTTCAATTAGGCACAAGAATTTGTGGGATGAAAAAAAATCACTCCAACTTCAAGAATATTTGCAGAAATTTTCGCAAAATCAGGAAATGTTTTGCCTTAGAGATGGTGATTACTATATAAAGAAGTCAATTGATTCCTAAATTAATTTTCTTCCTTTTGTCTTTCAAAGATTAGGGGATGATTAAGGAAGAAAAGAAATTACCTGCCCTGGAGTGGTTGACTTGCGCGAGAGATTTTCTCATGAATTACCTGCAAGATCACATCAAAGCAAAGTAGGGCAAGTTAGTGTTCAATATGATAAAAAGAATGTAGAGACTAGTGGTAAATTGCGCATTGCTCCCCGGTAACGGTGCCAAAATGTTGTCAACGTTTTGTGCGGGTTTAAAGGATGTTACATTGTAGTATAACCGACAAAACGTCTAAACAAATATAAAGAATTTTATTACTCGAAGACCAGAGTATCCGAGGTCGATCACAGGGAGCAAATGGAATTTAATACTAGTCAAAATGTAATTGAACACTCTAATTTACTCAAAATATCAATTCAACTATGAATGTATGCGATTAAAAGTAGTTAGGACAAAAAGAAATGAAATTGGACGTCTGATCTTGTGATCAGACGTCTTAAAAGTATGTTCCCTTTTCTTCTTGATTATTCTTCTTCCTCTGCAATCTCTCTGCTTCTTCTTTTTCTGCTGCTGTGTTTGCTTTCTTTTCTTCTCTTTCTTCTTCTCCTGCGAAGGCTTCTTTCTTTCTTCTTCTTCTCTGCCTTGCTCCTTCTTCTTCTCCTGCGAAGGCTTCTTTCTTTCTTCTTTGGTCTCTCTGTTCTTCCTTCCTTTCCTTCTTCCTTCTTTCTTTTCCTTCTCGCGACCAAGTCTTTCTTCCTCAACGTTCAGCCTGTGCCTACACAGAGCAAAACCTATCCTTTCTCCCTCTACCCACACGTCTCTCTCTCTCAAGCAATTCACTCAGGGACGCTCTCCCAGAGCCACAGCCATAATCGGGTCGGATCGTACTGGGGACCAGGCGCACCGAGGTGGTGTGATGCGCGAGGAGTGCGTAGGTTTAGGTCGGGTCGGATCCGCCAGATCCGCGTGGTCAAGCTGCGGACGAGGCGGGTGTGGGGTCAGTGAGGGACCTCACCCCTGTGCTTACAGAGGCAGTGAGAGTAAAACACAAATTCAATTTATGGTATGCCCACACCTCGCGATTCCACGATGTGGGACTAAAGGTTCCGCCCTGCCTTTGCGCGCGCCTGCAGACCTGCGTGCAAACGCCACAGCTGCTGGCTCTGCTGGCACTCCATGCTGGACTCACTCACCTCGCGACACTCGCGCGAGTATGCAGCACCTGTAGCCTGGGAGACCGGGTGCCTGGAGCTTCGTTGGAGCTTCATCAGAGGTCGTCCATGGCGGCAGGAGATCAAACACTGTCATGCACAAAACGAGCCTCTCGGCCCAATCAGATCAGCTAGAGACCTTCGCCGTGGCACGGCGAAGGCGGTGGACGATGCTGCAGGCCGCAGGTCATCCTAGGCATGCGTGCCTAGGTCAACCTGTGGCCGGAGATGGTGGGTTGTTCGAGGGGTGATTATGGAGGTCTGGAGTGGCAATTGTGGGGTGGAGCAAGTTCCTGGTGGTGAGGCGAAGCTCTCGAGGTGGTTGGCGAGCCGTGTGGGGGGCTGGAATGGTGGAAGCGACTCGCCGGAGGTTGATCGATGATGTGGAAGATGAGGGTGGTTAGCGTCGGTCGAGGGGTAATCAGATGAGATAACAGGGGGAAAAGAGAGAGGAGAGGATGGAGAAGAGTTCTAACCTAATTGTAAGAACGAAAGGGGACGGAAGGCGGACAGCAGTACCTGCTGTCGCCGGAGAAGATGATGCCCAGTGGGGGAGAACGGCGGCGACGACGGGGCTGAGGCGGCGTGCGCGGGTACTACGCGACGCGGAGGGAAGTCAGGAAGCTAACTCTGCCACTGGTTTTGTGGCAGAGCGAAGAGGGAGGGGAGGGGGGCTCACCGGAGCTTGCTGGGACTTTTGGCCGAGCAGGAGGAGATGAATTGGGGGTGGACACTCGGCCAAATCAAGCTCTCCTTCTGCGGCAGGGTCTAGGGGGTGTTTTATAGGTGCTGGCCGCTCCTATCAACGCGTGGAGAGTGCACAATTAGGTCTGCCGGCTTGCCGGAGTTGGAAGGAAGGTCGATACCCAAATCTCTCGTGCGTTCGCACGAGAGATTGGGTTCACACCAGCGATTGTAATTGGCTTTATAAGGAAGGGAATTCCTCAGAGAATCCCCCTTCCATTTCTGGGAGGGAATCTCTGAGGGATTAGAGAGCAATCCCTCTATGAACCTCGCCGGAGCTCGGTTCTGCCCTAAAAATGGCGGCAGGACCGGATTGCAAAGGGGGCGAAGAACTTGGGGGGCTCTTTGCAAGGATATTCAAAAGATAGGGACCTATTTGTGATTTGGGTGTACTAAATTGCAAAGTAGGTCAAGATGACCTCCCCTTAGGTCCAAATTTTGGTATAAACCTAATTTGGACCTAAGGAATCCAATGGAGAAGTTGGATTTCAAGTTTGACCTCGTTTGACTGGACATTTTGCGTAAAAATCCAAATTAGGTTAATTGAAGAGCTAGGACCCTAATCTAGGTCTAACTAGGTTCCAAAGGCCAAATTAAATGTTCCAAACCCTAGAGGATGTTTTTCTATGATTTTTATAGGATTTAATTTCTTTTTGTTCTGATCGTAACCTTGTTAATTAAAGCGGGTCTGTTTTAGGGTTACCAGGTGTCATTTAATTCCTAGATTGCACATGAACCCATTTCTGATTGACTCAACCCCTTTTTATCTCATTTAGATCATTTGACCTATGTTTTGCTTATGAGAAATCCCGTTTATGTACTGCAATGATAAAATTGCAGTTTTAACCTTTATTTCATGTTTTCTTCTCAGAGCACTTGTTCCTTCAATTAGGCCTTCTTCTAGGTTATGTAGGAGCTTTTATCTTCTTTATTGGGTCAAAATGAGCTAGTTATGGCTCATGATGAGGCTCTCATCATTGACATTTACCATTCTATCACAAAAATAGAATAACCACGAGTTCTCTTAGGGGTGGAAAAAAGGTCAAATGGACTTAAGAGTCTAATAAGTGGATTAGAATAGATAGAAAAGGGTCTTCATATGTTACAGGAATTAATGGACATCTGAAACCCTAAAAATAGACCCGCTTAATCCATTAAGGTTCTGGTCAGGATACAATTCACCTATACCCTCTAAAAATCATAGAAAAATATTCGCTAGGGTTTGGCACCTTCAATTTGACCATTGGAACATATCTTAACCTAAAATAGAGTTTTAAACAGACATTTGCCCTAATTTGGGTAATTGTAAAAATTACCCATCAAAATAAAAATTCAACTTCACCATTGGATTTCTTAGGTCCAAATTAAGTTTATATCAAAATTTGGGCCAAATCTGAGATTATTTCAACCTAGTTTGCAATTTAGTCCAGGTTTGATTTCCTTTATTCCACATGGGTCCTTAGCTTCTGAATTTCATACACAAAGGTCCCTATCTTTATCATTATTTTCTTCAAAAAGGTCCCTACCGCCATGAATCCTAATCCTACAAACTCCAGCGACCTTAAAATGGCATGTTCTCTTTGATTCCTTGACGAATCCCTCTTAGATTTGAAAGGGAAGTTCGTCATGGAATTCCCTTCATTTTGAGCCAATTCCTAAGCCCTAAAACTTTCTGAATCTCTCATGCGAACGCATGAGAGATTTGGGTATCATAGAATTCCTATCTCTGACGAGCTTTCCTAGCTTGGGAAGCTTGCTTCCCAAGCCTAAAACACCATCCAGAGGCTTATAAAAGTTCCCCCAGATCAAACTGAAGATCCCTAGCTCGATTTTGGCCAGAAACTCCCCATAATTCCTCCTTCCTCTTCCGACCAAAAGGCTCCTTGAGCTCCGATGACCTCCTCCAACCTTATTCCTCATTCGTTCGCAATACCGGTGACTGATTTGCCTCTCTCACCTTCCTTCGCATTGCGTAATACCGATCGACGTCCCTATCTCCTTCGTCCTCGCCGTCCAACCCCCACTGGAGTCACCTTCATCTCCGGCACCGGCCATCCCGCAACCGGTGCCAATTCTGATCCCCGTCATCCACTACCTACCGCTATTGACTCCTCAGCTTCACGTTACGATAGCACTTCCAATGCTTCATTTCAACTGTCGCTATGCCTCCGACCACCTTCACCTTCCTTCGCTCCGACTAGATCTCCGACGAGGCTCCCCACTCATTCCACTACTCCAAACGCCTTGCCAACCACCTCACGACCTTCGCCACACAACCTCTACAAAACCCCCATCCTATTTCGCTTTATTACACACCCAGCCATTACACTGAATAGGCCCATCATCGTGCACCAACTCCGTCACCGTCCGGCCACCTCAGCCACTCCCACTCCACGCTGCACCCACCACCACATTCCCTGTCTCACGGTGATCTTGTCGAATATTTCTGACAAGGCCAAAAGCCCATTCTTGTGTTTTCAGGTAGCAGATCCTCCGCCGCCATTGCCATAGCTTTGAGTGAAGCTTGAAGCTTGCTCCAGCACCTGCAAGCCCCAGGTGAAGTCCCAGGCGCAATGGAGAGTCTCCAGGATCACAACCCAGGGACCAATTTATCCCTTTGACCAAGCCTTTGACTACAATTGAACGAAGCAGCAGCTGCAGCTACACGCAAAAGGAAGGCAATGGGATAGTCCCACATCGGTTGCTGAAGAGCGCCCGTAGCCGAATAAATTACTTTTTTTCTTATGGCTTATCGCCTCAACATGCACAGGGGGTGAGGTCCCTGCCTGCCCCTTACATGCGCCTCGCCTGTGACACTGCTCACACAGGTCTGGCACTGATCTGATTACCCGCCTAAGCTAAGCACTCCTCTCTCACCATCCACTGCCGGTGAGCGTGGTCCTGGGTGTGCTCTATCCAAATACCTAATAACCCAGACTTTGGCCCTAGCAGGGCAGATCCTAGAGAGAGAAAGGAGAAAGAGCACGTGAGGGCAAGGGGGGTTGTTGAACTCTCGAATTGCTACACTAACATGTTTGGTTTTGGAAAACCTGTCGTTGTAGCTTGAAAGCGAAGAATTCATGTTCAACAAATAAAATTTATATTGAAATTTGAATTCCGGGTCGAACACAGGGAGGCTACGTCAATCTATATTTGCAATTATATTTTTTTAGAATTTTTGAAAAGCGAGGCGATATAATTACAATGAAGATATCAAACTAAAAGGAAGAGAGAGAGAGAGAAAGAGAACATGCATTTAATATTTCAAAATGTTTATACAATCAAACCAAATAAAAATTACACTAAAAAGCAGGAAATCGGCTACACTAGAAAGCAAGAAAATTCTACACTAGAAAAGCTGTAAAGAAGAATGGGAGAGAGAAGTTATCCTCCTCGACGATCGCTTGGAGGACGAGCCGGACGGGGTGACGCCTAGATGAAGGAGGACGGAGCAGGATGAAGGAGGACAAACCAGAAGAACGGGAATAGAATAGCACGCCATCGTCGTCGCGGGATCTACTTCTGAAGGGGGACGAAAATTTGGACTTTATCTCGCGAGGAGCATCCCGGGTGTGGGACAAGCTTCTCTTGAGCCTTGGAGAGGTAGAGAAGAGAAGGAAGGGATGAGAATTTTGTATGGAGGGGGTCTCCTTTTATAGTTGCAAGGAGTAGGGGCAAATTGGTCATTACATCTTTAAAACATTAAATGAGGGGTCTTTAGTGACGGATAAAACCATAGCTAAAGCCCCAACGTGGGTGTAGTGGGTGCTCCCCACACCTGCCTCCTCAGCTGCCCACTCTCAATGCCCACCCACGTTCATCCATTGCGATCGGACGGCTTAAGATGCACCTTTGCCCGCTACTGCGCGCCTGCCCAACGAGTACAATGCCGCGTGACGTCGCGCGTGCAATAGCGCGTGAATGCTATCGGGCGCACGCGGCCGTTGGATTGCTATCCGACGCACGCCCGCGCTCACTCACCCACGCCCTTCTCACCTTCGCTGCAGCTCGAACCCATGGCTGCAGCTCGCGATAGCACCTTCGACCACTGCGCTACGGGCATGAATGGTCGAGCGGATGGTTTTAGGTGTGGTTGTCTACAGCCGTTGGATCGAGATCCAATGGTGAAGAGAGAGCGGATGCGGAGACTTCAGTGATTGCATGCGGCCATTTGGGCAGTCGAGATGGCACCACGTGGCGCCATCTTGGCCGTCCATCTTCTAGGTGTTGTAGATGGTGCCATGGATGTCGGATTGACTCGATTTCTGCGTCGTTAGGCTGCGATCGTCGATCCAAATTCATCCGTGTGGTCGAATTTTTCATTTGAAGTGTAGATTTACACCATCCTAGCCCTTGATCTTCTAGGGTCCCCGATCACTATCTTATGCCACGGATGCCTGATTAGGGCGATCTTGGAGTCGTTGAACTCCAATCGTCGACCTGATCATATCCATACGGTTGGAACTTCGATACGAGGCCCCAATAAAAAGTTTGCCCTGTCCAAGCACATAAAAGGAGACAACTAACCTCTATTTTATTCAAACTACTCTAAATGCAAGATGATGCATGTTATGCAATATTTATATCATGAAATGCAATCCTGTGCTTAAGAACATGCATAAATAGACATCTTAAGTAGTGTAAATGTGTTTACATCATACCCCCATGCCTATCTTTTGCTAGTCCCTAGCAAAAACTATATGCTATTTTTAAAAGAATTAGGTTGGATTATTTGGGCATGAGTTATTTTCAATCATTAAGAAATTATCTACTTAGGAACTGAACGTTCAAAGACACAGCAGTGCCCGAGTATCTGCCAAAATGCAGACCGCCTCAAACCCTCACCTTATTCAAAGAAAAATTTCTTTTTCTCTTTGTACGCTTTTCTAATTTTTTTGGATTTTCAAATTTTAGGGTTTAAGAGTGGCTTTCTACGGCCATTCAACTCACCCAAGATTTAATGAGAACCCTAAGTTTTAAGCATCTTATTGTGATTGTGATAGACTCGTTGACTGGCAATTAAAACGGACTTTACATTTCTACGCCTCTAGGTGACCTAAAAAGAATTCTGCCTAAAGGTGTATCTTTACAACCGGTAGCTTTCTCCCTACTTTTATTTTTTACGGGGTCAACACAAGGGTGAATCCAATGTATATCTCCCTAGTTTATTCTACTTCTCCGCTTCTTCTTAAGTGTTTTGGGAATTTTTTTTAGTGCATTTACTGAGTTGGGTTCTGGACAACCGGTCGATGAGCTGTTACCACCGACAACTTGCCAGCCATACTCGTGCAGCGAAGTGTGGCTTATTTCTTTTTTTTTTCTTTTCTCCTTTTATTTTTGATTTTTTTTCTTTTTTTTTTTAAGTAGGTGGCTTCCCTGGTCTAAGATTTACCTAAGGGTAGGAAAAAGAGAAAGGTCCAGTGACTGGGCTCTGGACAACCTACCTATGAGCTATTACCCACGATAACTTACCAGCCATATCACCCTAGAAGGTTCATTAGCTACCCAATTTCCATTAGAATCACCGAACAGCAAGTCAGTGCAAATAAAGTATGTAGATGCTTAAAACTCATAAATTCCCTCAAATCAGAGGGTGGGTTGATAAGTCGTGTACTTATCACCCAAACTTATTTATTCCAATTACGATAGAATTAAGATGGTGAGGACTCGAAAGACAAATCCACATTTTAGTGGATACACGGGCTAATTAAGTCCAAAGACTTGAAGGGTCTTTGTGTTCAGATCCTAATGTAAAATTTCTTAGGATTGAAAAGTCCTAATGTCCAACTAATCCTTCCTAATTTTGATTGATTTCTTTTTTGTATAAATAGGAAGAGAAAAATAATTTACATTAATTTCAAAAAGCTGACCAAATAATTCAAAAATGAATCCACCCCCCCATGCCTAGTTGATGCAATGTCCTCATTGAAAAAGAAACATGAAAGAAAGGGTAGAATATGAAAGATGTCACTTGAATATGAAGCTCGTATCGGCCTTGTGTCGTATGTACAACTGCTGAGTTTAACGTCGTCAGCTAGGCGAAGTCCAGCCAAAGAAGACACAGAATGACTAAAGCAACTGAGTTTGAGACGGGTTCTGAAAGAATACGGCCAACAACAGGCTTCAGACGTTGACCGTTGACTTTAAATGTGTTACCTATCTTTGGGTCAGAAATCTGAATGGCACCATTTGGAAAAATCTAATCAATTATGAATGGGCCATTCCATTTACATCTAAGTTTGCCAAGAAAAAGCTTAAGTTTAGAATTAAATAACCAGACCTTCTGGTTTCGCTCAAGGCTCTTGCGGGAAATCAATTGATCATGTAAAGCTTTTGTCCGAGCCTTGTAGATCTTGGCATTCTCATAAGTATCATTTCTAAGCTCCTCCAACTCAGATAGTTGGAGTTTCCTAGTCTTCCCAGCTAGATTCAGATCTAAATTGCATTGTTTGATTACCCAGAATGCCCTGTGTTCAATCTCTATGGGTAGATGGCACACTTTTCCATACACCAAACAGAATGGAGACATGCCGATGGGCTTTTTATACGTCGTACGGTAGGCCCAAAGAGCATCCTCAAGCTTTTGAATCCAATCCTTGCGATCAGGCCTAACCATTTTTTGCATAATGTTCTTGACTCTCGATTGGAGATCTCGGCTTGTCCATTTCTCTGTGGATGGTAAGGTGTGGAAATTCGGTAATTAACCCCGTATTTGGCCAATAAATTCTAGAATTGAGCATTAGTAAAATGAGTGCCACCATCACTGATGATAGCCCTCGGAATCCCGAACCTACTGAAGATATTTTCTTAACAAAATTAATGACCACCTTGTGGTCATTGGTTCGGGTGGGAATCGCCTCAATCCATTTGGACACATAATCAACAGCAACAAGAATGTATTAATGTACAAATGAAGGAATAAAGGGTCCCATGAAATCGATGCCCCAAACATCAAAAATTTCTACAGGAAGAATAGGTTTAGGACCATCATGTCTCTCTTAGTTATGCTCCCGAGTGCCTGACATCGAGAACATGTCCTTGAGAAATCCTGGGCATCCTTGAATAAAGACGGCCAATAGAAGCCAGATTGCAAGATTTTTGCAGCCATCTTTTTCCCAGAGAAATGTCCACCACACCCAGATGCATGGTAGAACTCGAGTATACTGTTGAATTTATTCTCCGGTATGCATCGGCGAATAATCTGATTAGAGCCGATGCGATACAGTTCAGGGTCCTACCAGAAGTAGTATTTGGCCTCAGATTTGAGTTTATCTCATTGTTGCTTGGTCCAATCCTAGGGGATTTGACCAACGGCCAAATAGTTATCAATGTTAGCAAACCATGGGGTGTGGACACCTAAAACTATAAGAATAGTTTCGTCCGGAAAGGTGTCAGCAATCGGAATGTTTGAACAAGAAGAATCACTTAGGAGTCTCGACAAATGATCCGCTACCATATTTTGTACCCCAGTTTTATCCTTGATTTCAAGATCAAATTCTTGAAGAAGAAGAATCCAACGAATAAGCCGGGGTTTAGCATCCTTTTTAGCCAAGAGATGTCTCAAGGCTAAGTGGTCGGTATAGATGATAACATAAGACCCTAAGAGATAAGCCCTGAATTTTTCCAAAGCAAACAACAGCTAGTAATTCCTTTTCAGTAACAGTGTAATTCCTCTGGGCTTCATCCAGATTTTTACTAGTGTAGTAGATGACAGAGGGCTTTCGATCAATTTTCTGACCCAGGACAGCCCCGACTGCATAATCAGAAGCATCGGTCATGATCTCAAAAGGGGCTGTCCAAATTGGTGGTTGCAAAATTAAAACACAGGTGACTGCCGTTTTCAGGAAATCAAATGCCTTTCGGCATGATTCGTCAAAAACAAACGGCATTTCTTTGGCAAGAAGATTGCTCAAAGGACGAGCAACCTTCGAGAAATCCTTGATAAATCTTCGATAAAATGCCACATGGCCAAGAAATGATCGGATTTGTTTAACAGATATGGGAGGAGGAAGTTTAGCGATAGCATCAACCTTAGCTTTGTCCACTTCTATTCCCCATTTAGAGATTACATGACCCAAAACGATGACCTCTTGGGTCATGAAATGACTCTTTTCCCAGCTAAGGACCAGTTGTGTCTTGATACATCTCTTAAGAATCATTTCCAAATTAGCCAAACAAGAGTCAAATGATTCTCCGAAAACAGAGAAATCATCCATGAAGACTTCCATAAACTCTCCCACCATGTCAAAAAATATGGCTAGCATACGGCTTTGAAAAGTCGCAGGTGCATTGCATAACCCGAAAGGCATCCTATGAAAAGCAAAGGTTCCGTAGGGGCAGGTGAAAGTAGTTCTTTCCTGATCCTCGAGATGGATAGGAACTTGGTTGTATCCCGAGTAGACATCAAGAAAACAGAAGTACTTCTACCCGGCTACTTTTTCCAAGATTTGATCGATGAAGGGCAAGGGAAAATGATCTTTTTTAGTGACTGTGTTCAGCTTCCTGTAATCAATACAAACCCTCCAAGAGGAAGCTGAACAAGTTGTGACAGATTCTCCTCTCTCGTTAGTCACAACAGTAATCCCGGCTTTCTTTGGAACAATCTGAACGGGACTTACCCAGGGACTGTCAGAGATTGGATAAATAATTCCTGCATCGAGCCACTTGATGATTTCCTTTTTGACCACTTCTCGCATATTTGGCTTCAATCTCCTTTGCATCTGGCGAGAAGGGCGGGATCCATCTTCCAAGAATATTCTATGATTACAGTAAGATGACTTGATCCCCCTGAGGTCATGGATGGTCCAACCAATTGCCTCCTTATGTTCCTTTAGGACCTTGATCAATTTAATCTCTTGCTCCTTTGTCAATTTAACACTGATAATCATAGGGAGTGTATTCTGAGGTCCTAAAAATTGATATTTCAAATTCTCGGGCAATTTTTTCAATTCAAGCTAGGGTGGACTGATAATTGATGGTAGGGTAGACACTGAAGATTCAACAAGAGGAAGAGGTTGTGAGTGAACAAAATCAATAACCTCTTCCGAAGATGTCAGGTCAGCCATAGAGGGTTGCAGGTCAAATTCATCATCCAAAGAGGAACTTTCAATTGAAGAAACTGTCAAACAAGTTTCAATATTATCATTATCCTCATCAAGTTCCTCAATAAATCCACAATCCTCAAATTTGTTGATCGCCTTAAAAATATCCAATTTCATTCGTTGGTCCCCAAAGGCCATTTCCATACTACCGCTTTCACAATTAATGTTGGCCTTTGCGGTAGCCAGGAACGGACGCCTTAGAATGATGGGCGTGTTCCTCAAATTATCAGGTACATCCATGTCAAGGACAAGAAAATCTACAGGAAAATAGAAATCCTTGACCTTAACTATAACATCTTCAATAACGTCTCGCGGGTTTGTGGCCGATCGGTCCGCTAACTGTAGTGTTACTGAAGTTGGCCGAAGTTCACCTAATCCAAACTTCTCGTAGAGGGAAGTCGGAATTAAGTTGATGGATGCACCCAGATCCAAAAGTGCTCTATCAAATGTGTAATCTATGATAATGCAAGAAATCAATGGAGCACCAAGATCTCTCTTTTTCTGAGGGAGGTAGTGCAGGATAATAGAACTAGCCTGCTCGGAGAGTACCACCTTCCTCGGAACAGATTCTCTCGACTTACGCTTTTGTGTACATAATTCCTTTAAAAATCTTGCATAAGCCGGTATGTGCTTGATAGCATCAAGGAGCGGGATATTGATCTCAACATTCTTAAATAAATTCAGAAGCTGCTTATTGCTATCAACAGACTTCTTCTTTGATTTGGTTAAGGCTTCAGGAAAAGGAACATGAGTCAGATCTTTGGAATCAGGTTCCTGAGCCTTAATTTCTCCTCTAGAATTCTCCTCTCTCTCCTCAGGTTCTTCAGGATTCAAAAGATCAAAATAGTGTGGTTGTGGATCTTGAGTCTTCTTACCACTCCTCAAAGTTACAAAATTTGCAGAAGCATAAGAATTTGGGTTTTGGGGAGAGTTAGGAAAGATTGGAGGGGCTTGATTAACCATGAATGGTTGATTTGCAGAAGAAGAAGAAGACGAGGAACCCTGCTCAACCACCTGAGCATGTGCGTGTGGGTCCCTCTAATTTCCATACCCTTGGGCTTGATTGCTCGAATTCAAAATATTTCGCGGGTTGGGTACGGGTTGGGATGGTAGAGATCCAGGTTGACGAGAGTTAGCAATGAGCCCGGATTGCAAGTTGTCAAGCGAGTTTTTCATTTTCTACATGAGCTGGAGCATGGATCCTTACATCTCTACCATTTGACGGTTCAAATTAGCCTACCCTACGGGTTGACGGGCATTCCAAGCTGGCTGATTAACCTGATTCGAAGGCAACTGAGTATATACTTGACCCTGACCCATTGGTCGTTGTGGAGCATAATTGCCAAGTCGGAATTAGGTCTATTGCCCCGGATTTTTCCAAGAGAAGTTAGGGTGGTTTATCCAACCTGGATTATAGGCATTCGAGTAGGGGTTGGATCTAACATTCTCTTGTACAGCGCAGATATCCTCATAGGGTGAGGATGGAGAGAAAGAAAGGGAAGGATCAGAAAAATTGGAATCAAAGGCCCCAGTTTGGAACCCATGGGGCTCCGAAAAATGCTGACTCACAGGTTGAGCCGCATCGAGTTGATTCACGAACTCCCGTCTAGAAGGAGCTCGTGAGGAATGGAATCCCGAATTTTGGAATTGAGTGGATCGAGAGTTGTTCATAGAATTTTCAGCCATCCACTCTTCCATTCTTTTAGCAACCAAGTCCACCTTATCAAGTTTGTTACAAATCAATTCCATATCAAATGAATGAGAGTCATGGACTTCATTAACATTTGATCTGGGCTGCTGGGACCGGTTAAAAGTATCCATGGAGGCATGATTAATTGAATTCTCACTCATTTCCTCAAATAAATCATGTGCACCATCTGCATCTTTATTGAGGAAATTGCCTCCGCAAGAAGCATCCACATGATTTCTGAGTTGCTCAATCAACCCATGATAGAAGATCTACACGAGTTGCCATTTCGACACCTCGTTGTGTGGAAACCTCCGCAATAAGTCCTGGAATCGCTCCCAGGCCACATGAAACTGCTCCCCCAGCCGCTGGGTAAAAGTAGTGATTGCCTGTCTCAAAGCATTGGTACGTTCGATTGGGAAGAATTTCTTCAGAAAGGCCGATTTCAACTCATTCCAAGTTGTAATTGGTCTTCCTATTGTCCTATACCAATGCGCAGCATTATCCCTAAGAGAGTGGGGGAAGAGCCTCATGATCATTTGCTCCTCATTTATGTTTCGAACCTTGGTGGTCTGGACCAAAGTGGTCAAGTCCTCCAAGTGCTGAAACGGATCTTCGGAGCCAAGCCCATGATAATGTTTAATTAGGCTTAACACCTAGGGCTTGATTTCTACGTCACCGACTGGAATCTGGACGCTGGGACATTCCCCGTAATTTGAAGGATCATAAAAATCCTTCAAGGGCTAAGCACCCTGCATTCTCTGGAACCATTCCTGCATTCTCTGCATTTGTTCCAGCTGCCTTCGAAATTCTTCCTATGGATTTCCAAGCAGAGGAGGCTGTTGTTCGACCATGGGATCAAATTGACCAAAATCCAACTTGCTGCTCCTAGAATGATCTAATGGTCCTTCCAATCGGGGATTCAATGACCGTCTTCCCAGCATAAACTAGGAGAAGGTCGGAAGGATTGGGGATAGGGACCCTGCAGTACAACAAAACAAGGCTATCCTTAAGTGGGATAGCCTAAGGATCTACTGACTCCCAAAACCCACCTTAAGACTGTAAATGATTTACTCTACTTGCGTCTGTTTAATCCAACCAATTAGGAGGGACTGGGGAGAAGGTTCTTCCTTTGGCTTTCACCTCCGGTCCTAGTGTACCCCCCAGCTGCAGTCGTTTGATGCTACTCCCCTAGCTAGACATCAGATTAATCAGTACAAGTAGGTTAATTAAAAACAATCTTAGACTAGGCCCTGAAGAGCGAATCAGACCTTAAGGCCAATGTCTACTCAATTTTATTAAGGTCTGGGATTGTGGTGCTTATGGAATGTGATGGGTCCTTAAAATGGGTTGTGCCCTTAATGATTGATTGAGATTTGTATAAGTGTGTGGACAACCAGGGTTTTCAAGTAAGATTATTATGATGTGTGAATTTTAATGTTCAAATCTTGCTTAAGTAGCTTTTAGGGTTTCAAATTAGGTGGATTCCAATCAAGTTTCTAGGCAAACCAAGTTGTAAAACACGGGTGAAGATTATTTTCCTTTAAAATCAGAAAGAAAGTGGAGTGCCTGGAATAGACCTAAATTGAAAACCCTAAAGAGGAGCTACTTGATGAGTTGGTTTTAAATAGAGTGGTGCGACCCAAACAACTCAAACAATTGGCCACAATTGCACCACTAAGTTAGGCACTCAAAGATGGTTAACCTAGAATGATTTCTACTCTGTTATGTGTTGCTTTGTGTGTACTGGTTCCATAGATCAGAACCCAGTTGACTAGAAACAAATCAAGTTGATTAAGTGCCTTGAATGTGGGTGTGTGTTGTGTGTTTGTTGAAAATTACCCCACAAAATTATCTTTTTGTTGTCTTTTTATAAATGAGGGTGGAATGAATGTGAGTGAAAATCCAAACAACCAAACTATTCTTAGGATTTATGCAAACACCTAGGTTAATTGGAATTTGGATTTAATGTGGCGAATGAAATCTATGGAGGGGGAAAGAATGGGGAGCACTTACAGTTGTCTTCAACTGCACTTTACTCCAGTCTACCGCTTGTTGATTCCTTAATGGAGGTCTCTGCAAAATAATAGACACAAGAGAAAGCAAGTTAGAAAGCAATAATGTGCAAGAAATGCAAAGAAAAGATTGGAAATCGTTGCCTCCCTGGCAATGGTGTCAAAATGTTGAAGGCTCGAATTGCTACGCTAACGTGTTTGGTTTCAAAATCTTATCGTTGTAGCTTGAAAGCGAAGAATTCGTGTTCAACAAATAAAATTTATACCGAAATTTGAATTTTGGGTCGAACACAGGGAGGCTACGTCAATCTATATACGTAATTATTTTTTTTTTTAAATTTTTGAAAAGTGAGGCAATATAATTACAATGAAGCTATCAGACTAAAAGGAAGAGAGAAAGAGAGAGAGAGAGAACATGCATTTAATCTTTCAAAATGTTTATACAATCAAACCAAATAAAAATTACACTAGAAAGCGGAAAATCAGCTACACTAGAAAGCAGGAAAATTCTACACTAGAAAAGCTGTAAAGAAGAATGGGAGAGAGAAGTTATCCTCCTTGACAATTGCTTGGAGGACGAGCCGGACGGGACGACGCCTGGACGAAGGAGGACGAAGCAGAAGAATGGGAACGGAGCTGCACGCTGACGTCGCCGCGGGATCCACTTCCGAAGGGGGACGAAAATTTGGACTTTATCTCGCGAGGAGCATCCCGGGTGTGGGACAAGCTTCTCTTGAGCTTTGGAGAGGTAGAGAAGAGAAGGAAGGGATGAGAATTTCGTGTGGAGGGGGTCTCCTTTTATAGTTGCAAGGAGTGGGGGCAAATTAGTCATTACATCTTTAAAACATAAAATAAGGGGTCTTTAGTGGCGGATAAAACCATAGCTAAAGCCCCAACGTGGGCGTAGTGGGTGCTCCCCACGCGCGCCTCCTCAACTGCTCACTCTCAACGCCCACTGAGCGTTCAGCCATCCACAGCCGTTCGATCGCGAGATCGGACAGCTGTGATTGCGCCTTCACCCGCTGTTGCGCGCCCGCCCCAACGCGTGCAATGGCGCATTCCCACCTCGCATGAAATAGC
Source organism: Thalassia testudinum (assembly GCA_037157565.1). Classification (NCBI taxonomy): domain Eukaryota; kingdom Viridiplantae; phylum Streptophyta; class Magnoliopsida; order Alismatales; family Hydrocharitaceae; genus Thalassia; species Thalassia testudinum. The sequence goes on from JAZHRO010000031.1 coordinate 97,743,203, forward strand.
GCGTGGCCACATTGGAAGATCTGAGTCTCCCAATCACAATCCAACGCAAGCCCACGCCGGCCCGTCCGCGCCCTTCGCCCCTTCGCTGCAGCAAGAACCCACGTCCGCTGCTCGCGAAAGTGCCTTCGCCCACTGCGCTACGAAGCGCAGATTGTCGCACGGGCGATTTGTGGTGCAACCATTCACAGTCATTAGATCGAGATCCAACGACGAAGAGGGGGCAGATGCGGAGGCTTCAATGGTTGCAAGAAGGCGTTTAGGCAGTTGAGATGGCACCACATGATGCCATCTTAGCCGTCCATCTTCTGGATGTTGTAGATGGTGCCACGGATGTCGGATTGACTCGATTTTTGCGTCGTTAGGTTGCGATCGTCGATCCGAATTCATCCGTGCGGTCGGATTTGTCATTTGAAGTGTAGATTTACACCATCCTGGCCCTTGATCTTCTAGGGTTCCCTGATCACTATCTGATGCTACGGATGCCTGATTAGGGCGATCTTGAAGTCGTTGAACTCCAATCGTCACCCTGATCACATCCATACGGTTGGATCTTCGATTCGAGGCCCTGATAAAAAGTTTTCCCTGTCCAAGCACATAAAAGGAGACAATTAACCTCCATTTTATTCAAACTACTCTAAATGCAAGATGATGCATGTTATGCAATATTTATAGCATGTAATGCAATCCTATGCTTAAGAACATGCATAAATAGACATCTTAAGTAGTGTAAATGTGTTTACATCATTGCCTGAGGTATCTTTTAATCTCCATTCTCCATGAGCATATTGTGCCGGACTAATGGCGTTAAACTCAGCGCTTAATAGGAGGCAACCCATCATCTTTTGAAAAAACCAAAACCCTTCTTGACACATCTCGTGCTGAACTCATATTGCACTTTAGGGTCCGTCCATTAAAACAGTCGACTCCACCTCTAGTACCCATACCAGAGCTTGAAATTGTCCACAATAGTCACCCCGACCCATCCACCCACCCAAAACTTGTTCTAATGTACGATCTAAGTTGAATTTGAACCCACTTAATTTATAATGAGGACATTGCAAATCGTAGGTATGGGGGGTATTAAAGTGCAAAACGTTGTGAGAATCACTTCCCAAGAAAAAGTTTCATAAAAAAAAATACATATTCCAAAAAACCAAAAAAAAAAATTAAAAGAGAAAAGAAAATGGAGAAGGAAGGAAATTGTGAAAGATCAATTTGCATATCATTTTTTAGGAGAAAAAAAAAGAGGAGGTGATATAAATGTCAAAAAGGAGCAACAATTTGAAGTATAAAGAGATAGTCATTAGTAAAAGATTAAGGAATCTACTTAGTTCTAGACCAAATCAAAAAGAAAGAAAAAGAAGACAAAAAGTGCTAAGAGACAAAAAGATTAGTATAAACGTTGATCTGAGGCCTCTTGGGCTTGTGTTTAGGCTTAAAAATTCATGTATCCGTTAAGATCTGGATAGCCCTCAAGAGGTTGAGGAAAATGCGAAGCTTAAGTATTAGGTGTAAGGTTTAGATATTTTTCGATCTCGTTAACTGATCTCTAGTTTGTGGGACTCGGTAACCTAAGCACCCTAATCCACACACAGTCTCGTTCAATGTGCTTAATTATCAAAATCACGCAAAAATGTTAATTTTATTCTGAAAAAAGCTACCTAGATTAGGAGCGGCTGATCAACACAAGTTGATTTGGAAGAGTTCTCGACATGGAGAGGTGGGAAATTCCCCTCGAAGATGCGCAATAACATACCATCTCCTCGGTGCTTGTCTCCTAGGATATATAAATATGCTACCTAAGGCACATAAGCACCTTGTGCTAGTTCAGGCACCATGGGCAGGATTATCCCAAAATATCGATTGCTAGGGCCTGAATTTAGCTACAGAATGCCATGGGCACCACAATCTTGAAGTGTCGAAAGCCAGGGTTCTGGGGGTTGCCATGGGCGGTGCTATCTCGAAGCATCGATTGGCAGGGACCCTACAAGGATTGATGGTGCGAGTTGGGAATCTGATATAGACCATGTTGTAAAGCCAATTCGAAGCTAGAAATAAAGAAAGATAAGAGAGAGAAAACTCTCCAAAAATAAAAAAATCTTCTGTCTCTCTCTTACAAAAATGCACTACAAACTGAACCAGAACTAAACATGTTTTAAGCACGGGTGCTCTAACCGCGGAGTTCAAAGAACCTTAGGTTAGTTCCTATGGGCCTTAGAAACCTTCACAGCAGACTGAGGCTAGAGCTGGTCATGTTCGGATCTTGGTTGGTACTTGAGTACCTCTAGGCCTACTATTAGCATTCTGACCTAATCTACAAAGGAAAGCACACATCAAAAATTTGAGCATAAAAAGGCATGGTGTAGAATTTAAGTTAATTCCATGAGATTTTGCTAAGGGACTAGCAAAAGCTAGGCATGGGGGTATGATGGGTACACCATCACAAGCCATAACTAGCTCAGTTTGATCTGATTAAGTCAATAAAAGCTCCTACATATCCATTAGAAGGTCTTAAGGGCACAAAACATTGATTTGAGAAGAAGACAAGAACACAGGGTTATTTCTACAAATTTACCATTCTATCACAAAAATAGAATAACCATAGGTTTTCTCAGGGGTTGAACAATGGTCAAATGGTCTTAAGAGTCTAATAAGCGGGTTAGAACAGACAGAAAAGGATTTTCATGCATTATAGAAATTAATGGACATCTGAAATCCTAAAATAGATCTACTTAATCTATTGAGGTTCTGGTCAGGATAAAATTCACCTAAATCCTCTGGAAATCATAGAAAAATATTCTCTAGGGTTTGGTACCTTTAATTTGATAATTGAAACCCATCTTGACCTAAAATAGAATCTCAGATAGATATTTGCCCTAATTTGGGTAATTGTGCAAATTACCTAGTCAAACTAGGTCAAAACCAAAATCTAACTTCACCATTGGATTCCTTAGGTCTAAATTAGGTTTGTACCAAAATTTGGGCCCAATCTGAGATTGTTTCAACTTAGTTTGCACTTTGGTCCAAGTCTGATTTTCTTTATCTCACATGGGCCCTTAGCTTTTGAATTTCTTACAAAAGGCTCCTATATTTATTGTTGTTTTCTTCAAATAGGTCCCTACTGCCATGAATCCTAATCCAACAACTCTGGCAAGCTTGTTTTGGCATGTTCTCCTTGATTCCTTGACGAATCCCTCTCAGATTTGAAAGGAAAGTTAGTCAAGGAATTCCCTTCTTTTTTAACCAAATCCTAAGCCCTAAAACCTTCCCAATCTCTCATGCGAATGCATGAGAGATTCGGTTATATTTGAATTTCTATCTTCGGAAAACTTTCTTAGCTTAAAACATCCTCCCAAGCTTCCCAATCTCAAAACATCTTCCAGAGATCTATAAAAGGCCCCCCAGATCAGATAGAAGATCCCAAGCTTGATTTTGGCCTGGAACACCCTCAATCCCTCCCTCCTAATCCGACCATAAAGCTCCTCAAGCTCCAGCGGCCTCCTCCATCTTCATCCTTTATCTGACCGCAATACCAGCAGCAGATCCTCCTTCCCTACCTTCCTCCGCGTCGTGCCATACCGGCGGAAGCCTCTATCGCCTTCATCCTCGCCGTCCTTCCCTCACCGGAGCACCTTTGTCCCCGGTGCCGACCACATCATAATTGACACCGCCTCTGCCTTACTTTGTCCGCTATCTAGACCTATCAACGCCTCATCTTCCACTTATCATTCCCATACATTCGCAACTCCATTTCAATTGCCGAGTCGCCCTGACACCCTCATCTTCTCCGCGTCCGGCAACCACTCCGACAAGGTGCCTCCGTCACTACACCTCTCCATCCGCCTCGCCAACCACCTCGTGACCTTCGCCACACCACCCTCTACAAAACCCCTCTCCCTATTTGCTACTCCACTCGCCCACATCATCCACCGAACAACCCACCATCTCGTAACCTTCTCCATCACCGTCTGGCCACCTCACACAACCACCCACCACATAACCACCACCAATGCACTCCACACCCTGTGACGAAGCTCCTAAACCTATTTAACAGGGATGAGAGGCTGTATTTTGATTTTCAGGTGTTCTCTCCTTGCCGCCATGGACGTAGCTTCAAGCGAAGCTTGTAGCCTTCTCCAACTATTGCACATCCTAGGTGCTATGCCCAGGTTGTGCGGAGAAGCTCCAGGCAGGTCTCCAGGTCTGCAATTGAGCGTCAAACCCTCAGTTGCACCTGCAATCGACGGACATTTCACCCGCAGCTACACGTAGAAGACAAGGGTGGGATTAGTCCCACATCAGGCACTGACAAACGCACGACACCACATAAATTGTTTTTGTGCTTACGGCTTATCGCCTCAGCATGCACATAGGGTGAGGTCCTCGCAAACCCCTTCACCTGCGCCTCGCCCGTGATCCGTCCCTCGCGGGCCTAGCACAAACCCGACCCACCTAAGCCCTGTTCACTCCTCGACTACAATATCACACCTGCAACCTTGGTCCCAGGTACGCTTAGACTCGAATCCAGTTACCCAAGGCTCTAGGAGAGCGGATCCCAAAGAGAGAAAGAAAGCGAGCATGGGGGTAGAGGGGTTTTTGCTCTAAGGTTCAAAGGCTGATACTTAGCTGTTTGAAGAAAGAACCCTTCCCCTTGTGCGTGAAGAGAAGAAAGAAGAAGAGCAGCCACAGAGAAGAGAAGGAAGGAGAGGAAGCCACAGAAGAAGGAGAAGAAGAAGGGTTGAAGCAAACAAAAGAAGAAGACTCTGAGATTCAGCAGAAGTGCACTATGCACTTATCCTATGTGGATTTAGATTACCTGATACTATTGAAATATTTGATATAATTGTGAGGAGTAATTGGTGATTCAAATCACCATTTTACCCCATTCTTTTTGCACTATTTAACATGCACTTTCATTCATATATCATTACTTCTTCGAATTCTGTTATAAATTGCTCATATATTTGCTTGAATTGCAATCTTAAGAATCATTTTTGCCAATTGCTCCCTATGTTCGACCTCAGACTTCCATTCGAGTATAAATTCTATTTGTTTTTCGCGCGGATTCAACCTATACTACACGCATTGATTTTAAAATCTAATTCAAAGCGGCTAACACACTCCTAACCTAGATCCCTGGGAAAACATTTTTTAGAATAGAACACTTTTGGCATTATATTTCATTAAGCGCACTGAACCAAATTGGTGTGTGATTTTTGGGTGCCTAGGTTACCAAGTCTCGCAAACCAAAGGGCAGGCAACAGGGCCGAATAATTCTTAAGCCTTAGACTTAATATATCAGCCTCTCACTTTTCTCAAACTCTTGAGGATTAATCAGGATCTTAACAAAATGTGAGTGTTTAAGCACTAAAATAGGCCCAAGAGGCCTAAGGTTGGTATTCGTCACTTATCTCCTAAGTTTTAGCCTTTTAGGTCTTAATTCATCATCCGATCCAAATTAGAACTTAGGTAAGTTCCATACTCAATTATAGGGACTATCACAATCTTTTCTTTTATTTACTCCTGTTTTTCTTTTCTCCTCTTCTTCCTACTCAACCTTTCAATTCAGCTCTCAAAATTATCCTCCTTTTTCTGCATGTTTTTTTAATGAAACCCCTCCATGAATCAACTTTCACAACGTTTTGCACTTTAATAGCCCCCCATGCCTAAGATTTGTAATGTCCTCACTGTAAATTAGGTGCGCTCAAGTTCAGCTTAGATCGTACATTAGAATAGGTTTGGTGGGTGGCAAACAGGTCGGGATGACTATTGCGAATGATTTCAAGGTCTGATACAAGTATTAAAGGTGGAGTTGGCTGTTCTAATGGACGAACCCTAAAGTGCAATATGACTTCAGCTCAGAGATAAGTGATGAACATGTTTTGCGTGGTAGAAATTGGGGTTTGGAGGAACCCGTCATCGTAGTCGTAAAACTCGTTATCAAATACAATTTTACCGAAACTTCAAGGGAGCCCCGGGTCGAACACAAGGAGGTGACATTTACGTTGTTTGAAAATCACGCTTCATTTTGTTTCTTTTTAGTGTTTTGTTATTTTTTTTATTTTTATAAAGGACGCAAATAAGATGGATCACAATATAGATGGAATCAAATATGATATATTGCACAAATGTCTATTACAATAATCTACGAAAGCATAAAAGAGAGAGAGGTGAGAAGGAATCTCCTGAATCGACTATTCGGCGAGACAACGGCACCTGGTGGAAGCTTGGACAAAGGAGTTGAGGAGCGGGACGACGGAGGTGAGATGCAAGAGGATGCCAAGTAGAGGAATGCTTCACCAAGGCTCTGGAATGGAGGTAAGGAGGCAGAGGCGATCTGCTACCGGAATGGAGGTAGGAGGACAGCTCTAAGGCAACCTATGAAGGTGATGGAATGAGGGATGAATATTTGGTGGGAAAAAGGAATGCCACACTAATAAGAGGCCTTTGGAGCTTGAGAGTAAGCTCTAATGGAGCTTTGGTAGGCTACTAGAGCTTAGGAGTAGGTGGGAGTAGAGAAGGTAGAGATGAAGAGGAATGGGGGGTATAGGGGTGTTTATATAGTGGAAGGAAGAAGAAACTCCTATAGAGGGTAGTAATGATAGCTACAAGTGTCACTAAAGACCCCTTGCAGCTATCACTGAAGATCGCGCCCCCACCGCTCATGCCCGCAGCTGTCCTCGCACCTACAAGCAATTAGTGATGGCTGCAAGCATCACTAAAGGCCCGCCAAGTTGTCACTGAAGGACGCGCCAACCAAGCACACGCCCGCAGCTGGCTCGCGCATCACGTGCCCCTAGTCGCATGCACACGCTCATGCATTGGCATTGCACTAGTACTGCGGTTGGCTGTGCTCACGCCTGTGCGCGTGCATGCTTGCACTGCACTCCGACTGGCTGTGCGTGCACCGGTGCACATGCGTTTCCAATTGCTAATTTGGGGGCTCCACGGGTCTCAAACCCACGCTCCTTCTTTGCAATCCAAGAGCTTCACCGTTGCACAAAGCCGGCTCTTGTGACGCAAAGATGTCTTATGGGCATGCGGTGGAGAGATCTTCTGAGCTGTTGGATCTTGATCCAACAGTTGAGAATGGAGATGAGGGGGTGCCTTCCAGTTGCTGCTGGCTGGTGTTGGGTGGCCTAGATGGTGCCACATGGCGCCATCTGGGCCATCCACCTTCTTTCTGTTACAGAGGGTGCCATAGTGCTCGGATGGATTTGATTTCTACGCTGTCAGACTATGATCGTTGCTCCAAATCCATCCGTACAATCAGATTTTTCATCCAAAGCCTGTAAGGATGTCGCATTGCTCTCCTGGCCGTTGATCTTCCTCAGACCGCATAAGGTACTATAAGAATCCAATCTAGACGATCTCGGAGGCGTTAGGACTCCGATCATCACCGTATGATCATATCATATCTGTACGATCATATCATCCATCTGAGGCCCTGAAATAAATCTCCTTCCCTTCTGGCCATAAAAGGAACGTAGTTAACCTAAAATATACATAACTACTCTAAATGCAGGTGATGAATGCTATGCAATATTTATAATATGAAATGCAAATCTAAGTCTAGGAACATGCATGAATTGGCATTTTAACCTAATTAAATGTGTCTACATCAATATGTTAGAACGGTCTCGACTTTTTCAAAATGATGGGTTGCCTCCTGTTAAGTGCTAAGTTTAACACCATCAACTGGGCACAATGTGGCTCAGGGAGAATGGAGATCAAAAGATATTGTAGCCAAATTTGAATTGTTGAGTTCAAGGAATGGTTTCAATCTTTGATCGTTCATAACAAATGGTTTCGAGTCATGGATGAGTTCACTAATCTCGACAGCTCCATTTCTGAAGATTTGTCAGACAAGAAAGGGTTCAATCCATTTTGATCTTAGCTTTCCTAGGAAGAGCTTGAGCTTGGCATCAAAGAGGAGCACTTCTGACAAGGGTGGAATGATTTTTGTGATATGTGTCTGTCATAGAAGGCTTTGACCTGCTCTTTGCAGATACGCAAGTTCTTGTACGTGACAGAGAAGTTTTCACTTTGAACAATTAATATCAAGATAATCAGTCATTGTAGCACAAAAGGTGGTGGAAAATCTCTCAATCAACACATAAAATATTTCTAACCATGAGGATCAAGTTGTATCCATAGACAGAAATAGGCCTAATAAAACTCGCTGGGGTTAAAATAAAATATTCAATGATGATTTCATAAATAAATCAAATCAAAAATCCCTTTTGATTATGGACATAGGGCGAGACAATGCTGATATGCCAATTTCATGAAAGAGGAGGGGGGTTCTCACAAAAGCAATGGCATATAATGATATTTAATAAATCAAATCAAAATTCACTCAAATGTAAAAAGAAATTCCATAAAAAACAAAGGATTCTCCTTCTTTCTTCCTCGCATGCGGGATGGAGGACCGTCGATCGGTTGGTGCTCAGTGGAGGCTAGCCATGACGAGAGCTTGACGATGGTGGTTGTGGCATGGAGAATGGTGGAAGGAGCTTGCCGGTCGAAGCGACAGAGGCTACCGGCGGGGAGGCTTTTTGGCCAACTAGACAGTCCCTGTTTCATGGGATTGAAGGTGGGGTTTAGCCTGTGAGGGCGAGGTGAGTCCAATGGAGGCGACGGCATGTTAAACGAAGGGCAGAGGGGCCAGCTACGTGTGGGGATAACTAGTCGGTGATGGGTCCTTCTTCTCTGTCGACTGAAAAGGAGAAGAAGAGGAGGAGGCTGCTGCGTAGCTGCGGGTGCGTGAGGGCAAGGTCTGTTGAAGGGAGTTGTGGACACGGCGTGTGACCGCAGGTGGTGTGTGTGACTGTGCGTGGCAGCGCATGGCCGCGGGTCAGTGCATTAAGGCTGCCTCACGTTGGGGTGCAGGTGCACTCGCGAGGCAGTGGTAGGCTTTGCTATTGATAGCGAGGGCAATCGAGGGCAGCAAGGAAGGGATTGGTGCACGGTGATGTGGTGTGGGAGGCTGGTGATGGTGGCTCTGATGGTGAAGTGTGGGGTTCTTTGCAGTGGAAAAATAGGGGAAAGGAAGAAGAGAAGAAAAGGAAGAGGAGATAACGAAGAGGAAGAGGCTTAGGTGGTTAGGTGGTGTTGGGATGACTGTGGTGATACTCGGTGGGTTGAGTGCAAAAGGGAGGGGGTGGTGATGAAGGTGTACATGGTGGATGGAACTGCTGATGGTGGTGGGTGTGGTCACACACACACTATCACTGTGTGTGAGACGACGACGAGGGAAACGTTGGGGGTGATCAAGGCCATGGTGCACGCTTGGGGTTCACGGTGCAAGCCCACTTTTTGGTGGAGGCGATGCAAGGGAGAAGATGAATATCCCCCCTTGACACAATCGTCGTGGTTTTGTTTATAATGTCCATGCTTGTTTTTCCGCCGAGATTCTCAACCAACAACTCAACGAGAATATCCAAGAGGTTGGGGAGGCGGTGCGTTGAGTGGCGGTGTTGCTGTTGCGAGGAGTTCTGCTGGAGGTGCAAGTAGGGATGCAAATGGATCAAGTTTGGGTCAGGTTTGGCTAAACCCATACCCATACCCATTTCTAAAATCCATACCCATATCCTGCCCATTTACATATCGGGTAGAAAAATTCAAACCCATACCTATACCCATCTACCCATAGGGTACCCATTTATAAAATGATCTTGCAATTAAATCATGTCAAATTAAAGTCAAAGAGGAAAATTCTATAGCACAAAATTGTTTATTTTTAACAAGCTCTCAACATATTATTACAAAAAGAGCCTTTAAAGGGGAATACATCAAAAGAAAAATACAAAAAATACAAAGAAATACTAAATACAAGTACATTTCAAACAAAAATCCCCCTCTCCAGAATAAATGTTTAATGGAAGCTTCAGAAGAATTCCCAACCTTCAAAATCATGGAGGGAATCATCAAAAAGATTAAGGTTGGGGGAATGAGGGACTTAAAGTGGGACTAATATATATCTCGGGTAAGTGGGGATTTTATTCAGGTATTCAAGTAGGGTAATCGGGTATAGATTCATACCCATATCCATACCCAAACTTAGACGGGTTTTTTAGATAAAACCCATACCCGAACCTGATCGAGTTCAGGTCAGGTTGGGTCAGGTTTACTGAAACTTGCATCCCTAGGTGTGAGCATCGAGTGGCGGTGCATTGATGAGGTCGGTGGGTCATGTAGGGAAAGAAAAGAAAAAATGGGTTATTTACAAAAAAAATCCAAAATCATGCATGTAATGCATGCATGCCACTATAATACATACTATCTTCTATTATATAAATGCAATTGAAATATGCAAACACTAATCTATTTACATATTAAAGTATGCATCGTACATGTAGACATTACCATAATAATTAGGCATTTATGTAATTAATTAGCCCACAAATGTGGTCTCATCAGTATGCATCATTGCATAACTCCTCGATCTTTCTCATTTGCAACTGATGGTGGATTTCAGCCTTCATGAGATCTAGATTGCACTTCCGTACTCCCCAATAGGCTTTATGCTCCATCTCTATAGGGAGGTGACATACCTTCCCGTACATGAGCCTGAATCGAGACATTCCTAGCTGGGCCTTTTGGGAGGTCATATTGTCCCATAAGGCTTCCGAAAGTTGAGTGGACTAATCTTTCCTGTCAGGCCGAACAATGACCTGAAGGATTTTCTTAATCTCTCGGTTTGATAGCTTAGCCAATCCATTGGTTTGGGGGTGGTAAGGTGTCAAGATACGATGCAACACCCTGTAGTTTTTCATCAGGGACTGGAAGTGCACATTCACGAAATACGACTCGCCATCGCTGATGATGGCCTTAGGAACCCCAAATTTGGAAAAGATGTTCTCTTGAATGAACTCGACAACAACTTTATGATCATTCATTCTGGTGGGTACAGCTTCGATCCATTTCAAGACATAGTCAATAGCAAGTAAGATGTACTCAAAGCTGTTAGATCCAGGAAAATGTCCCATAAAATAATTCCCCATATTTCAAAGATCTCGCACATGATATCGCGTGGGTCCATGTTGCTGAGGGTCTAACAATGAGCACATGCCCAACAATAGGATTGTGCATCTTTGAACATAGTGGGCTAAAAAACCCACACTGGAGGATCTTGGCTGTGGCTTTATGCCTAGAGTAACGGCCATCGTAGGCCTAGTCATGACAAAAAGAGATGAATCATTGACCTCGTCGTCAGGAATGCATCTTTTGATTACTTGGTCATTACCGATGTGAAATACATAAGGATCTTCCCAAACAAAGTACTTGGCATCGAAAATCAACTTGTCCCGCCAGGAGGTCACCCAATCAAACAAAACTTTCCCTGTAACCAAGTAATTCACGATATCAGCGAACCAGGGAAGTCCATTAATAGCCAAGAGATATTCATCCAAGAAATGTTCGGTAATAGGTTCAAACGGGTCAATGATCAAAGAAGGCGAGACAAATGGTCAACTACCACATTCTGCTCTCCTGCCTTGTCACAAATCTCGAGATCGAATTCTTACAATAGCAAGATCCATTGGATTAATCTAGGTTTCACTTCCTTCTTCGTAAGCAAGTGCCTCACCGCAGTGTGATTCGAGTAAATGATGACATAGGATCCCAGGAGGTATGATCTGAATTTCTCCAAACTAAATACTATAGCCAGTAGCTCTTTCTCCGTAATCATGTAATTACACTGAGCCTCATCCAGTGTCTTGCTGGCGTAATATATTACAGTCGATTTCCCGTTGATTTTCTGCTCCAGCACCGCTCCTACTACATAGTCAGACGCATCACACATGATCTTAAAGGGTTGAGACTAGTTAAGGGATTGTAGGATTGGATCTTGGGTAACTCGGTCACATAGGATTTCGAATGTGTGAATGCACTTGCTTGTCATCTCGAAAAGTGTATCCTTTGAGAGAAGATTTGTTAAGGGGCGCACGATCTTTAAGAAATCAAATATGAATCGGTGATGGAATCTGACGTGCCCCAAAAATGATCTAATGTCTTTGACCGAGGAAGGCATAGGTAATTTGGAAATCAGATTCACCTTAGCTCGGTCAACTTGGATACCACTCTTAGAGACAAGGTGTCCAAACATGATGTCCTCAGGAACCATAAAGTGGCTCTTTTCCTAGGAGAGAACCAGGTTCACTTCGATGCCCCTTCGGAAGATCTGGACCAAGTGCAGGAGTCAATTATCAAAAAATTCACCAAAAACCAAGAAGTCGTCCATGAAGACTTCAAGGTATTTACCTACCATATCAAAGAATATGGCTATCATGCATTGTTGAAAGGTGGTAGTGTGTTGCAAAGCCCAAATGGCATCTTGTGGAACGCGTACGTACCGTAGGGGTAGGTAAAGGTGGCATTTTCCTGATCTTCGGGATGGATTGCCACTTGGTTGTATTCAGAGTACCCATCCAGGAAACAGAAAAATCGAGTTCCTGCCAGTTTCTTGAGAATCTGATCAATGAATAGGAGTGGGAAATGATCTTTCCTCGTGGAGGTATTCAATTTTCGATAGTCTATGTAGACTCTCCACGAGTTTGTAATTCGAGTCAGGATGGTTTCTCCAGATTCAGTCGTAATCATGGTGAGCCCTGCCTTTTTAGGTACAACTTGGATGGGGCTCACCCAACAATTGTCAAAGATTGGGTAGATGATTCCTACATTAAGCCACTTGATGATCTCCTTTTTCATAACCTCCTACAGATTCAGATTTAGCCTTCTTTGCATTTCTCGAGATGGTCGTGAGCCCTCTTTGGTATAGATACAATGTGTGCAATACAAGAGACTTATTCCAATCAGAGTCCATCCAATGGCTCTTTGATGCTACTGGAGGATAGAAATCAGCTTTGTTTCCTGATCAAGAGTGAGTTGGGAATTGATAATCATAGGAAACATTTGATTTGAATTCAAAAAGACATATTGTAGATGATCCGGGAGGGGCTTTAATTCAAGCACCGGGTTATCAGTGATTAGCCCATAGTTGTGGGCTATTTAAATGTGTAAATGCCTAGATATTAAGATATCCTTAACATTTAGCTAGCATATATTAGGATGTAAATAAATTACTTCATATTTTTAGCTTAATTTCATAATTCATTCATTAAATGCATTTAGAATTAACTTAGAATTGCATGCATTTGATTAGTTAATCAATTAGGTGAACTACTTGCATTGTTTTAATTTAACATAGAAGTTAAGGGTTTGTGCATAAATAACCATAATATTTTATTATTTTCTTATTCTCTTCCTCCACAGGTAATGGCTGCTTCTCCTCCTCTCCACCCATTCACGCACAATTGCAGGCATTCGTTTGCCATGAAGAGGATTTGATCCCACCTCTTTGTTTTCAAATTCATCACCTGCAGCTACAAAGGGAGGAGGAGACGACCATGCACAGTGAGACTCCGCCCCGACTCCACCACTGTGAAGAGCTTCTAGCTCACCTTCATCACCACCACCGTGCATCTCCAAGGCCGATCTCCATCACACCGTGAGTCGATGAGGTGACAGCTCGCCGCGCCAAGCTGGTGGACTCGTGCCAACACCATACGTGTGAATCTCCGACGGCACGCAACCATCACCGTGCACCACCCTCATCGCCATCACCAACAACCACCACCACACTAACGCTCCAATAACCATTTTTGCAGCTAAAACGTCCGGGAAGTTTCCCGGACGTCTGAAGCCCCTCATTAATCCCTCGACACACCCCCCATACACGGCTAACAGCACACCCGCAGCACGCTCGCCATGCCCGCAGCACGCTCGCCATGCCCGCAGCTGCTGTGCACCACCAGTGTCTCCACATAGCACCTCCACAACCTCTGCCCGCGTGTGCCTGTGCCTCCGCCTGTTCACATCGCTAGCATGCACAGCCCTCCCGCGCCGTGCACAGTAGCTTCCCCGCGCATGCCCGCATGGCCTCCGTGCCTCCTTGCCTTCGTACAGCTGCGCCCCCTCACCTTCAGTAGCACTGTGCGTCGAGCTGCTTCATAGCAGCAGCAACCAACCCACCACGGCTGCTTCTCTCCTCTGTCCGGCCACCTTAGGCCATCTCGCACTGCGTTAGACCCACCGCTACGAAGCTCTCCCTCCGGTGCTCCTCCGACGAGGAGCTCGTTGTTGGCCTTGGTCTCCTTACGCACGGCTGAGGAGAAGATCCTCCCCTATTTTGCTACAGTGAAGTGGGTATTAATATTTACATCTTTTGCCATTGTGAGATTGTATTAATATTTTATTGTGTCACATTGCAAAATAAATCCTTCAGATGTGCATAATTGCTATTTCAGCATTGTTCTTGTTGTTTAATCTGAAGGTGATTTTGGCTCAATTTCTTGACGAAATTAATAATGAACATTGGTTTTTGACCCTTACGAGTTTAAATAGGCCATTGCCTCCCTATGGATACGACCTGCTCATAATTGAATGGTTATTTTAATTGTTTTGATTAGTCGATTTTCCACCACTTAGAAATACAACGACAAATCATCTTAATCATCATTTTCGAAAGCGAAAATCGACTCGTCAAATGCCCCCATGCCTAGTTTGCTAGTCCCTAGCAAACTCAAGCAATAACCCAGCTCTCTAAGTGGACTAGCCAACCTAATCGGTCTTTCTTTAGAAACATGTTAAGTTCAAACTTTAGACCTAAGGTTCCCAAATAGTTGCCAAGTTACAAACTAGGTTGGCTAAAGACGACTTGCAGGCACATGTTTCCTTGATTTCTAGCTCTACCCTAGAGTTTATTAGTCTCAGAGATTAAAGCATCTGTGCATGTGCATTGGTCTGAATTATTTAAGGTTGGTTTGATTGCCAACCTAGAAAGAGAGTAAGAGGATTTTTTTTTGTTAGTTAATCAATTAGGTGAATTACTTGCATTGTTTTAATTTAACATAGAAGTAAAGGGTTTGTGCATAAATAACCATAATATTTTATTATTTTCTTATTCTCTTCCTCCACAGGTATTGGCTTCTCCTCCTCGCGCACCCATTCACGCACAGCTATTGGCATTCATTTGCCATGAAGAGGATCTGATCCTGCCTCTTTGTTTTCAAATTCATCACCTGTAGCTACAAAGGGAGAAGGAGACGACCATGCACGATGAGACTCCACCCCGACTCCACCACCGTGAAGAGCTTCGAGCTCACCTCCATCACCACCACCATACGTCTCCAAGGCTGAGCTCCACCACACCGGAGGCCAACGAGGTGATAGCTCACCGCGCCAATCCGATGGACTCATGCCAACACCATGCGCGTGCGTCTCCGACAGCATGCAACCATCACCGTGCAGCACCCCCACCACCATCACTAGCAACCACCACCGCACTAATGCACCAGCAACCATTTTTGCAGTTAAGACGCCTGGGAAGCTTCCTGGACGTCTGAAGCCCCTCATCAATCCCTCGACGCACCCCCTATACACGGCCAATAACACACCTGCAGCCCGCTCGCCACGCCCGCAGTTGCTGTGCACCACCAGCACCTCCACACAACACCTCTGCAACCTCTGCCCGTGTGCGCCTGTGCCTTCTCCTGCGCACATCTTTAGCACACACAGCCCTCCCACGCCATGCACAACAGCTTCCCCACATGCGCCCACATGGCCTGCGCACCTCCTTGCCTTCATACAGCCGTGCCCCCTCACCTTCAGCAGCGCTGCACGTCGAGCTACTTCACAGCAGTAGCAACCAACAAACCGCCACCGTTTCTCTCCTCCGTCCGGCCACCTCAGGCCGTCTCGTGCCGCAATAGACCCAACGCTACAAAGCTCTCCCTCCAACACTCCTCCGATGAGAAGTTCACCGTCGACCTTGGTCTCCTCACGCACGGCTGAGGAGAAGATCCTCCCCTGTTTTGCTATAGTGAAGAGGGTTTTAGAATTTACATCTTTTACCATTGTGAGATTTTATTAATATTTTATTATGTCACATTGCAAAATAAATCCTTCATACGTGCATAATTGCTATTTCAGCATTAGTTCTTATTGTTTACTTAATCTGAAAGAGATTTTGGCTCAATTTCTTGATGTAATTAATAGTGAACATCGATTTTTTACCCTTGCGAGTTTAAATATGCCATTACCTCCCCGTGGATATGACCTGCTCCTAATTGAGTGGTTATTTTAATTATTTTGATTAGTCGATTTTCCACCACTTAGAAATACAACAAATCATCTTAATTATCATTTTCGAAAGCAAAAATTGACTCGTCAAATGGCACCGTTGCCTTGGTGGCAATGAGCCTATTAGACTCACATTTATTTAATTATTTGTTCACATTTTATTTGAGGCATATTTTAATTCGATGATCTATTTGGTGCGAGGTACGCGTATTTGGAGACATCTTGTCGCACCAGCCTCAAAGATCAGGCGATTCTTGACATCGTCAGTGGAGTTGCAACACTGGGAGAAGGAGCATCACTCTCGCCTTAGCAACGCCTTGGTGGACCTTGTTTCCACCGCTGGAGGAGATATCCGAAGGACCACATCTTCATCTCATCCATTTAACTAAAGATAGTTTTTATTTTTCTTTCTTCTCTTTATCTTAGTACATTCATTTGAAAAACACTTGTTCTGGGGTACATTTTTAGGGGTTTTGTTGAAGCTATGAGTTGCTACGCTAACATATTTGATTTTGAAAACCTGTCGTTGTAGTTTGAAAGCGAAGGACTCGTGTTCAATAAATAAAATTTATACCGGAATAGAAATCTCAGGTTGAACTCAGGGAGGCGGACGTTTGATTTAAAAATACGTGTTTGTTTTATTTGTCACAAAGCAGAATAATTGATTAAAAACTATCTATCTATTTATAATAAATAGAAGAGAGAAAGAGAGAATATTACAAACAAAAACCAAAAATAGATGTAGAATGAACATGGAATTCATTATGAAAGAGATTGTTTGTTACACTACTCATTACGACTAGAAAGCAGAAAATGATTACACTAGAAAGTAGTAAATCTACTCTAAAAAGCATTAAAAAGAATGGAGAGAGAATTATCCTCCTCGACAGTTGCATGGAGGACGAGCCAGATGGGACGACGCCTGGAAGAAGGGGAACGGAGCAGGATGAAGGAGGATGAATCAGGAAGAATGGGAACAGGGTAGCACGTCGTCGTCATCGCGGGATCCACTTCCAAAAGGGGGACGAAAATTGGACTTTATCACTTGAGAAGCATCTCGGGTGTGGGACAAGCTTCTCTTGAGCTTTGGAGAGGGAAAGAAGAGAAAGAAGGGATGAAGATTTCGTATGAAGGAGGTCTCCTTTTACAATTGCAAGGAATGAGGGAAATTTGGTCTTTTTAACCTCAAAACATTAAATCAGGGATCTTTAGTGACGGATAAAATAATCGCTAAAGCCCCACCGTGGGTGACGTGCGCCACCTACTCACCTCCCACGCATGAAACGCATGCTCAAGTCTTCGATTCTCGACCGTTTGATCAAGAGATCGAACAGCTGTGATGCACCCTCGCCCGCCTCCTCATCGAGTGCTCGCCCGTGCGATCTCACATGATGCACGAGCGTGCAATAGTGCGTGGTCTGGATTGAGTGCCCGCAGCCGCTCGATCGTGATCGAGCGGTCACAGAGCCCGCTCGCCTGCGCCCTAGTAGCCTCTCATGAGGAATCGAATGCACGCCACTGCGTCGCGTAAGCGCGTTCACCC
Organism: Thalassia testudinum; assembly: GCA_037157565.1. Lineage (NCBI taxonomy): Eukaryota > Viridiplantae > Streptophyta > Magnoliopsida > Alismatales > Hydrocharitaceae > Thalassia > Thalassia testudinum. The sequence goes on from JAZHRO010000031.1 coordinate 97,760,889, forward strand.
GCTGAGCTACAGCGGCGTTTATGTCACGAAGATGTTTTCGTGCACGCGCGATTAGGACCGTTGGATTGAGATCCAACAGTCAAGGCTGCTCTTCAGGTGCTACTTCAGAGGATGGGCACGCCAATTGGGATGCAATCTGAGCCGTTGGATCTTGATCCAACGGCGGAGATTTGTGGGTGCTAGCAGCTTCAAAAGTTAAGGGCGATCGGTTGGGCGGCCAAGATGGCGCCATCTTGGCCACCCCCATCTTGGTCGTCCATCTTCTAGATGATGTAGATGGTGCCACAACTGTCGGATTGAGTCAATTTTCACGCTGTTAGGTTGCGATCATCGATCCGAATCCATCCATGCGATTGGATTTGTCGTTTGAAGTGTGGCTTCACACCATCTTGGCCCTTGATCTTTTAGGGTTCCCTGATCTCTATTTGATGCTACAGATGTCTAATTAGGGTGATCTTGAAGTAGTTGAACTCCAATCGTCGCCCTAATCAAATCTGCACAGTTGGATCTTCGATCCAAGGCCCTGATAAAAGGTTTGCCCTGTCCCTGAACATAAAAGGAGACAATTAACCTCCATTTTATTCAAACTAATCTAAATGCAAGATGATGCATGTTATGCAATATTTATAGTATGCAATGCAATTCTATGCTTAAGAACATACATAAATAGGCATCTTATGTAGTGTAAACATGTTTACATCACACCCCCATGCCTATCTTTTGGTAGTCCCTAGCAAAAACTATATGCTATTTATAAAAGAATCAGGTTGGATTATTTGGGCATGAGTTATTTTCAATCATTAAGAAAATTTTTACTTAGGATCTGAACTTTCAAAGACACAATAGTGCCCGAGTATCTGCCAAAATGCAGACCGCCTCAAGCCCTCGCCTTATTCAAAGAAAATTTTCTTTTTCTCTTTTTCTTCTTTTCTAATTTTTTTTGGATTTTCAAGTTTTAGGGTTTAGGAGTGGCTTTCTACGGCCATTCAACTCACCCAAGATTTAATGAGAACCCTAAGTTCTAAGCATCTTATTATGAATGTGATAGACTCATTGATCGGCAGTTAAAACGAACTTCAGATTTCTACGCCTCTAGGTGACCTTAAAAAGAGAATTCTGCCTAAAGGTGTATCTTTACAATAGGTAGCTTTCTCCCTACTTTTATTTTTATGGGGTCAACACAAGGGTGAATTCAGTGTATATCTCCCCGATTTATTCTACTTCTCTGCTTCTTCCTAAGTGTTTTGGGAATTTTCAGTGCATTTATTGAGCTGGGTTCTGGACAACCGATCAATGAGCTGTTACTACCGACAACTTGCCAGCCATACTCGTGCGGCGGAGTGTGGCTTATTTCTTTTATTTTCTTTTCTTTTCTCCTTTTCTTTTTCTTTTCTTTTTGACTTTCTTTTTTCTTTTTTTCTTTAAGTAGGTGGCTTCCTTGGTCTAAGATTTACCTAAAGGCAGCTAAAAGAGAATGGTCCAGTGACTGGGCTCTGGACAACCTACCTATGGGTTGTTAGCCATGATAACTTGCCAGCCATATCACCCTAGAAGGTTCATTAGCTGCCCTATTTCCGTTAAAATCGCCGAACGAGTCAGTGCAAAGAAAGTGTGTAGATGCTTAAAACTCAAAATTCTCTCAAATCAGAGGGTGGGTTGATAAGTCATGTACTTATCACCCAAACCTATTTACTCGAATTAAAATAGAATTCAGGTTGGCGAGGACTCAAAAAATAAATCCACATTTTAGTGGATACACGAGCCGATTAAGTCAAAAGACCTGAAAGGTCTTTGTGTTCAGATCATAATGTACTATTTCCTAAAATTGAAAATTTTCTTAAACCCAAGTTCTCTTTCCAAATTCCATAACTTTTTTTAAATAAAAGAAAATAAAACAAATCTACGGAGCTGACGAATTAATTCAGAGATGAATATCCACCCCCCATGCCTATCTAATGCAATGTCCTCATTGTATTAAAAAGACATAAAATAGAGTGGACTATAGTAGAAAGCACCTGAATTGCGTGAATGTCAGGTCCGCTTCGAGATTAAACAAAAACTGTATATGTGTTGAATTTAGTGCCTTCAGCTAGGCACACTATACAAAGAAGAGAAATAAAGAATTCACAGGTGCAGATCAGAATCAGAATAAAAAGAAGAAACCTCTGACCTACCAGCAAATGTCCACAGATGTGGACCAGATTGTGGTGTAGACCCATACCCCACAATCAAGAATATCTAAGGTTCTGGATAAAAATTACACAAAACCTAAAATCAGTATGCAAGTGGGGTCGGGCCTACGATTTATGAGGATGAAACCCAAGACCAAAAAGTCAGGTTACAAAGAATTCGATATCGAAAGGATAATCAATGAATGCATGTTTGGGTTGGACATCCTCAAAATAGATGTCGTAAGGGTCCTGGTTTGATGGTTTCAGATGAATTGGAACCCTTAGACTTAGTCTTCTATTTCCTCCAAAGTTTGCTTCCCAAATCAGAACTTCCCAGCTTCTGTTCTCCACATTCAGAATGTCAAATTTTGAGACCTCTTGCATATTAATCACCCCGTCTGAAATCTCCAAGTCTAAAAGATGTGGCTAAATCAGAATTGACTTGGGTCTAGTTATCTCAAAAATAGAATCATTGATAAGCTCAATGGGGTGTAACTGACAATCAGGGCATTTGATTGAATCCTCCAGAAAATGGGATTCTGGATCCATAATGTGAGCCCCAATAAGATCAGTTTCTTTACTTATTAGGCTATCAATTAATCTATTAGATTCCTCAGGCCCAATCGTCTCACAGAAATTGTGTTCTGTAAACTCGCGTGAGACTTCGCAAATTGAATCCTCACCATCAGAATCAAAGAAATCAAAATCCGTATTAATGTATGTCTCAAAATCATCCATCACTTTCTGGTCCATGGAGACATACGTTTCCTCGTACCCCGGCTCAAGGATTTCAGGTGAAGAAATCAGATCATCCTTAATTGGTTGCTCTAATTCAATCTGGTTAGCCTCGTAACACGTATCCCCCCAACAGGTGCCTGAGCGGGTTCTAGCATTGGCTCTCCTGAAGGGAGTTCATCTTGGGAATCATCCCATGATTGAACTAAAGCAACCAAAATCTCATTCTCAATTTTGCTATCTTCCCAAGTAGAAACTCACTTGGGTTCTTATCCTTAACATCCTGGAGCCAATCCAACAAATACTTGTTCAAATCATCAATCATTTCAATCAAGGGCTCCAATCTTTCAATGTAAGGTATTGGCTGAACTTCTAAAGATTGAACGGTATTCCTCAAGTTGGCCAAAACCTTATCTTGAACCTGGTTACCCTGAACCAAATGTGTTGGTTCAGGGTTGGGTGGGTTTGGGGTCAGTGCAGAGGAGTTAACGAATTGAGATTCGTTATACCTTTCCTGACAATAGGTCATTTCAGATTGTTCAAAAGGTGGTGATTGCCTAAAGGCAATGTAATCAGAGGATGGGTAAGAATCAGTGTATCTTTCTTGATCGTAGATCGTATTAAGTTGTCCATGAAAGGGTGACGATCTATAACCGATGTGGCTCTGGGAAAGATAGAAATCACAATCATAGTGTTTAGGGTTAGACCCTAAACACGGAGGTCCGGAACTTTATCCCCAATCCAAGTTATCCCAACTAACTGATGGTTGATTACAGTACGAGTTGGGATAATCGTCATGTTGAGGACAACTCAAAATAGGAGGAAAAGAGCGGGAATACGTATAAAATGTGGAAGGATTCATGATAGACGGGAGGAAGAAAGGCTCACTACAATACAAACAATCAAACCTGTCCTTAAGTTGGCTAGCTTAAAGACCTACAGACTCCCAAAACCTGTCTTGAGATAAAGAAACTATTTAATCTACTTCTGTCTGTTCAATAGAACCAGTTAGAAGGAAGGACTGGGGAGAAGGTTCTTCCTTCAGCTTGCACCTCCAGTTCCTAGTGTACCCCCCAGTTGCGATCGTTTGATTCTACTCCCCTAGCTAGACATCAGATTGAACTGTAGAAACAGACTAATAGAAAATAATCTCGTTCTAGGCTCTGAAGAGCGAGTCGAATCCATTAGGCCAATGTCTACTCTGTTTTATTTAGGGCTAGGTTTGAATGTGCTTTTGGAATGTGATGGGTCCTTTATCTGGGTTGTGCCCTTAATGATTGATTGATGTGTGTGTGCATGCATAACCAGTGATTTTCAAGCAAGATTACTTTTGATGCGACGAATTTTAGGGTTCAAATCTTGCTTAGTAGCTTTTAGGATTCAACTTTAGGTATTTTTAAACAAGTTTTGTTGACACACCAAGTTTTGAAAGCACAGGTGAAGATGTTTTCCTTTGAAACTTAAAAGAATGTGGAGTGCCTGATAAAATCCCCAAGAGTTGAACCTAAACGGCAGCTACTTGATGAGTTGATTTTAATTAAAGTGGTGCAACCCAATCAACTCAAACAATTGGCCTATTGCACCACTTAATTAGGCACACAAGTGATTACCTAATCTGATTTCTACTCAATTATGTGTTTGGATGTGTGTACCGACTCCAAAGATCGATTTACCAGTTGAGTTTGAAAATCAGATGAGGTTGTGTACCTCTATGAGATTTTTTTATTTTTCTTTTTAAAGGTTAAAGCGGGTGTGGGTGTCAAACAAACAAACAAAACTAACCTTAGAGTGTATAAGAACCCCTAGGTTGATTGATGTTTGTGTTATTATGTGGTGAAATGAAAACTAATGGGTAGGAGGTGGGGGATAACATACAAAACCTTCAACAGCACTTTACTCTAATCTATCGCTTTTGCTCGTCTCAAAAGAGTACCTGCAATCACAATAAGAAAGGAGAGAAGTGAGGTAAATGATTCATAAGTTGTAAAACGTGAAAAAAATCAAAGAGTGTCGCCTCACCAGCAACGATGCCAAAATGTTAAAGCTATGAGTTACTACGCTAACGTATTTGGTTTTGAAAACCTGTCGTTGTAGTTTGAAAGCGAAGGACTCGTGTTCAACAAATAAAATTTATACTAGAATAGAAATCTCAAGTTTAACTCAAGGAGGCAGACGTTTGATTTAAAAATACGCGTTTGTTTTATTTGTCACGAAGTAGAATAATTAATTAGAAACTATCTATTTACAATAAATAGAAGAGAAAGAGAAAGAGAGAATATTACAAACAAAAACTAAAAAGAGATGTAAATGAACATGGAATTCATTATCAAAGAGATTGTTTGTTACACTACTCATTATGACTAGAAAGCAGAAAATGATTATACTAGAAAGCAGTAAATCTACTCTAGAAAGCATCAAAAAGAATGAAGAGAGAATTATCCTCCTCGACGGTCTCTTGGAGGACAAGCTGATAGGACGACGCCTGGAAGAAGGGGAACGGAGCAGGACGAAGGAGGATGAATCGGGAAGAACGGGAATGGGGCAGCATGTCGTCGTCGTCGTGGGATCCACTTCCGAAAGTAGGACGAAAATTGGACTTTATCCCTTGAGAAGCATCCTAGGTGTGGGATGATGAGAACCTCATCATGAGCCATAACTAGCTCATTTTGACCCAATACAAAGGATAAAAGCTCCTACATATCTCAAGGAAAGGCTTAACTCAGAGAATTCTGAGTTTGAGAAGAAAACCAGTCATAAGGGGTAAAAGTGCAATTTTACCAGTATAATCTGCATACAGGGTAATTCAGGGCCCAAACACAGGTCAGAACAGCTTAATAAGAATAAAAGTGGGACGAGATGATCTAGCAAGGGCTACAGCACTTTCAAGGAACCAAATGATAATCTGTAACCCTAAAACAACCCACTTCAATTCACAAGGTTCGAGACAAAGTAAAAATAGAATAAACCCTCTAAAATTCATAGAAAAATAATCTCTAGGGTTTAGAACCTTCAATTTGGCCTTTAGAACCCATTTTGACCTACATTGAGAACCATGCCCAATTAATAACTTAATTTGGGTTTTTGCGCAAATTGACCGGTCAAAAAAAGGTTTAAAATGAAAATAAAATTCACCATCAGATTCCTTAGGTCCTAATTAGTCATGTATAAAAACTTGAGCCTAAGAAGAAACCTCCTTGACCGACTTTACACTTTGGTCCTCATATATTTACTCTTTGGCCCTCAACTTTTGAACCCTCGCATTTAGGCCCCTAACTCTCCTTCGTTCTTTGCAAACAGGTCCCTCCTGCAAAACCCTGCCAGCACCATGCTCCGGCGACCTTGCGCGGAGCATGGCGCCGCGCAGGGTAAGGTGGAGGACCTGGCATGTGTACCGGAGGGTGCCCTGCGTCGTCAGCCGTCGCAGGAGCACCCCCATGGTCCTTGCAGCCCCCCCTACCGGCCGTGCGAACGCACGGACGGTATGGGTTCGAATTCCGACCATGCTCCGGCGAGGGAGACACGTCGTCTCCCTCCGCCTTCCTCCCTGCTTCAACCCTATAAATACCCCCCGCCGCTCCACCGAAGAAGGCAGCCTGGACCTGACGGAGAAAACCCCCAGCTTTCTTCTCTTCTTTCTCTGGCAGACGCTCACCAGCTCCGGCGACTTCCTCTCCCTCCACCTCTTCGCTCTGCCGCACTACCAGCAGCAGAGACCTCCTCCCCTGCTCTTCCCGCGCCACGCCGCACCCAGCTGGCGCCTCTCCAGCCTTCTGCTCGCCGCCGCCCCTCTCCCTGAGCATCATCTTCTCCGGCGACAGTCGATACGACTGTCGCCCTGTTCCTCCCCCTTCGTCCCTGCAGTTAAGTTAGACTTACTCCTCTTCTCCTCCTCTTTCTTTCCCCGCTTTCGATTTAGTCAATTAAGCCCTCTACCGACCCTGTTCACCCTCATCCTCTCCGCCTCCGACCACCCTCCGGCGAGCCGCTCCCATCACCTCAGCGACCCACACGGCTCGCCGACCACCGCAGAACTTCCGCCTCCTCACCCTGATCCTCTTCCGCCCCTCCACTTCCCACCAAACACCCTCTGCAGACCCACCGAACACACCTACTCCCTCGCTCACAGTCTGACCTAGGACAACCTAACAGCTCCATCTCGCCCCCTGCAGACCCCCTGACCACCTTCGCCGTGCCACGGCGAAGGTCCCCCGCCTGTCTGATTTGGCCGAGAGGCCGTGCCATTGGTTTCAGGTTCCAGGCCTGGGCCGCCATTGGCGAGGAAGCTCGAAGCCTGCTCGAGGTTGCTCCAAGCCGAGATATCCCAGATTGAATAGCCACGGCCAGCGCGGAAGAGTCTCACGCACACACCCTGGCCCTCGATTGGAGCTGTACGCCTCAACAGCCGATGCAATTGGAGCACCATCCCTGCTGCAGGCGTAAGAGAATCGGGGTGGGACATTTAGTCCCACCTCGGAATCTCTCAAAGGCGCGCGGACACATAAATTAAAAAACTGCCGTATGCTGTTTGCCTCAGTTACCACGGGGTGAGGTCCCTCTCACCCGACCCGACCCGACTCGGCCTCGTCCGTGACCACGCTCCGCGGACCTGGCCCGACCCGATTAGACTGACCTGCACTCCTCGCCCACCACGCACGCCGGTGGGCTGGGACCCGGGCCTGACCCGAACCCGATTACCCGATAGCGCTCTGGGAGAGCTTCCGAGGAGTGATTTCAGAGAGAGAGATACGCGGGGGAGGGGGGTAGAGTAGGTTTTTGTCTTGACGAATAAACTCTGAAGTGTGCAGGCCAAAGAAGAAGAAGCAGACCCGCTGAAGAAGAAGGAGCGGCTGCACTGTAGCGAAGGCATTGATAAGTCGTCTCAGCACCGGGGCAGACGACGGAAGGACAGCAGCCAAAGAAGAAGAAGACCCGCTGAAGAAGAAGGAAGAGCAACGGCCATCGCGAGAGAAGAAAAAGAGAAGTCAAGGCAGGTGAAGACAAAGAAGAAGAAGGAATGAAGAGAAGCAAGAAGCAAGAAAAGAAGAAGATGATCTGACGAAAAAGAAAGAAAGGAAACAAGAAGAAGAGCACGAGGGGAAAATCTGAAGAAAGAAGAAGAAGAAGAAGAAGAAGAACAGGAAGAACCAAAGATAAAGAGGAAGAAGAAAAGAAGAAGAAGCCAATTTTTCATCTCTCTCTCTCTCTCTTTATTTTTGTAATAGAACTTGTATATCTCTAGAATACAACTTGCTCCCTGAGTTCGACCTCGGGAACTCTTTCAGTTTTCCGAGTAATAAAAATTTTATATGAAACGTTGGTGACAACCGGCTTTACTACAACGATATAACACAAACCGGTCACTGAAACCGACTGTCTCACCAACATTTTGGCGCCGTTGCCGGGGAGCAAGTTGTATTCTAGAGGTAAACATTCCTGTATCTTTTAAGTTCTAATAATCTCCTCTCTTTTGTGCAGCTATAGGAACTCAAGAAGACAAGCAACCACACAACTACTCCGAAGACAGGTAAAATCTTTTCTCTCACTATTAACCCCTACACTCTAAAGAGGAAGAAAAGAAAAGAACAAGCAATATAGGGCTAACCTGTCTTCCATATTTAGTAACCATAAAAGTTGCATGTTTTCCACTCATTATTTCTGCACACTATTAAGGGTATTTAAGGGCTAACACATTCTTGCTTGAGCCCTAATTACCCAACAAAGAATTAACTGGACCAAGTAGAGCCAACCTAGGATCCAACACTAGGGATTTAGAGACACACTCCTTAAGCAAGAATTAAGAAAACCAAATGAAGTGTGCCCAAGCCCTTGTCTGAAAATACCTATTCAAAGAAAATCTAAAACAATTGGCTCTCTAAACACTTGAACCCTAAAAGACAGGACCTAAAAGCTCTTAAAGAAAACAATAGGTAAAGTTGACCCCTTGGGTTAACCAACCTTAAATTAGGTCACTCTTTGCACTTAAAAAGACTAAAGTTCAAGTGAAACCTTAAGCACCCTGATCTTAAAATTGGTAGACTTAAGAGGTCAAGATCCCCATTCTGGTCTACCTGGAACCGCAGTGACAAGAGAGGTCGGGTGGGGGAAACCCTGTAACCCGTGGGGACGCTCTACCGTGTAGGGGTCTTCGCGGGACTCTCCCTCTCTGGCTGCCCAGGTAATTCTCAGGTGGACGATCTTTCTGATCAAGGGGTCCATCTGCCCCGCACCTCTATAGTCACCCAACACATTTTTGGGTGACTTGATTGGGTCCATCACCTTCTAAACTTACCTCTCCCAACTGTGCATGTACGGAAGGAGGTCTCTAAGACCACCCTTAAGACCTCCTTTAGAAATTCACTCTCGTCAAGGCCAAGCCTCGACGCCCGTGTTTGTGCAGCAACACCCTCACATTATTCTCTCTTCTGATTCAGAACCAAGTTCTTCTTCTTCCCCCATCATGGCTCAGCCAGTTGAGGAAGAAAATAATCTGGAACACCAGCTCCAGCGACTCAATGACCTCTTCCAAAACTTCGTGCACCCACCGCAGCGTCCTATGATGCGGGACCACTACAATCCTGCTGCGGTGGCCATTGAGCCTCGAGTTAGAATCCCGATTGGAGGACCTGATTCCGAACTAAAGCCCAACATGATTCACGCTATACCTAAATTCCATGGGCTTAATTCTGAAGATCCCTTCCAGCACATCAAACAGCTTAAACATCTGGCCCACACTTTTGGATCAGATGCGCAAAATCGGGATATTCTTCTCATGAAGATGTTCTCCTTTTCTCTTATGGACAAGGCCGCCCATTGGTATCAAACTCAGACCCGGCCGATCAACACTTGGGAAGAACTTCAATCCGAGTTTTTGAAAAAGTTCTTTCCCGTTGGTCGGACCAACGCCTTGCGCCATCAGATTACACACTTCACTCAACAATCAGGAGAACCTCTCCATGAGGCATGGGATCGTTTTCAGGATCTCATGAGGAAGTGCCCCCATCACGGAGTTCCTAAATGGGAACAAGTCCAATCTTTTTACCAGGGACTCCGTGAGGACATCCGCCTTTTCGTCAATGCAACCTGCGGAGGAAACATCATGGGTCAACATGAAGACACCGTATGGGAGATTCTCGAAAACATGTGCGAGAACTCCATCAACAATGACTCCATGGGATTATTCGACAGGACGAATACCCGCGCAGCGACGAATCTTAAGGGAGCACATGAGATGCAGGGCCTGTCCGCATCAGTCGACCTGGAATTAATGGCCAGTCGATTGGACAAGGTCTCAATTATTGAAAAGAAGGTGGATGAGCTGACTCAGCACTTGCAGCGAGCCACCTCTGCACGTAACTCCTTTGCACAACCTCCTTCCACACAGGAGACTGTGCAAAACATCCTCCACCGATCCTCCCCTGGGATGGATCCATATCCATCCCCATCTGATTCTTGGACTGGAAAATCATCCGATCCTTTCTTCACCAGTCGGGGGAACTCCATTCCCCCTTTCCCTGATTCTCAGGAGGTTCCTCAGACCTGCGAGGACCTCAACGCCATCCAGAACGACCCATTCTCCAATACTTACAACCCTGGATGGCGAAACCATCCAAATTTTCAGTGGGCGGGAAATCCTCAAACCCGAAGACCACCTTTTCAGTCCCGCCCACAGCCCTCTCATCACTACCAGCCGCCTCAACCTCGGCCCAACCCTACTTATCCATCAGGGCCAAATCAAGATCAAATGTCCTTAATCCTTCAGACTCTGGCTGACATTCAAAAATCGAATGCGGCCATTCAAAAACAGCACCAGGACGAGCTTACTGAAGTTAAAACTCAGCTGGCCCAGTTGGCAAATTCTCGCCAGCCAGGCACACTCCCTTCCCAACCCCTTCCTAACCCAAATAACGTGCCAACCCAGAAGCGCGTTATGAATCCAAATTTAGGCCACGCTCAATGGATTTATCAGGCCCCTACTGCCCCATCTCCAGACGAGATGGAAGCCTCTACTTCTCATACGGGATTTCAGCAGCAGCCACCCCTCCTACCAAATCCAAACCAAAATCAGGCCGGATTAAATGCTGTAACAACACGTAGTGGTAAGACAACTCAGGACCCGCGTTATCCAAACCACTCCCAGCCTGATAATCATGACCCTAGGATAGTTATCCAAGGTACCGTTGTTCCAGACCCACAACCAGGACCTATCCTAGAGGAACCAACCAAGATCCCGTTTCCCGAGGCCCTGACCAAGGGAAAGAAGACCACCAAACCCGTGGCCCCTGAGGAGGACCTGGTCAAGCTCTTTGAGCAGGTCCACATAAACATCCCCTTGATGGATGCAATCCACCACGTACCAGCTTACGCACGATTTCTAAAGAATATATGTACACCCCAGCGTAAGCCGCGAACCAAGGGAGGGAGCCCAATTGTTCTGTCAGAGCAAGCCAGCTCTGTAATCCTTAGTAGACTCCCACCCAAGGCAAAAGATCCTGGAACTCCCCTGATCTCCTGTAAGATAGGTGGTACCCAATTTGACAGAGCATTGTTAGACTTAGGTGCATCTATAAATCTGATACCCACATCCTTACTTGACCATCTGGAAGAATCTGAGCTGAAACCAACTGAGGTGACATTACAATTAGCAGATCGATCTATAAAGTCACCAAAAGGGATTCTCGAGGATGTTATCGTAAGAGTGCGGGATTTCTATTTTCCAGTGGACTTTATAGTCTTAGACATGGATGCACCTGAGAACCCTAGGGATACACCAATCATTCTAGGGAGACCTTTCTTGGCTACTGCTAGAGCCAACATCAGCTGTGAGGAGGGCCAAATAGAGCTTAAGTTTGGAGATCAAACACTGAAAATTGATATATTTAAGGCCCAACAAGGAATTAATTGCGGCGTCATCGAGCAAATTTGTGACATCAAGACTTTGGTTGATGAATCACACCTCCAGAATGACTTGAGTATTCCTCATCAACCACAGAAGGATCTCGACCCGCAAATAGAGGAGTCAAATCCAGATATGAACAACCCAATAACTCCCACCCTTGAACCTCACATCTATACTGAACCACCCGCTGCTGCTGAAAACCCCATCCTCGAACTGAAACCCCTTCCTGCTCATTTGAAATACATCTTTTTGGGTTCTAATCAGACCCTTCCTGTGATCATCAATTCCAACCTTAGTCCTGAACAGGAATCCCGTCTGATTGTTGTCCTCCAGCAACATCGCAGAGCCATCGGATGGACCCTCGATGATTTGACTGGAATAAGTCCCTCTTATTGTACTCATCATATCTATTCAGAAGAGGGCACACGACCTTCTCGTGAAATGCAGAGACGCTTAAATCCCAATCTGCAGGAGGTCGTGAAAAAGGAGATCATCAAGTGGTTAGATGCCGGGATCATCTACCCGATCTCCGATAGTCGTTGGGTGAGCCCGATTCAGGTCGTGCCTAAAAAGGCAGGACTCACCACTATAACGACTGAGACCGGAGAAATCATTCCTACCCGATTAGCCAACTCGTGGAGAGTCTGTATAGATTACCGTCGACTCAATTCCTCCACGAAGAAGGATCATTTCCCACTACCCTTCATTGATCAAATTCTCGAAAAACTAGCGGGAAATAGGTTCTTCTGCTTTCTTGACGGGTACTCCGGTTATAACCAGGTGGCAATCCATCCTGAGGACCAAGAAAAGACCACATTCACCTGCCCCTTCGGAACATACGCTTTCCGAAGGATGCCTTTCGGTCTTTGCAATGCACCCGCTACTTTTCAGCGATGCATGCTTGCCATATTCTCAGATATGGTAGGTGATTATCTGGAAGTCTTCATGGATGACTTTTCAGTTTTCGGAGCATCATTCGACGATTGCCTCCAGCACTTGGTCCAGATACTCAGGCGGTGCATCGACGTGAATTTGGTTCTTTCCTGGGAAAAGAGCCATTTCATGGTGCCTGAGGGAATTGTCCTGGGACACTCAATTTCGGAGAAAGGTATCCAAGTGGATCGAGCTAAGGTTAATCTGATTTCTCGCCTTCCTATGCCTAGCTCGATCAGGGACATCCGATCCTTTTTAGGGCATGTCGGTTTTTATCGACGATTTATCCCTGATTTTTCAAAAATCGCACGCCCCCTGACCACTCTTCTCTCCAAGGATGTTCCCTTCGAAATCTCCAAGGAATGCACTCAAGCATTTGAAATCCTGCGTGACCGAGTCACCCAAGCCCCGATCCTACAGTCCCCTGATTGGTCTCAACCCTTTGAGATCATGTGTGATGCATCCGACTTCGCTGTAGGAGCGGTTTTGGGGCAGAAGAATGACAAGAAACCTGTGGTCATTTACTACGCCAGCAAAACACTCGATGAGGCTCAGCGTAACTATGCAGTTACTGAGAAAGAGCTGCTAGCTGTAGTATTTGCCCTAGAGAAATTCAGATCATACCTTCTGGGTTCCCATGTCATCATATACTCGGATCACACGGCTGTGAGGCATCTCCTTGCAAAGAAGGACGCGAAACCTCGATTGATCCGATGGATCTTGCTGTTGCAAGAATTTGACCTCGAGATTCGCGATAAAGCGGGAAAACAAAACGTGGTAGCTGATCACTTGTCCCGTCTTCCTTCTGAAATGATAGACCCTTCCGGACCCATCACTGAGCATTTTCCCGATGAGCACCTGCTGACTATTGGTACTAGCCTTCCATGGTTTGCTAATATTGTAAATTACTTGGCATCTCATCAGACCCCGTCCGATTGGCCGAAGGCCAAGAAAGACAAATTACGCTCCGATGCCAAGTATTACATTTGGGAAGACCCGTACCTCTTCCGCATAGGTGCCGATCAGATCATCCGGAGATGTATCCCGGAAGGGGAAGTCAACAATATCCTCTCTTTCTGCCATGACCAGGCATGCGGTGGCCATTTTGCCGGGCATAAAACCGCATCAAAAGTCCTCCAGTGCGGTTTTTACTGGCCCACACTGTTCAAAGACGCATACAGTCATTGCAAGGCATGCAGTCGTTGCCAGACTTTGGGCAACATGAGCCATCGCAACATGATGCCTATGCAACCGATTCTAGTATGCGAAATCTTTGATATTTGGGGGATTGATTTTATGGGCCCCTTTCCTGTTTCGGATGGTTTCGAATACATTCTGTTGGCTGTGGACTACGTGTCCAAATGGATCGAAGCCATACCGACCCGAACCTGTGATCACAAAATCGTTCTCAAATTCATTCATCAACACATTTTCTCAAGGTTCGGGATTCCTCGTGCAATAATCTCTGATGGGGGGGCCCATTTCACAAATGCTCAGTTTAGGTCACTGATGACCAAATACGGGGTGTCTCACCGAATCTCTACTCCTTACCACCCCCAAACTAATGGTCTAGCTGAGCTGTCGAATCGGGAGATCAAGAAAATCCTACAGGTCACTGTTCGACCTGACAGGAAGGACTGGTCGTCCCGACTTCCGGAAGCATTGTGGGCCTATAGGACCGCCCACAAGACCCAATTGGGCATGTCTCCCTTTAGATTGGTGTACGGAAAGGCATGCCACCTTCCCGTCGAACTGGAGCATAAAGCCTATTGGGCAGTACGGAACTGTAATCTAGATCTTTCCAAGGCTGGGACCCACAGAAAACTCCAAATCAGCGAGATCGATGAATTACGCACAGACGCGTACGAGAACTCGCAAATCTACAAGGAGCGGGTTAAAGCCTTCCACGACAAACACATCTCAAGAAAGATCTTCCATCCTGGTCAAAAGGTCCTACTCTTTGATGCCCGACTCAAACTCTTCCCAGGAAAACTGAGATCTAAGTGGGTCGGACCATATTTGGTCCGACAGGTTTTTGGAAATGGAGCAATCGAAATCAGTCCACTCAGCCACGATTCTGAACCTTTCATCGTGAATGGTCAAAGACTCAAGCCGTTCATTGATGTAACTTCTACTGATTTGGCTGAGGCATCTCATATCCTCCTTTCCCCTTGAGCTTATTGCGCCCAGCCGATGGCGTAAAACTCAGCGCTTAACGGGAGGCAGCCCGTCATTCTCTTTGAAAACCTGAAACTTGTTCTGACACCTTTCAGCACTCGAAGTTCACCCTTATAGACAGCCGACCCCAACTCAGATGTTCGCATCTGAAATTTGAAATCGTCCGCAAAAATTCAACCCGACCCATCCACTCACCCAAATTTCTGTCTTAAGGAATGAACTAAGACCCCCTAGGTTACAATGAGGACATTGCAAATCTTAGGCATGGGGGGGTATGAAAGTGCAAAAACTCGTAAGAAAAGGTTTCAAACAAAAAAATTCACATATGCCAAAAATACCATAAAAATTAAAAAAAAAAAAAAAAAAAAAAAAAAAAAAAAAAAAAAAAAATTTTCGAAAAAGAATAAGAGGAAAAGAGGAGAAGGAAAATTTTGTGAAGGAGAGAAGAAACAAAATGAAAAAGGAGCACAAAATTATAAGAAAAGTTGATAGTCATTAGTAAGGAACTAAGGAATTAACCTAAGTTCTAGACCTCATTCAAGAAAATAACTGAAAAGTGCACAATAAGATTAGTAAGAATGCAAACCTTAGGCATTCTTGAATAGACTCTTAGTACTCATTAAGATCTGGACACTCCTCAAGAGGTTGAGGAAAATGAAAAGCTGAAGTATTAGGTCTAAGGCTTAGGGAGTATTCGACCTCGTTAACTAATTTTTGGTTTACGGGACTCAGTAACCTAAGCACCCTAATCTCACACACAGCCTGGTTCAGTAAGCGTAAAAATCAGAATCACGCAGAAGCGTCGCAAAAATCTGAAAAGAACACCTAGAATAGGAATGGCCGATCAACACAAGTTGATTTGGACGAGTTCCCAGCGCAGAGAGGCGGAAAATCCCCTCGAAGATGCGTAACAAAATATCATCTCCTCGGTGCTTGTCTCTTAGGATATTTACATATCCTACGGGGGGCATGTAAGCACTCTGCTGGTTCAGATTCCATGGATGGCATTATCTCGAAGTGTCAATTGCCAGGGTCTGGATTCGGCCACGGAATACCATGGATGGGATTATCTCGAAATCTCAATAGCCAGGGTTCCGGGGGTTGCCATGGGCGGTGCTATCTCGAAGCATCGATCGCCAGGAACCCTTGAGGATTGATGATGGGAGCAAGGAATCTGATACAGACCGTGTTGAAAAGCCAACCCTAGACTAGAACTAAAAAGAAAAAGAGAGAGAAAACTCTCCAAACAGAAAAAACTTTCTATCTCTCTCTTACAAAACGCACTGCGAACTGGGCCAGGGCTAAAATCATTTCAAGCACGGGTGCTTTAACCACGAAGTCCAATAAACCTTAGGTTAGTTCTTGCGGGCCTTAAAAACCTTTGCTAAAAGACTGAGGCTAAGGCTAGACAGATTTGGATCTTGATTGGTACTAGAGTATCTTTTAGGCCTATGGTCAGCATTCTAACCTAATCTATGCTCAAATAAAAAGGCACTTATCTAAAACCATTGAAAACTTCATGGTCTAGAACAAGGGTTGAAACCTTAAGTTTTTTTTGCTAAGGGACTAGCAAAAGCTAGGCATGGGGGTATGATGAGAACCTCATCATGAGCCATAACTAGCTCATTTTGACCCAATACAAAGGATAAAAGCTCCTACATATCTCAAGGAAAGGCTTAACTCAGAGAATTCTGAGTTTGAGAAGAAAACTAGTCATAAGGGGTAAAAGTGCAATTTTACCAGTATAATCTGCATACAGGGTAATTCAGGGCCCAAACACAGGTCAGAACAGCTTAATAAGAATAAAAGTGGGACGAGATGATCTAGCAAGGGCTACAGCACTTTCAAGGAACCAAATGATAATCTGTAACCCTAAAACAACCCACTTCAATTCACAAGGTTCGAGGCAAAGTAAAAATAGAATAAACCCTCTAAAATTCATAGAAAAATAATCTCTAGGGTTTAGAACCTTCAATTTGGCCTTTAGAACCCATTTTGACCTACATTGAGAACCATGCCCAATTAATAACTTAATTTGGGTTTTTGCGCAAATTGACCGGTCAAAAAAAGGTTTAAAATGAAAATAAAATTCACCATCAGATTCCTTAGGTCCTAATTAGTCATGTATAAAAACTTGAGCCTAAGAAGAAACCTCCTTGACCGACTTTACACTTTGGTCCTCATATATTTACTCTTTGGCCCTCAACTTTTGAACCCTCGCATTTAGGCCCCTAACTCTCCTTCGTTCTTTGCAAACAGGTCCCTCCTGCAAAACCCTGCCAGCACCATGCTCCGGCGACCTTGCGCGGAGCATGGCGCCGCGCAGGGTAAGGTGGAGGACCTGGCATGTGTACCGGAGGGTGCCCTGCGTCGTCAGCCGTCGCAGGAGCACCCCCATGGTCCTTGCAGCCCCCCCTACCGGCCGTGCGAACGCACGGACGGTATGGGTTCGAATTCCGACCATGCTCCGGCGAGGGAGACACGTCGTCTCCCTCCGCCTTCCTCCCTGCTTCAACCCTATAAATACCCCCCGCCGCTCCACCGAAGAAGGCAGCCTGGACCTGACGGAGAAAACCCCCAGCTTTCTTCTCTTCTTTCTCCGGCAGACGCTCACCAGCTCCGGCGACTTCCTCTCCCTCCACCTCTTCGCTCTGCCGCACTACCAGCAGCAGAGACCTCCTCCCCTGCTCTTCCCGCGCCACGCCGCACCCAGCTGGCGCCTCTCCAGCCTTCTGCTCGCCGCCGCCCCTCTCCCTGAGCATCATCTTCTCCGGCGACAGTCGATACGACTGTCGCCCTGTTCCTCCCCCTTCGTCCCTGCAGTTAAGTTAGACTTACTCCTCTTCTCCTCCTCTTTCTTTCCCCGCTTTCGATTTAGTCAATTAAGCCCTCTACCGACCCTGTTCACCCTCATCCTCTCCGCCTCCGACCACCCTCCGGCGAGCCGCTCCCATCACCTCAGCGACCCACACGGCTCGCCGACCACCGCAGAACTTCCGCCTCCTCACCCTGATCCTCTTCCGCCCCTCCACTTCCCACCAAACACCCTCTGCAGACCCACCGAACACACCTACTCCCTCGCTCACAGTCTGACCTAGGACAACCTAACAGCTCCATCTCGCCCCCTGCAGACCCCCTGACCACCTTCGCCGTGCCACGGCGAAGGTCCCCCGCCTGTCTGATTTGGCCGAGAGGCCGTGCCATTGGTTTCAGGTTCCAGGCCTGGGCCGCCATTGGCGAGGAAGCTCGAAGCCTGCTCGAGGTTGCTCCAAGCCGAGATATCCCAGATTGAATAGCCACGGCCAGCGCGGAAGAGTCTCACGCACACACCCTGGCCCTCGATTGGAGCTGTACGCCTCAACAGCCGATGCAATTGGAGCACCATCCCTGCTGCAGGCGTAAGAGAATCGGGGTGGGACATTTAGTCCCACCTCGGAATCTCTCAAAGGCGCGCGGACACATAAATTAAAAAACTGCCGTATGCTGTTTGCCTCAGTTACCACGGGGTGAGGTCCCTCTCACCCGACCCGACCCGACTCGGCCTCGTCCGTGACCACGCTCCGCGGACCTGGCCCGACCCGATTAGACTGACCTGCACTCCTCGCCCACCACGCACGCCGGTGGGCTGGGACCCGGGCCTGACCCGAACCCGATTACCCGATAGCGCTCTGGGAGAGCTTCCGAGGAGTGATTTCAGAGAGAGAGATACGCGGGGGAGGGGGGTAGAGTAGGTTTTTGTCTTGACGAATAAACTCTGAAGTGTGCAGGCCAAAGAAGAAGAAGCAGACCCGCTGAAGAAGAAGGAGCGGCTGCACTGTAGCGAAGGCATTGATAAGTCGTCTCAGCACCGGGGCAGACGACGGAAGGACAGCAGCCAAAGAAGAAGAAGACCCGCTGAAGAAGAAGGAAGAGCAACGGCCATCGCGAGAGAAGAAAAAGAGAAGTCAAGGCAGGTGAAGACAAAGAAGAAGAAGGAATGAAGAGAAGCAAGAAGCAAGAAAAGAAGAAGATGATCTGACGAAAAAGAAAGAAAGGAAACAAGAAGAAGAGCACGAGGGGAAAATCTGAAGAAAGAAGAAGAAGAAGAAGAAGAAGAAGAAGAAGAACAGGAAGAACCAAAGATAAAGAGGAAGAAGAAAAGAAGAAGAAGCCAATTTTTCATCTCTCTCTCTCTCTCTTTATTTTTGTAATAGAACTTGTATATCTCTAGAATACAACTTGCTCCCTGAGTTCGACCTCGGGAACTCTTTCAGTTTTCCGAGTAATAAAAATTTTATATGAAACGTTGGTGACAACCGGCTTTACTACAACGATATAACACAAACCGGTCACTGAAACCGACTGTCTCACCAACATGGGACAATCTTCTCTTGAGCTTTAGAGAGGGAGAGAAGAGGAAGAAGGGATGAAGATTTCATATGGAGGAGGTCTCCTTTTATAGTTGCAAGGAATGAGGGTAATTTAGTCTTTTTAATCTCAAAACATTAAATCAGGGGCCTTTAGTGACGGATAAAATCGTTGCTAAAGCCCCATCGTGGGCGATGTGCGCTGCCTGCTTGCCTCCCGAACATGAAACGTGCACTCACATCCTTCGATTCTCGGTCGTTCGATCGCAAGATCAAACAGCTAAGATGCGCCCTCGCCCGCCTCCTCATCGCGTGCTCGTCCCGTGCGATCTCGCGTGACGCTCGAGCATGCAATAGCTTGAGGTCTGGATTAAGCGCCCGCAGCCGCTCGATTGCGATCGAGCAGTCGCAGAGCCCCCTCGTCTGCGCCCCAACAGCCTCTCGCGAGGAATCAAACGCACACCGCTGAGTCGCGTAAGCGCATTCACCCGCTACGCTACAGCGGCGTTTATGTCGTGAAGATGTTTTCGTGCGCGCGCGATCAGGACCATTGGATTGAGATCCAACGGTCAAGGCAACTCTTCAGGTGCTGCTTCAGAGGATGGGCACGCTGGTTGGGATGCAATCTTAGCTGTTTGATCTTGATCTAATGGCGTAGATTCGTGGGTGCTAGCGGCTTCAGAAGTTGAGGGCGGTCGGTTGGGCAGCTGAGATGGCGCCACATGGCACCATCTTGGTCATCCATCTTCTGGATGATGTAGATGGTGCCACAAATGTCGGATTGAGTCAATTTTCATGCTGTTAGGCTGCGATCGTCGATCCGAATCCAGTCGTGTAGTCGGATTTGTCGTTGGAAGCGTAGCTTCACACCATCTTAGCCCTTGATCTTCTAGGGTTCCCCAATCTCTATGTGATGCTACAGATGTCTGATTAGGGCGATCTTGGAGTCGTTGAACTCCAATCGTCGCCCTGATCAAATTTGTATGATTGGATCTTCGATCCGAGGCCCCGATAAAAAGTTTGCCCTATCAATGAACATAAAAGGAGATAATTAACCTCCATTTTATTCAAACTAATCTAAATGCAAGATAATGCATGTTATGCAATATTTATAATATACAATGCAATTCTATGCTTAAGAACATGCATAAATAGACATCTTATGTAGTGTAAACATGTTTACATCAGGTTTGTTCCCTGATTTTGTTTTAGGACCATGTTGGGTAATATTTTTCAGGAGCCTGCTCCCTTTTCTTTATATTAGGTATTTATTTTATTTTTTGGTTGTTTATCCTTTTCTTTGTTTGTGAATAAATAGATATATATATATATAACAACAACACGAGCTACCTGCTAGAAGTTGTTTGCCCCTAGGTCGAATCATTTAGGATTGAATGAGTAGCATCTAGATATAATTTCCTGTCTTGCATATTGCATGAAGAATGCTGGAATCAGGTATGCACTTCTAACTTTGCATTTCTACCTGTCATGCAAATGCATTTGGATTAATTTTAAGACCACTTAATCTGTATTGAATAGATCTAATAAGTGGTCATATTTAATTTTTTTGAAAAAGGACTAATTAAAGGAGGGACATTTAAAAACCACGAACTTGATTTTCAAACTTGGAGTGTGATTCAAAATTCAAAATCTTTTGCGGTGTATGCACACTTATATCTCTTGCACCATGGCACACATTTAGACACTCCTTAGGTTTGGAACCATTAGGACTAGAGCCTCCTATTGCTGGGGTCTAAAGTGACCCGAACTTTAGTTTAGAGGTAAAGTTGCATCCAAACCTTGCAAATTGAAGGTAGTTAAGAAGCACCGTGAAAGCAACACTTCAAAGGAAGGGCTTGACCCTACTTGCATCCCTCTTTGGCGTGTTTGGTGGTGACTAAACTTTTTGGGCTTTAAGGAGGATCACCTAGGTCTTCTTAAGCATATCGTAGGTTAACAAGTAGGAGCATAACTGTTTAGATAACTTGATTTGGCACCTACAAGTGGACTTAAAATCTCAAAGGCCTAACTAATTAAAGACCTAAAAAGTCCTCTGATTTGTGTTTGCTTAGGGAATCTAATTTTGGTGTGAGTTAGAATGGACCACATTGACTTTCATCCTTTCACATCTTGCCCACACCCTTACCCCCACTCTGCGATCTTCGATCCCATATGCAGAGACGGTCCATCGTTTAATGGACATAATGATAATCATTGGGATCCCTTTTACTCTTACTATAGGAGTATTGGTTTAATTAAGCCCCAAATCAGTGAGCAGAACCTAGGAGTGGGAATTGCCTTGCCCAATATCCTACACACCATAGAAATACCCAACCCACCCTCCCTGAATGATTATAATGGTTGGATAGAAACTCCTAGGTACGATAAGCCTAAGCCTGATTTCTCTCCTAATAGAAATGATGACCTCTCGTCCTTGAAGATGGAAATACAAAAAATGTAAGACAAAATGATTGAATTATTAGGAGAATCTTTGAGAGCAGGACAACAAGAAAAAGAAGCAATTAGCCACCCAATCTATCCCATTGAGGATGACGTGCACCCCTCTACGCTCGATGCATCTCCCATGGGAGTGCCACAACCAAAGTTGGGGAATTTTGGGGATTATTTAAGGGAAAATAGCTACTTTTCGAGGATTGATTTTGAAGCCTCCTTGCTAGATGACACTTCCTTAAGAGCTCCACACCTTAAGTGGGAGGATAATATGTATGAAAGTATCTATACATTGGATGAAGAAAGGTGGCAGCTCGAGGAAGATGATGATCATGTTGAGTATCCACCTGAATTATATTGGAGTCAAAAGAAGGGAATGATGGTACCATTGGAAGACCTCAACCCAAATGATAGTATTTTTGTCACATTTGATGAAGTGGGCTGAAGTCAAGTTGTTAATCCCACCCTCCCTTCTGATCACGAGATGGAACTCAAGCCCACCCTTAGGGATCCTAACCCTCAAGAAAGTCACCTATCTGAGTCCGATGTTACCAGTGTAAACCATTTACCCCAGAGAGAGTGCCCTAGGGGATCTGTTGAGATTTTAGATGATTCTAGACCTCAGGTACATGATGAATCGTATGATGAGGAGGATGAATTATATGAGGAACCTACATTCAAGATTTGGAGTGACACTAAGGGTGATTATGTCTTACTTAAAGAATTAGTCCCTGAGGATGTCACAAATTTGACCAAATTAGGTTTCCTTAGCACACCCATTGATGATACCCTCCTCATGATGGAATAATGGAAAATGTGGAAGCAACTTCTGAGATTTATGTGGATTCGCGATATACTTCGGGGAGGATTTGAGTAAAGAACAAGAACTCAGGGATGAGATTGATAGGGTAATCCCTAAATATGTTGCTTCCAACCTGCCTTCACTTGATTAGGAGTCATCCTCTGATTCTCCTATGTCTGAAGGCGAAAATTTGACTCCATGTGCAAAAATGATCACTAATGAAGAGCATGTAGATACTTGTGATATTACTAGAGATGCTAGGGATGCAATTGAAGAGCTGGAAAAGTTGTTAGGCATGGACATCGAGCCAACTAAACCCAACTTAGATCTTATGATCATCCCGCAACCTCGAAACTTGGACACCCTAGACAATCCTTAGCTTAAAGATATGCTCACTACTGTTTTGACCAGGGGACCTAACAGACCAATATCTCTTGTAATGGGGCATCGAGTTTGGGTTGATGATTTCTATGGTTAGTCCATTACCCTGGGGGTTTATCTCTACACCATTCCTTCCCCATTTCTTTTGGAGGATCCTTGTCATCCTTCTCCCACACCTTTAGAGGTCGTTATTCTAATATATCCTTTAGAACTGCCTCTGGTGACCTAGGATGATTTCGTTCCCATCTTAGTTGGGCCAGCATTTGCTATCGGGATTCAACATCAACTCGCCAACATCCTAGGTTACTTGTTTTCTAGGCCAAAATTACTTTGCTCATTTTTTGGGCCTATTTCTTTGGTTTTGGAACCTGACTTGCAGGTTCTTTGGCTACTCGGCTGCTAACAAAATAACGGCAACCCAACTCTGACCTAGGTAATATCCTTCTATACAATGGGGACATTGCAGATTTTAGGCATGGGGGTGTACTTGGGGATATACATAGCATTTATACATAGTGCATTCATGCATTTAGTTAAAGCATTCTGCATTGCATACATTTGCATTGATTTTAAAAAAAAAGTGAGAAAAAATAAAAAAACTTTTTTTAGTATTGAGCTTAACTGGCTGGGCCCTGCATTCTTAGGCATAAGACTAGAACTTTAGGTTAGACTAAGTTGACTCTAGGTGTTTGACTTTAGAAGCTAAGTTGAGCTACTAGCTTTAGACCCTTAGGGTCCATTTGGACTTAAAAACTTAAGTAGAAGTTAAGTTGCGGACCATTCCTCAAGAGGTTGAGGAAGGAAAGCTAGGAATTTAGTTAAAGGCTAGGTAGTACCTGGTGTCTTTTTCTACCTTTTGGTTTACGGGTCCTCGTAACCTAAGCATCCACATTTCACACACTTGGTCTTGTGTAAATAGTGATCACCCTAATTCATTTCTTGAAGAAAATTTGATTCTCTTAATTCTGACTTAAGAGAAGTTTGAAAACACAATTTGATTGGAAGAGTTCCTGCTGCAGGAGAGGTGGAGTATATACTCACCTTGATGATGCAATGATAACATATCACCTCCTTGGCGCTTGTCTCTTAAGACATCCATCCTACCGGGGAC
The DNA here is from genome assembly GCA_037157565.1 of Thalassia testudinum. Lineage (NCBI taxonomy): Eukaryota > Viridiplantae > Streptophyta > Magnoliopsida > Alismatales > Hydrocharitaceae > Thalassia > Thalassia testudinum. The sequence goes on from JAZHRO010000031.1 coordinate 97,784,893, forward strand.
ATGTAAGCACATTGTACGATTTATGTACCATGGGTGCCACAAGCCTAAATTCGCTTAAGAAATCCATGGGCGATACTATCTCAAAGTGTCAATTTCCAAGAGTTCTTGGGGTCGCTATGGGCAGTGCTATCTCGAAGCATCGAAAGTCAGGCACCCTTTGAGGTTTGGTGATGGGGACAATGAATTTGACAAAGACCGTGTTGATAGCTGAACCAAGGTTAGACTTGAGGAATCAAACAAAAATATATATATATATAAATCCTCTTACTCTCTTTATAGGTTGGCAATCAAACCAACCTCAAATAATTCAGACCAATGTACATGCATGGATGCTTTAATCTCTGAGACCAATAAATTCTAGGGTAGAGCTAGAAATCAAGGAAACCTGTGCCTGCAACTCATCTTTAGCCAACCTAGTTTGTAACTTGGCAACTATTTGGGAACCTTAGGTCTAAAGTCTGAACTTAACATGTTTCTAAAGAAGGACCGATTGGGTTGGCTAGTCCACTTTGAGAGCTGGGTTATTGCTTGAGTTTGCTAGGGATTAGCAAAAACTAGGCATGGGGGCATTTGATTAGCCCATATTTGTGGGCTATTTAAATGTGTAAATGCCTAGATATTAAAATATCCTTAACATTTAGCTAGCATATATTAGGATGTAAATAAATTACTTCATATTTTTTAGCCTAATTGCATAATTCATTCTTTAAATGCATTTAGAATTAACTTAGAATTGCATGCATTTGATTAGTTAATCAATTAGGTGAATTACTTGCATTGTTTTAATTTAACATAAAAGTTAAGGGTTTGTGCATAAATAACCATAATATTTTATTATTTTCTTATTCTCTTCCTCAACAGGTAACAGCTGCTTCTCCTACCCACGTACTCATTCACGCACAGCTGCAGGAATTCATTTGCCATGACGAGGATCTGATCCTCCTCTTTATTTTCAAATTTGTCTCCTGTAGCTACAAAGGAAGGAGGAGACGACCATGCACGGTGAGACTTTGCCCCAACTCCAGCACTGTAAAGAGCTTCGAGCTCACCTCCATCACCACCACCATGCATCTCCAAGGATGAGCTCCACCACACCATGGGTTGGCAAGGTGATAGCTCGCCGTGCCAAGCCGATAGACTCGTTCCAACACCGTGCACGTGCGTCTCCGATGGCACACAACCATCACCATACACAACCCTCACTGCCATCACCAACAACCACCACTGCACAAACACGCCAACAACCATTTTCGTAGTTAAGACATTTGGAAAGTTTCCCGGATATCTAAAGCCCCTCATCAATCCCTCAATGCACCCCCCATACATGGCCAGCAACACACCCACTGCACTCTCGCCACACCCGCGGCTATTGTGCACCACCAACATCTCCGCACAGCACCTTCGTAACCTCCGCCCGTTTGCGTCTGTGCCTCCTCTTGCGCACATCTCCAGCACGCACAGCCCTCCCACGCCGTGCACAGCAACTTCCCCACGCGCGCCCGCATGGCCTGTGTGCCCCATCGCCTTCAGCAACGCCATGCGTATAGCTGCTTCACAACAGCAGCAACCAACCTAACACCTCTGCTTCTCTCCTCTGTCCGGCCACCTCAGGCCGTCTCGCGCCGCGTTAGACCCACCACTGCGAAGCTCTCCCTCCGGTGCTCTTCCGACGAGAAGTTTGCCATCAGCCTTGGTCTCCTTCTCATGCACGGCTGAGGAGAAGATCCTCCCCTGTCTTGCTACGGTGAAGAGGGTATTAGTATTTACACCTTTTTCCATTGTGAGATTTTATTAATATTTTATTATGTCACATTGCAAAATAAATCCTTCAAATGTGCATAATTGTTATTTTAGCATTAGTTCTTGTTGTTTACTTAATCTGAAAGTGATTTTGGCTCAATTTCTTGACGAAATTAATAGTGAACATCGATTTTTGACCCTTGTGAGTTTAAATAGGCCATTGCCTCCTTGTGGATATGACCCGCTTCTAATTGAGTGGTTATTTTAATTGATTTGATTAGTTGATTTTCCACCACTTAAAAATACAACGACAAATCATCTTAATCATCATTTTTGAAAGCGAAAATTGACTCGTCAATCAGTAGCAAGTGGAGGTTCGAGATTGACCTCAGAAGATATGGTGGAAGATATGGATAGTTCTGGATCATTTTCAGGCTTCTCGATCTCTAGGTCAAGATCTTCTTGTGGTTGAGGCTCTAGGAAAATCAGGCTTTCCTCTATAATTAGGTCCTAAACCAAGGAACTAATGTCACAAACTTCTTCGATTGGCCCATAGTTTATTCCTTTCTGCGCCTTAAATATATCGATCCTCAATGTCTTATTCCCAAATTTCAACTCGATCTGGCCCTCTTTGCAATTGATATTTGCCCTAGCTATGGCTAGGAACGATTTCCCTAAGATGATTAATGTGTCTCTCAGATTTTCAGGAGTATCCATGTCTAATACAATGAAGTCCACCGGGAAGCAGAAAGCTCATATCCTAACTAGAACATCCTCGAGAACTCCTCTTGGTGACTTTATTGATCTATCAACCAACTGTAGGGTCACCTCAATCGGTTTGAGCTCGGTTTCCTCAAAATGGTCTAGTAGGGAGGTGGGCATCAGATTTATGGAGGCTCCTAAATCCAGTAAAGCTCGATTGAACTCTAGGTTGGCTATCTTACAGGAGAACAAAGGGGTGCCAGGATCTTTCACTTTCTGCGGGAGCTTGCTCAAGATGATAGAGATGGCTTCCTCAAACAACACAATCAAACTCCCGTCTTTGTTTTGTGGCTTATGCTTTGGTGTACATAAGCCCTTTAGAAATCGCACGTAAGCTGATACGTGGAGGATCGCATCCATCAAGGGGGTATTTATTTGGACTTGCTTAAAGAGCTTGACCAAGTTTTCCTCGAGTGCCACAGGTTTGGGTTTCCTGTTTCCTTTGGGCAAGGCCTCGAGAAATGGAACCTCTGTTGGTTCCTCTAGGATTTGTTCAAGCTCTTGATTTGGGACAAGTGTGTCCTAGATGACCATCCTAGGGGTAGGCTCTGAACTACCAGGGCTAGAGTGGCTAAGATAAGGTGGATCTTTAGTCGTTTTGCCACTTCGTGTGGTAACAACATTTAAGCCAACCTAGTTTGGGTTCAGAGTTGACAAGATTGGTGGTTGCTGTTGATATCCCGCATACGATGTGGAAGCCTCCATCCCATCGGGTGGTGGTGAAGAAGGGGCCTGATAGGCGTAGTGAGCTTGGCCCTAATTTTGGTTCATAACACGCCTCTAGTTAGACATGTTATTCGGATTCGGCAAAGGTTGGGAAGGGAGTGCACCAGGCTGGAGAGAGCCAGCCATTTGTGCGAGTTGATTTTGACCCTCTATGATCTCTTCTTTGTGCTATTTCTGCATAGCTGCATTAGTCTTCTTGAGTCCACCAGGGCCTATAAAATCAAGCTCATTTGATCTTCTTTGGTAGGCTCAGATTAGTAATTCAAGTTGGACCTAGGCTGAGTAGGCTAATATGGTCATGGAGCTTGTGGTCGGGGTTGGAATTGAGGCCTTGAGTTCTGATTATTTCCCGACCACACGAAGTTCAGATGATTGCGCCATCTAGGATTATATGAGTTGGAGAATGGATCATTCTGGATTGTGTAGAGATCCTCGCAGGTCTAAGGAACTCCTGAGTAATCAGAGTACGATGGTTCAGAGTTCTCCCAACTAGAGTAGGATGGTCCGAAGTTTCTTCCGAAACCAGGATCAGATGGGTTTGGATATGTGTCCATCCCCTGATATGCTCGGTGGTAAATGTTATGCAGTGATCAGAATGCTTATTCTATTTGCTAAGATTGGATTTTTCCTCCTGTTCTATTGAACTTTTGGTTAGGGTTAGGAGATAGTTGTAGTTAGTAAAGTAATCCCTAAAAGTGGGAAAGTTTGTCGGAAGCCACAAATCATCAAAATGTAAGGGGTGATGCAATTAAGGTGCTACATAGCTTATTGGTAGTTTTTTATTGGCTTTGGGCTCATCTAGTTGCGAGGTCCCGAGATCAAAGAAGTATGATTGTGTTTAGATAGATAGCGAGAGGAGATGAAGGTAGACTTGTGTTAGATTTCTTTTCATGTAGTAGAGACACGAAGAGGAATGGGTAAATTGTATGGCTTCCTCAACCTCTTTCAAATTTAGAGTTGCCCTTAAGTTGGCTAGTTGAGGAGTGCATTAATTGCACCAATCCAATGACCAATGTTATTTTGGTCACAACAAAATACTCAAAGACTACTTGAAGTGATCCAAAGGTTTAAGAAAGGTTTTGCCAAACACAAGACAATTCGGACAATTTCGACTAGGAGGATGGGCTTCAATTTTTAAAATCATGTGAGTGTTATTTCCACCAATTTTGAGAGGATTAATAAAGAGTTTGTTCGATAAGACATTATGATGCCCTTGTAGTGAGGACACCGATCAAGAGATGTTAAAATTCACCTCAAAGGGCACACTATTCTTTGTGGAGTCCTTAAATAGAGGCGAATGATTTTAACATGTAATAGGATCGACATTGTCACATTATATAGTGGCTCATGAATGCTATTTAGATAGAGAAGTTTGAGAACCCAAATTTAGATTTGAGCCCTAAATACACTACTTAACCTTGTTTCTTAACATGTGACATCTAGAGCTATTTATGAGAGCATGTGGATAGTAGAAGAGACCCTTCAAGTCGTAGTCATGAGTCATTAGTGACCTCCTAGTAACCTAAATAGCATAGTTGAATCCCTCTCTCCTTGTATGATCTATTATTGACATTCATTCATGTCTAGCCATCATTTTGCATGCATGTGGTCCAACTTCTTATTGAGTGTTTGAGGTTCATGGCTATGTAGTAGGCTCTTTCTTGATTGGGTACTTAATTAATGATTAGTAATGCTTGTGATTGATTTAAAAGAATATTGTGAATATAATTAGCTAATATTATGAAAATGAGAACTCAATCCCCAAAGTTTGCATGCCATAACCATAGAATTATAGAATAATATTTAGGCTAGATATTGATACTTAATATGGCTTAATTCTTCTAATGAAAAGCTTGCACTTGTTATAAAATTGATAATCAATGACCATGAATTGTTGGATAACTGATTTCTATGATGAATATTAGAACAAAATGTGGACATTGGATGTGCGATATGTAGGCCTAGCCATTGGGTCAACCTAGGTTGGCCAATTTAGCTACCTATAAGACCCAATTTGGCCCACTAATATCAAGGCCCAATCTCAGCCCAACCCATTTATGTTTGGACTAGGCTTGGCTTAGTTGTTTTTGGATGGGCTTCACTTTCAAAGCCCAGGCTTGCCTCAAAAAGATCACAAGTTGTTTGAAAACTTGTCTATAAATTTCAACTTACCCATTAAGTTTATTGGTTATTAGCCCAGTTGCTGAAATCAATATCAAATGAAATGGATATCTAAAATTTCTAATACAAACAAGAATTAACATTTTGTTGATGCAAGTGAACCTTGATCCTTAATTTTCATGATAACAAATATTTGATATTTAACAATTGCATTTAAGTGTTTAGATTTCAAGTTAAATGGAACTAGTTAAATGAATTGGATGGAGCTCAATCCATGGATGATTGGAGGAGCTTGACATCAAAGATCATGAGGAAGGAGCTAAGGACCAAAGCTCAAAGAGTGTTGAAGAATAGGACTTAGAATTATTTGTTGTATCAATTTATTTCATTGTTGCTCTTTTATTTTTCTAAAATCATGTAAAAGAGCCCCAAAATAATGTTAAACACCCTAGTTAACCGTTAGGCAACCTAGAGAACAAAAACCAACACTTAAAAGCTACAAAACAACATAACTCGGCACTAGGGCACCGACCAAAAACACCATGTGTCAAGTGGCTCCTTTATAGCCAGTTGACTAGCGACCTCACACACCGACCAGCCCTTATGTAGGGCACCGATTGGCTACCAACCAGTAGGTTGAATGTTGGACCTATAATGTTAAAAAACCATTGGAACTTGTGGCCATTTAATTCCCTATTCAATTGGCCTTCATTAATAAGTCAACCGTTAGTTGACCCATCCTTATATAGCAAGTTGTCTGATATTGTAGCGCATGTCAACACAATTCCAAAGAATGCCAAGTCTAGGAACATAGAGCTTAAAAACCTTTAGTAGCCAGCTAACTGTCAGTCGACTTGCTACTACATCCTTAGTCGACCACTAGTTGAACTTTCAATATAGTCCATCTATGGCTATCCTCACCCATTGTAGGGCATCAACCTTACCTTTGTGGTTGGTTGACCGGCTAAGTATTAGCTAAGTGGCTAGGCATCGACTTGGGTCTACTGTTTGACATGTTTGCTTGATTTGGCAGAAATTTGTTGCGATGACTATCAGCCTTAAATGTTCTAACAAGTATGTCTTCATCCTAAGCTTATCTAGAGTGTTCTAAACACCTCTATAAATAGTCATGAACACTCCAAGTCTACATACACATAATAGAAGATAAAATCAAGTGTGCAACATCATTGAGTGCTACTACTACAATCCACATACACTTTGAGTGAGTTCAAATTGAGTTTGTGTTTAAGCTACTCTCTAAGCCCTATACTCCACATCTGAGAGCACCAATTAAGCTACGCTTCCACACTAATCTACTTCCACTTTAGGGAGGTTCTCTTTACCTATAAGAGCTAAGCTTAGTCTTTATTGGGCTCAAGTTAAAAAACTTTAGCTCAATGACACTTTGATGCTCTTCTTTCATGTAATAATGCTCATGTAACATCGAGAACATGCCGATTCTTTCATCTAGCAATTATATTCTCTTGAGTGGTATAATTGTATGAAGTATCATAGATTATCCCTCTCTTGAAAGAATTTCATAATTGGGGAGCTGTCAAAATACTTATGGGCATTATCAAATCTGAAAATTTTGATTCTGATTTGGAATTGATTTTCAACCATGCATATCCAAGAAACTTCTAACAATGTAGAGAATGTCCACTCTTCTCCTCATCATCTAAACAAACAAGAATGGTATTTAAAATTGATACATGTTGGGATCGTAGAGCGTGTATTTGATCAAAAATGCATCGTAATACAATTGCAAAATGCGATCAACAAAAATAATTTCTAAGATAACGAGACTTGAGTCCCGGTCGTTCGTCACTGGGAGGCATTTTGGAAATACAAATTCAAATTCGATCTTGCTTGCTCTACTCGCTCAAAATCACATGTCGATTTATACTAAATACGCATTGATACACGACATGCTGTTGCCAGAATATCATAAATTGAAAACATGCAACTTTAATCACACCAAAAGAAGATAATTAGGCACATGGTGATTTTTAACATATATATATAAAGATGATGATAGCAGAGTTGCAGAGCACCAGTAGCGGAATGCTTGTACAGGGAATGTAAAACTAACAGCTATCAGAAAATAACTCCATACATGAATCTATGGGGGATTATGCATGCATCATAGGGGGAAAAGTAAGGAGCTACACTACTAAGAAGTAATAAAAGCAATAAATCTACAAAGAACTATGCTACTTATCTAGCTAACAAAACGAAGGGCATTCGGAGGTGGGCTTTGATGGCCTTTGAATGGGTGAGAAGAGAAAAAGGGGCAGCCAATGGTGGGTAGGCCAACCCTTGAAGAGAGGTTGGAGGTGATCTAGGCCTGGCGTGGAGGTAATGGAGATGCCATGTTGTGCTCCTGGAGATGGAGGTGGAGTAATGGAGGTGGACTGAAGCCAAGAGACCAAGATTGAATGGTTGCAAAGTGCCACCCCTTAGGTCTTTTTATAGACCTAAGGGAGACTCTCTAGAGAAGTGTGGAACTCTCTAGAGAGAGCTCCAAGTGTGGCCATCCAAGGAGAGAGAGAGGGTGGTTCTTAGATCCACCAGAAGTGGATCTAAGAGGAGACTCATCCTTGGTTGCTATTTTTGGCAACCAAGGTGGTGCCACCATTGGAAGGTCCTAGAATACTCTAGGTGGTGTGGGAGTGCATGAATGGGTGTGTGTGTGTGTGTGTGTGTGTGTGTGTGTGTGGTCATGCCCTAACTGGTTAGGTGGGTTAGGATAGGTTCTAATGGGTTTAGGTCTAGGTTAGGTCTCAAATTAGGGTTGCAAACCCTAATTCACTAAGGCAAAGTGCAATTAAACTTAATAAAAGTTTAATTGGGTGTGTGGAAACCTAATTGAGAGTAAAATAACTCAATTAAGTCAGGTCTACGTCAATTGGACTGTCACTGAGTCCAATTGGATAGTGTGTGCTGAGATCAGGGCTCAATTGGACTCAACGAGTCCAATTGAATAGGCTGATGGAACTGACTAAGATCCAAGTCAAGTAGGTTTAGTGAGGACTTAATTAGGTTCTTAGCGAGGTCTAGAGGTGATGTACTAGGGTTAGGGTACCTTAATTTAGGTTCCTATGGGGTTGGAGTTGGGTTTAGGGACCTAGGAATTCAAGATTCAAGCTTGAATTCAAAAATAGAACTAGAGAGCAGTTGCAGACATCTGACAATAGTGTCAGACGTCTTAAAATGAAAATTCAAACGTCCAGACTTGTTTTCTAGATGTCCAAATAGAGGCAGGGAAGAGTTAAGGTTCTGTCTGCAAAAATTGGACGTCTAGACCAAGTGTCTAGACGTCTTAGAATGCTGCAAACGTGGGTTTTAGCTGCGTGGGTTGTGGCTAAGGGTTCAGGACATCTTGTAACTCATCTGGACGTCCAAATAGAGGCTGGAAATAGGGTTTTAGTGCTTCCTAGGGTACAGTGACTTAGTCTAAGGGTGGCTAAGGCTTGGGGAAGCTTCTAGGCTGTCCTAGGGCTAGGATGGACCTAAGTTCTTCATAATTTACTGCTTTATTCCTGCTTAACAGAATAGCATACCTCAACCCCTTACATTATTGTCTACTACATCTTATTCTAAGTCTTCTGCTCCAGCTATGCTGCAACTCTGACTTTAGGTCCAGTTTCAAATCCAGTCTCAGATCCAACTCCTGAGCTTCTTATTTCCTGCAATTTATATAATGCACCTAATTAGTATATTATAGCATTATTCTATGCATAGCTATAGGAAAAGCAGTAAAGATGCAAATAATGCTTATGCATGTATGAACTACCCTAACTTATGCTAAGTCCTAGCCTAATTTAAGTCAATTAAGACCTATGATTGCTGCGCAATCATACCCCCATGCCTAAATCTTGCTAGTCCCTAGCAAATGCGAAACTAAATTATTCACAGAAGGGTCCCTAAAGGATTGATTATTTTATCAAGTGTATGCTTAGAGATTTTTCTCCTTTTTGTTCTCATCCTATGTTCTAGAAATCCAGACAATCATGAAAGTGTAACTATGTAGCTTTTGCAACGGATTCGAGTGAAAAACTAATTCACCTCTAAAACTTGTACTTGACCCCTAGTAAAATTCTAGCGAGATAGGCAGACTTCCTCGAGGTATTCAAGATATTCTATGAATTCCACCAGGCTTTAAGCTTAGGTAGAGAATCTTAGAGGGAAAAGATTATATATTTGGTGGCTCACTCTCGACTGGTGCTACATAGAGATTAGTACTATAGAATCTATATTCCCAAATTATTACGTAACTCAACTCAGAGAAAGACGAGAAAAACTATGCTCTCCTTTTGGGTTCCTTTGTATTCACTCTCTCTTTTTTTTTTTTCTTAGAGGTCACAATCTCACCAAATTCTCACGTATGATCCGTATTTGGTGGTCTCACTTGGCATTAACACTTTAATTGAGTTTCATAACCCTAACACTAAGTCAGAATTCCTCATCCAGTATTCGGGCAGTCAGAAGCACAGAAAGATAGGTTAAGGCCTTATTTGGTGGATCTCAAATTTATTTGGTGGTATTGCCTCAATGCAACTGAAATAAACACTAAATATTCACACCCTCTTGCTTTGCTTTTTCTTCTTTTTCTTTTTTTTATTTTTCAATTTTTCTTTTTTTTATTTTTTTTTATTTTTTTCTCTTTTTTTTCTATGTAATTTTATTTTTCAACACAACACAACTAGCACACATCCATAAATTTTATTGAGGAGGCATTATTAGGGATTGGTGGTACTCAAGAGACATTGGGTGGCTTATTTGGTGGAAGTGCCTGCTCACGGCACTGGGAGAGGTGGATAAGACGATGTATTTCTAACCTTGACATCAATACCCTCCTTCAGCCGAGGATTCCGTAAAGAATGGTCGTAACCATTCACCTTAGCCCTAGTTTTATGAAAACTCACTCTCTGTGTATTTGTCTTATTTGGTGGCTCTCAAAATTTCACACAAAAATGTATATGCAGGAACTGAGAGCGAAAACTATGCCTAATCTCTGAGTATCATCACCTAATTATCTAGGATTCTAGATTCCTTGCACTAATCTTAGAGCACTAGTACACTCTACTCTCATCTCACACTATTTTGTGGAATTTTGGAAGAAAATCTGCCTGACTCCCAAAACACTGTGCAGGGGTTCAAGAAAAGAAGCACTGCTTCTTCTCGACAGACTAAAGACATTATCAGCCTTCACCGTGAATCCATTGCAAATTCTACGTGTGTGAAAAATTATACTAGATTCCATATTACAGGAATCAACTAGAGGATAAAATTCCTAATGCATTCTCTTAATAAAATAATCTTATTCATGGATGCACTATGTATATAAGCTATAAACAAGTAACCTCTTATATTCATACTTCATGAAATTTCCCTTTCAGGTTACATTCAACTTGACCCTAAATTTAGAACAAAAGGTGAGCAGGTGAGTCAAAAGTGGCGGTTGTGGATGATTTTTATCTCCAATGCGAGCATTGGAGGTGGAGTCGATTGTTCTTTTATTTACGGTTGTTGAACGATGGACAACTATGCTATCGGAGCTGGTTTTGAAAACCTGTCGTTGTAGTTCGACTAACGAAGAAATCCATTCAACAAATAAAATTTATACCAAAAAATCTGTAAAGAAATCCCAGGTCGAACTCGGGGAGGCTATGTCGATCAAAATTCGCAATTATATTTTTGTGTTTTTGTTTAAAGGGCAGAATAATCACAATGAAATGGAATCAATATAGATAAAGAGAGAGAGAGAGAGAAAACATTCACTTGATATTGCAAAATGTTTTACAACTAAGAAAGCGAGAAAAGATTACACTAGAAAGCGAGAAATTATTATAACTAGAAAGCAGGAAAAATAATGGGAGAGAGAAGTTATCCTCCTCGACGATCGCTTGGAGGACGAGCCAGACGAGACAACGCCTGGAAGATGAGGAACGGAGAGAGAAAAAGCAAAACAAAGTAGGAGGAACGGGAACAAGGTAGCACGTCATCATCGTCGCGGGATCCACTTCCGAAATGGGGGTGAAAACTTGATTTTAGCTCTTGAGGAGCATCCTGGGTGTGGGACAAGCTTCTCTTGAGCTTTGGAGAGGGAGAAAAGAGAAGGAAGGGATGAGAAATCCGTATAGTAAGGATCTCCTTTTATAGTTGCAAGGATTGAGGGCAATTTGGTCATTACAAATTCAAGATATTAAATGAGGGGCATTTAGTGATGGAATTAAGAGTCACTAAAGCCCAGATCGTGGGCAATGTGCTCCCGCACCTGCCGTCTTCTCCTCTCCCACGCCGCGCTCAGCTGCCCACGTTCGACGATCTTCAGCGATCGGACGGCTTAAAAATAACTAACCGCCAACGCTTCATTGCTTGCGAATGCGCACCTGGCGCATCCAATCGCGTGTACACGAATCATGATCACTGAGCACGCCACGTCTCTACTCTTGTCGCCACTCATCCTTGATCCGACGGCCCAATTTGAACCGTCCCTTGCATCTACGCTAGATTGAGACTTGCGAGGGCTCGAACCTGCGCCTCTTCTTCGCATTTGAGCTCTCACCCGCTATGCTAAGCCTAGCTTTGTGTTGCGTTTTTAGTTTTTAAGGCCTACGGTACCATGGCCGTTGGATCAAGATCCAACAGCCCAAATCTGGTGGGCAGCTGAAGAGAGAAAAAGAGGATGGGTGACCTTGGCTGATATGGGCAGCTGAGATGGCACCATGTGGTGCCATCTTAGCTGTTCAACTTCTATGTGTTGTAGACGGTGCCACGGGTGTCAGATTGGACCGATTTTCACGCTATTAGGCTGCGATTGTCGATTCAAACCCATCCGTGAGGTCGGATTTGTCATCTAAGGTGCAGATTAACACCATCTTGGCCCTTGCTCTTTAGGGTTCCTCAGTCTCTATCTGGTGCTAAGGATGTCCGATTAAGGCGATCTTGGAGTTGTTGAACTCCAATCATCACTCTGATTAGATCTGTATGGTTGGATCTTCAATCCGAGGCCCCGATTAAAAAGTCACCCTGTCCCTGACCATAAAAGGAGACAATTACTATACAATTTATACAACTTGATCTAAATGCATGATTATGCATGTTATGCACTATTTACAATGTATAATGCTAATGTGACAATAAGAACATGCATTAATAGACATTTTAGGTTGATCAGATGTATGCAAATCAAGGATCCTAAAGTGCGTTTAACATCACAGGTCCTAAATGTACGTTTGTCGTATCTACCCCCCCATGCCTAACTTCTTGCACGTCCTCATGCATGAATATAAAAGAAAATAAATACAGCAGGGAGTAAATGGGTAGAAATCACTTGGAATTGCTCCTGAAGTTTAACGTTCAACACCAGCCAACCTGACAGTATGCAATATGCAAGAAAGAAATATGCTAAAAGAAAAATATGCTATGTATAAAAATGGTATGTATAGGTTGATGGTAGAATGTGAGGTAGATGCTATCTATACGTGCTGAGTTTAACGCCTCCAGCTGGGCGAGAACTTACTCAGATATCCTCGATAAGATGAATGAGTTTGTCAGCTGGAGGAGGTTCCTGGGCTGTGAATGGCTTGAGGCGCTGGCCATTTACCGTAGATACATGCCCAGATTTTGGGTCATTGATTTGGACCACCCCATTAGGATATGGGTGAATCACAACATATGGGCCAGTCCACTTGGACTTGAGCTTCCCTGAAAAAAGTTTCAGTCGCAAATCAAACAACCAGACTTGCTAGTTGGGCGTGAATGCTTTTTTCCGAATGTGGTGGTCATGAAAGGCCTTGATCTTGTCCTTATATATCAATGCATTCTCATAGGCCTCCTGTCGGATCTCTTCTAATTCACTGAGCTGGAGTTTCCATTCTTGACCTCCAGCATCGAGGTCAAGGTTACATTTTCGCACCGCCCAAAAGGTGCAGTGTTCCAGCTCTACAGGAAGGTGACAGGCCTAGCCATATACCATACGATATGGTGACATTCCGAGTGGGGCCTTGTACACGGTCTGATATGCCCAGAGTGCATCAACTAATTTATCGGACCAGTCCTTCCTGTCTGGTCTAACTGTCTTCTAGAGAATCAGCTTGATCTGATGGTTAGACACTTCAGCCTGCCCATTGGTTTGCGGGTGATACAAGGTGGCTATACGGTGATGTACCCCATATTTCTTTAATAATGACCTGAAGTGGGCATGGATGAAGTGGCTTCCCCCGTCGCTAATCAGAGCGTGGGGTATTCCAAATCTTGCGAAGATGTATTCCCGTATGAAAGAAATGACGGTCTTATGATCAGGCCATCTTGCCGAGATGGCCTCGACCCACTTTGAGACATAGTCAACAACTAGTAATATGTACTCAAAACCATGCGAGTTCGGAAAAGGGCCCATAAAATCGATGCCCCAGATGTCGAACACTTCTACAACCATGATGGGCTAGAATGGCATCATGTCTCTCCTGGTCATAGAACTGACCAACTGGCATCGTTTACAGTGCTAGGCGTATTCGTGTGTATCTCTGAAAATAGTTGGCCAGAAAAATCCCGACTGCAAAATTTTTGCAGCGATTTTCCATCCTGAGAAATGACCACCACAAGCATCGTTGTGGCAAAAAGATAACACACTGGGGATCTCAGAATTTGGGACGCATCTTCGAATAATCTGATTCATTCCAATGCAGAAGAGCAGTGGGTCATCCTAGAGATAGAATTTGGCATCCGCAGTAAATTTGAGTTTCTAGTCCTTGAATAGGTTCGTGGGAATCTTGCATGCAACAAGATAGTTTGCGATATCCACATACAAGGGGAACTCAAAAGAGTGAACTGCCAAAAGGGATTCATCCGGAAATCGATCATGGATAGGCAGGGAATAAGGAATGTGGGCTGAGTCCAATTTGGATAGGTGATCTGCCACAACATTCTGCTTTCCAACTTTGTCGCAGATTTCAATATCAAATTCTTGCAATAGAAGGATCCATCTAATGAGTCAAGGTTTGGCATCCTTCTTTGCCAACAAATGCCTGAGGGCGGAGTGGTTAGTGAAGATGATAACTTTGGACCTAATAGATAAGATCTGAATTTCTCCAACCCGAATACTACTGCTAGCAGTTTTTTTTCGGTGATAGTATAATTACGTTGAGCCTCATTCAGCGTCTTGCTAGCATAGTATATGACAAAAGGTTGTTTCTCCCGATGTTGGCCTAAAACAGCATCGACGGTGAAATCGGAAGCGTTGCACATCATCTCGAAATCAAGCGACCAGTCGAGTGGTTGGAGAATTGGGGAATCAGAGACAAATGCTTCGTAAAGTCTCAAAGGCACTGAGACACGATGTGTCGAATTCGAATGGGGCATCGGCAACAAGGAGATTCGTCAAAGGTTGTGCAATTTTCGAGAAATCATGTATAAATCTCCGATAGAAGCCGACATGATCCAAGAATGATCTGATCTACTTGACTGAGCTAGGTGGTGGTAAGTGGGAAATAATCTCAAATTTAGCTCGATCAACCTCGAGTCCACTTTTAGAGATCCTGTGCCTTAGTACTATGCCATCCCTCACCATGAAATGGCTTTTCTCCCAGGATAGTACTACGTTTACCTTAATACACCGTTTTAGGATTTTGGTGAGGTTATCAAGACAAGATGCAAAATCATCTCCAAAAATGGAGAAGTCATCCACGAACACCTCCACATAGTCCCCAATCATGTCAGAGAAGATGGCCATCATACAATGCTGAAATGTTGCTGGTGCATTGTAGAGGCCAAAGGGCATCCACTTGAAAGTGAATGTTCCAAAGGGGCATGTGAATGTGGTCTTGTCTTGGTCTTTCGGGCTAATCGCTACTTGATTATACCCAGAGTATCCATCCAAAAAGCAAAAGAAACTGCATTCGGCTAATCATTCCAAGATCTGATCAATGAATGACAAAGGAAAGTGATCCTTCTGGGTAGCCATGTTCAGTTTCTTATAGTCAATGCAGACTCGCCATGATGTCGCAGTGCAGGTCGAGATGGATTCGCCTTGATCATTTTTCACTACGGTGAGTCCTACTTTCTTGGGAACTATCTGGATAGGACTCACCTATTGGCTGTTAGAGATTGGGTATAAAATACCTACATCTAGCCCTTTGATGATCTCCTTCTTAACAACCTCTAACATATTTGGGTTTAGCTGTCTTTGAGGTTGTCTCGAAGGTTTCACCCCTTAATCCATGTAAATGTGATGGGTGCAATATGAGGGGTGAATACCGCGAAGATCAACAATGCTCCACCCTATAGCAGCCCTATGGTCTTGTAAAACTGAAATCAGTTGATGCTCCTGTTCTTGGGTTAAGTGAGCACTAATAATGACTAGGTATGTCTCACTTTCGCCCAAGAACACATACTTAAGTGAGTCAAGTAAGGGCTTCAATTCAATCATGGGTGGGTCAGAGTCAGAAATGGGAATAGGAGGAGCAGACTCGAAGGTGGGAATCTAATGATCCGAATGCATGTGAATTCCTGTTGATTCCCTACCTGTGAGATAATCGGTTGTGACTGCCTTAACAGGAAACCCGTTAGCTGTGGTCACGTCTTCTTATAACAACAAGGGCGATCCAGTAGTGTATGGATCAAGATAGCTAGATTCAGGGGTGCTGTGGTCAGAAACACACCCTAAACAATTAGATCCTCGGGGAGATATGTGCAGTGCAGTGGTCTCAGTCCCGTGTGGATCGAGGTTCAAGAACCTTGATAGTGCAGACGAATGAGACATTGGGTCATCACAAAGGAGCCCAATGTTACCACAGTATGCTGAATCTTAGTCTTCACCACCCTCCTCTATGTGATCACAATCAAAATTCCTTGATGCCCTGAATATGTCAAGTCGAAGTCACTCATTACCTAGGGCTATCTCCATACACCCAGATGCGCAATCAATGTTTGCTCGGGCTGTCGCTAGAAATAGGCAACACAAAATGATTGGTGCATCTCGGAGATTAGGAGGAACTTCCATATCGAGAATGAAAAAGTCTGCGAGAAAGTAGAATCCATGAACTTTTACAATCACGTTCTCAACCACCCCCTCGGTGTTTTTACTTATCTATCAGCCAGCTGAATCGTGACTAAGGTTGGCTTTAACTCCCTAAATCGAAATCAATCAAATACGGCAGTGGGAGTCAGGTTGATGGACGAACCCAGATCTAGAAGGGCTCGATCAAATGGAGAATCTTTCAAGAAGCAGGATATGAGTGGGGTACCAGGGTCTTTCTTTTTCGGTAGTAAGCTAGCTAGAATCATAGCACTAGCCTCTTTTGATAGAACCACCTGTCGTCCAATTCCAGGCTGTCGCTTTGAGGTACAATAGTCCTTGAAGAACCTAGCGGCAGCGGGGATGTGATCAATTGCCTCAAGGAGAAGGAATTGAATATGTACTTCCTTGAACATTGACTTCAAGTCCTCAAAATTCTAGGTGTCCTTCTTCCGTACTACATTTCGCGTCAGAGCCTTGGGAAAAGGGATGGGAATCTCAGGGTCAAGTGGCCTCTTACCCTTATCTACCGTAGGTGGCTCCTGAAATGGAGTCAAACCGACCTACGGTGAAGGGTGAGAAAAATCAAGACTCGCCTACCTATGTGGTGGGTTGAATGTCTTCCTTCCACTCTTCAATGAGACAGCATTTGCATCAACTTGCTGTCCATGAGGTGGTGGGGGAGCGAAAGGGGTAGAGTATGCAGGGTTCTGCATCAAAGGTGGCTGGCCTTGAGCACAACCAGGTGGTGTAGGAGGCACCTATAATATGGCGTGTGCCTATCCCTGTGGTGCCTGAAACCTAGGCGGGCACCTTGGTTCTGCACATACCGAGGGTTCAGGACAAGTTGGGAGGGCAAGGCTCCCTGAGTCCTATGCTCCTGCAATAGCTGGTTTTGCGTGTTCTGTATAGTCTGTATCTGGTCAGCCATCGCCTTCATTATCTGCAAGCTATCCTGTGTAGACTTCCTCATCGATTCTTGCAGCTCCTCTTTCAGTGCCTCCAGAGGGTCAGCCCGCTTTGGAGGGTGACTAGCAGCTTGGTGCAGCGACTGGCATATAGAATGGGGTTGCTGCTGCTGAGACAGGAATGGCTGCTGCCTAAGGTATGTGTTTTGCGCATTTCCATATTGCCAGGACTAGTAGTGTAGGTCTTGATGTGGTCTCTGTGAGTTACCAAATCAAGAGAAGTTCAGATGCTGGCGCCAACCAAGGTTATACATCTCTGAGTACGGGTTATTACGCCCGTATCCTTAAACAGCACTAACATCCTCATAGGCTGAAGACGTCTGAGAGGTATATTCATCAAGGGGATATGTATTATAGTCAGCAGGTGGTGCGTAACCCTGGTCATATGGTGCCAGATCAGGATTGTTTATAGGACCCTAATATGCAAGATCTCCTAAATAAGGAGAGGATGCATCCCGAGTGAGTAGATTAACTCGAGCAGGAGGGGCTTGGGGTGCATAGGAGGGTCTTGGAGCAACAGAGTTCAGGTCAGATTGACCCTGACTAATTTGGTCAATCTTTTTCTCGATCAGGTTTATTTTATCCAGCTGCTTGACGATGATATCCATGTCGGCTCGAATAGACTCAGTATGAGCCTCATGGACACCAACCCACTGCTAACCAGGCTGCTGGAACTGGTTCATGGACGCAGCATTCATCGAGTTCTTCGCCAAAGATTTGAACAACTCAAATGCACCATTCTCGTCTTTCGCGAGGAAATTCCCGCCACTAGATGCATCGGCCAGATACCAATGTGTGTCATCTAGCCCATGGTAAAAGATCTGAGCTAGGTGCCATCTAGGCACACCATGGTGTGGGAATTTCCAAAGAAGGTCGTGAAATCGGTCCCAGGCATCCTGCAACTTCCCTAGCTCCCTGGGAGAAAGTCGTGATCGCATGCCTCATCACATTCGTTTGACCGATCAGGAAGAACTTTTGCAGGAATTCACATCGTAATTTCGGCCAGGTTCCAATCGGCTTCCCAATGGTCTTGAACCAATATGAAGCTTTGTCCCTCAGAGAAAATGGGAAAAGCTTCATCAGAACAATCCCAAGATCAACATTCCTAGTTCGAATCATCTCTACGAGTTGACTCAGGTCCTCCAAGTGCTGAAATGGATCTTCATTTGAGTTTCCACAGAAATGACTATTGATCAAACCAATCACATTAGGCTTGAGCTCAAGCGCGTCTCCGCCTACAGGGATTCGGACTAAGGGTGCGATGATCAATGCAGCTAGATCATAGAAATCCCGAAGTTGTTCTCACGGTGGATGCTGCATTCTGTCAAGCATTGTCAAGATAATGTCCATGCTCTGCTGATGCCACTCCTCTGATTCAACAATCCGGGCCTCCAAACGAGCCATCGAGTCCAGATTACCTGCATCCTGACCCGGTCTAGGTCCAAGATTAGGGTTAGCCATCTTGGCTAAGGGAGTAGAAGAGTGGGGGGAGAAGATGGTCCTGGCAAGGTGACTCACCTCCTTGAGAGCGACTCCCAAGGTCCAACTAGTCGAGGTCTGAGTGACCTCCTTCCTTGCATACACCACCCAACCTTTGGGTTGGTGTAGCCAAGCTAGACAAGGCTAAGGCCCTGTCAATCAGATGGTCCTTATAATCGGATGACCAATTTTTCATTTTAAGTTCGAATTCCTGAAGAAAGATTCGTCGTACAACCGACTGAAAGTGGTTCCCACCTTTCAAGCTAACCTACCCAGTCTGGTTACGAGGGTACTAAAGGGAAGGTTCTTCCTTCGGCTCATGCCTCCAGTTCTGTTACCCCACCACAATCGTTTGACACTGCCCCGCAGACTTACTCACCAGGTTCAGCAAGAGAGGTTGAAGCCACCCAGTAGTACAACAACAAATTCGGGTTTGCTTACGTATTTTAAAATTAATTTGAGCCCATTTTTCTTCAGTTGGGGTTTGTGGTGAGTGGCCCACAAGGTGACCAAGCTCACTGGCTAAACACTAGACTTGACTAAGTCTAGGCTAGCCCAAGTGTGGTCTCTAGAATGTAACCCTAAAGGTATAACCTAGGGTTCATACAATTCTAGGGTTTTCTTCTTTGTGATTACAGCAGACCAATGAAACACAAATAATTCTCTAGATAAAATTTGAATCCAAATAAACTGAAATTTTGTAAGTAGATTCCTTTCTCAATTATCTTATCAGTGAATATTTTTTTGTGATTTTTACTATTTTAACCAAATTTCTAGAGATTTTTGAATGTCAAAGGGTCAGAATTGGAATTGTGACCCCTGGTCGATTTTTCAAATTGAAATAGTACCAAATGATCTTCAAAAATTCAGGAAAAATATGGGAAATAAATAAAATGAGATTAGCTTTCAAACCTCACCGTTTTTAGTCAAAACATATTCGCAGATTGCTCAGAATTGCTTTTTGAATTTTGAAAATTTTCAAATCTGGGTCAGTCTGACCCCCTTGCACTTAGCGAATTTTTAAAAATTTTGTACTTGGAATTTTTCAAATGAAAGGTGCCATTTGAAAGGTGGTTTAAAAATGAAGGTCAAGCCTGAATTTCAGAATTTTTTTCTCATTAATGTTTCGGAAATTGAATTTTTAAAATGGAATTTGAAGCCTAGCCAAAAATCAAAGGGTGGTTGGGAAGCTTTTGAAAAGGTGTTTGAATTTGAAATTCAAACTTTCCACCAAAATGATTTTTTTTTTAAGAAAGATTTTTTTTTTAAAAGATTTTTAAATTTTCTTTTTTTTCTTGCTTTTTTTTTTCAAAACTAACTAATTAATCCTAAGATTCAAAAAGGGAAACCTATTCTAACCACCTAAATTTTTTAAATTTCTTTTTAATGAAAATAAATAGGCTTTTTTTTTCAAATTAAATTACTAGAAGGAAATCTAACCTAAGGTTCAAATCAAATCTAGACTAAGAAAGATATGATGTGAACTTGGTATTTTTTTCCGCGCTAATTGTGTGCGCAGATCCCATTTTTCCCTATTTTCCTGCACATCAAAAGACAAGTAGAGGAAGATTTATCAATGATAATTCTAGAGATTGAAATCAAAAATGATGTCGCCTCCCCAGTAACGGCACCATTTATTGGGATCGTAAATCACGTATTTGATCAGAAATGCGTCATAGTACAGTTGCGAAATACGATCAACAAAAATAATTTATAAGATAATGAGACTTGAGTCCCGGTCGTTCATCTCTGGGAGGCAGTTTGGAAATACAATTTCAAATTCGATCTCGCTCGCTCTACTCCTTCAAAATCGCATGCCGATTTATACTAAATACATATTGATACACGACATGCTGTTGCCAGAATATCATAAATTGAAAACATGAAACTTTAATCACACCAAAAGAAGATAATCAGGCACATGGTGATTTTTAACATATATATATAAAGATGATGATAATAGAGTTATAGAGCACCGGTAGCGGAATGCTTGTACAAGGAATGTAAAAACTAACATCTATCAGAAAACAACTCCATGCATGAATCTATGGGGGATTATGCATGCATCATTGGGCGAAAAGTAAGGAGATACACTACTAAGCAATAATAAAAGCAATAAATCTACGAAGAACTACACTACTTATCTAGTTAACAGAACAAAGGGCATTCGGAGGTGGGCTCCGATGGCCTTTGAATGGGTGAGAAGAGAAAGAGGGGTGGCCAATGGTGGCTAGGCTAACCCTTGGAGAGAGTTGGAGGTGATCTAGGCCTGGCGTGGAGGTGATGGAGATGCCATGTTGTGCTCCTGGAGATGGAGGTGGAGTAATGGAGGTGGAATGAAGCCAATAGACCAAGATTGAATGGTTGCAAAGTGCCACCCCTTAGGTCTTTGGATAGACCTAAGGGAGACTCTCTAGAGAAGTGTGGAACTCTCTAGAGAGAGCTCCAAGTGTGGTCGTCCAAGGAGAGGAGAGGGTGGAGACTCATCCTTGGTTGCTATTTTTGGCAACCAAGATGGTGCCACCTTTGGAAGGTCCTAGAATACTCTAGGTGGTGTGGGAGTGCATGAATGGGTGTGTGTGTGTGTGTGTGTGGTCATGCCCTAACTGGTTAGGTGGGTTAGGATAGGTTCTAATGGGTTTAGGTCTAGGTTAGGTCTCAAATTAGGGTTGCAAACCCTAATTCACTAAGGCAAAGTGCAATTAAACTTAATAAAAGTTTAATTGGGTGTGTGGAAACCTAATTGAGAGTAAAATAACTCAATTAAGTCAGGTCAACGTCAATTGGACTATCACTGAGTCCAATTGGATAGTGTGTGCTAAGATCAGGGCTCAATTGGACTGAACGAGTCCAATTGAATAGGCTGATGGAATTGACTAAGATCCAAGTCAAGTAGGTTTAGTGAGGACTTAATTAGGTCCTTAGCGAGGTCTAGAAGTGATGTATTAGGGTTAGGGTACCTTAATTTAGGTTCCTATGGCGTTGGAGTTGGGTTTAGGGACCTAAGAATTCAAGATCCAAGCTTGAATTCAAAAATAGGAACTAGAGAGCAGTTGCAGACGTCTGACAATAGTGTCATACGTCTTCAAATGAAAAGTCAAACGTCCAAACTTGTTTTCTAGATGTCCAAACAATGGTAGGGAAGAGTTAAAGTTCTGTCTGCAGAAATTAGACGGCCAGACCAAGTGTCTGGACGTCCTAAAATGCCGCAGAAGTGGGTTTTAGGTGCACGAGTTGTGGCTAAGGGTTCAGGACATCTTGTAACTCATTTGGATGTCCAGATAGAGGCTGGAAATAAGGTTTTAGGGCTTCCTAGGGTACAGTGACCTAATCTAAGGGTGGCTAAGGCTTGGGGAAGCTTCTAGGCTGTCCTAGGGCTAGGATAGACCTAAGTTCTTCGTAATTTACTGCTTTATTCCTGCTTAACAGAATAGCATACCTCAACCCCTTACATTATTGTCTACCACAACTTATTCTAGGTCTTCTACTCTAACTCTGCTGCAACTTTGGCTTTAGGTCCAGCTTCAGATCTAGTCTCAGATCCAACTCCTGAGCTTCTTATTTCCTACAATTTATATAATGCACCTAATTAGTATATTATAGCATTATTCTATGTATAGCTATAGGAAAAATAGTAAAGATACAAATAATGCTTATGCATGCATGAACTACCCTAACTTATGCTAAGTCCTAGCCTAATTTAGGTCAATTAAGACCTATGATTGCTACGCAATCAATACACATTCAGAGTGTATCGACAAGAATGGTGTGCTGGTTTTATTTTTAGATTCAGGAAATGATGCTCAATGGTGCTTTGAGAGTTGTTATACTTTGTAATTCAATTCTTATTTTTATTCTTGAAAATATATTTAATAACAACCTATGCAGTGTTCAAAAAGTCAAGTGTCCAAGCCATACATGACATGGTAATCATCTCTGATCTTTATGGTATTTGTTATCCTATAGCAAATTCCAATCTCCCTTCCCATTTCCAAATCCTGCAGAACACATTGATCTCATAGAATATCAATTAACAGTTCAATTCTTTATAAATCTTATTGATTGAGAACAAATTTAGAGAGAGATATAGAACATGGAGAGCATTTCCAAGTTTGATTCTATTTAGAAGAGGCATATTTCCTTTCTTGGATATATTAACATTGGACCCATTAGCGACCACAATATTTTCTTAACTTGATCCAAGTTCATACTGTGGTCTAGCTCCATCGTCTACAATCTAAATATTTGAGGCCAATAAATAGTTCTTGATTTAGGTACTCACTTGAGTAGTGAGTACATAACTAAGAGGACAAGTTTCTTCTTTCATCTTCATTATAAATGCCTTGAATCCCATTTTCAATAATCATGGAGTACAAAGCACAAGGACAAATATAATTGTACTAGCAAACAAAATATCACCTATACCACTTGAACAATAATAAAGGAATACAATCCAGATGCACCAATCTTGAAATACAAGAGAGAAAAGGAATGAATTGTAGGATTGGAAGAACTAGCCACACACACTATAGAAGTGGGTGAATAGTGTGGGAGATAACAACTTAAGATAAAATTGTGCAACTAAAATTTTGAATCAAAACACATAGCAAATTAACCATGAGAATTGACATAAAGGTTTAGAGTGGAAAAGTTTTATAGGTCTATCATCATGCCATGCGCAAGTTGATTGGTTAGTAAAATTTCTAATTGGTCGACATTGCTAAATTTAGCTCGAGGATGATGCAAGCAACCATCTAAATTCCTTGATCCTTGATCTGGCAACTATCCTCATTATGGGACCATTTGGGAACACAATGTCACACCTAGAAGCCTTGACAGTAGAACAGAGGCCTCACATGCACCAAGTTTTAGATTCCTCAACACACCTTACGAGAAAGGAAGATTCCCTTAAAACAAGAAGCCTTCAAGAATGAAGGTTCCGATACCATGTTCAAAGACAAGAATACATATGCACAGTCACAGGATCAAATCATCATGCTTGCGGCATAATGATTCATGTGAAAGCCCGATAGGAGAAAACCACAGGATGACTTTCTCTAAGAAAAACACTTTTTTAATTTGGAGGCCACGGTTTCTTCACTATAGCAAAAAAAAGGAGGGGTATGCTACAATATATATATTTGAGTTATACAGGCCCACACCCAAGGATCAATATACTTGTTTACATGTAACATTTTCTCTATAAGAAAATTATGGAGGTTTCAAAAGGGCCTTCTACTTTAATACTATGATAATACTTGGTTAGGGCTTATGTATGATCAACCAAGACATGGCCTTTAATCCCAATTTCTACTTTTTTTCGCTTTCAATATGAAATACATTTATGGAGGCAATAAGGCATGTCTGAACTTGTAAAGAAAGGAATTAGATTCTTTATTAAAGTCCCCAAACCCAATCTTAATTTCTTGAATGAAATCCCAAATGGAGAGTGAACTTCCTAAGTTGTCTTCTCTATGTCGTAATGTGATGATCTCCTACAAAAAGATCGAGAATTGTGTTGTTTTTAGAGCTTGTAGGATCTATGGGGGAAAGCAAGGTAGCCAAAGCGTCTATTCTAATTTTATTTATGCAATCTCTTGAAATACAAAAAAGATAATTTTTCTTAAAAAAATTGAAAACATTGTCTTACGTCCTTGATAAAGAGGTAGACCAGTAAGCAACTTGATCCATAATGTGTAGGATCAAAGCATATTGATGTGACACCTATCCTTGGGGAATAGTTTTTATGCTATCATTGGTACTACCATCAGCATCGAATGACCAGCCTCTAAAGCTTCTCCATTATAGACATCTCTTTCATTGCAACTAATACATGTCAGCGAGCCCCTTTCTACAACTTAGGGTTGTGAATCTCACTTTACATTTATTCTAAGGGAGAATTGGGTCAAAGTCAGGTAATGCGTCAAATAATTACTTGAATCATTTTAATGCATTTCGACAAGGTATTCATTACTGTGATTGGAATCATATGTTTTGTCGACCTGATTTTTGTAGCATGAGGAATTCATGTTGCTATAATAAAAAAGAAAAAGATGTGAGGAGGGAAACATATATTGCAACGCATTTTGTAACACACATCCTCCACCTAACAAAATATATCGGTGTATTTTCATTTTTAATCAATGTGTTTTAATTTTTCATTAATTAAAAATCAAAATATACTTGTTGAAAATCAAAATGCATTAGTTGAAAATAAAAACACTTCGATGTATTTTGATTTTTAATTAATTTTTACTTATGTAAAATGGTTCTTCACCTATGAAAAATAATTTTTTATTTAGAAAGTGATTTTTTACCTTTGGGTTTAGGATTTAGTCCTAAATCCTAAACTCTAAATCCAATGGTGAAAATTCACTTTCCAAGTGAAAAATCACTTTTCATAGTTAAAGCCACTTTCCATAAACCCTAATTGGATAACATTTAATGTAGATAATACGCATTACTTAAGAAATGCACACCACTTGTCCAAATCCAACAAAACTTGTCCTAAGTCTCAAATAGTCAAATAATATGCACTTAATGACCTATTTATTGCTATGATTTCCTTTTTTTTTTTTGAAAAGAAGAGTGCTATCGAATCACTAATAGCAATCTAGGAGAGCATTTATTGATTATATGAAAGAAATGGATTACATGAGTGAACCCCACTTATGTATGAGATTCTAGCAATTGTTTACAATATTATCCACACTCACTGGTCTCTCCTGAAACAAACTCCCATTTCTAGCTCTTCACACTGACCATAGCACAGCCACCATGGGCACATATGGCTTATTCAAACTCAAAAAAGAACTCCTCAGATCATCCCACGTGGGAATAGTATCCCTGCAGACCTTCCTCCAAACGCAATCTATTATCATTCATGTGGAGAAAATATGAAGACTAGAATCATTGTGCATCCCACACAAATGGCAAAATTGAGTAGGGGTGCCCATTCTCCTATGCCTCATATCTCTCGTTATCAAACCATCTCTTCTGCACAACCACAAAAAGATTTGCACCTTCAATGGTACTTTCAATTTCCATAACTTCTTCCCAACCTCATCCACCTCTACCGACCTAGAAGAAAGGATGAGTTTCTCATAAGCAGTCACTGACGAGAAGGCCCCATCCCATTTATATGTATCACACTCCTCTAGCGTAGGTCTGAAAGCAGCAAGTTCCTACAGGAGGCATTCATTTTCTACCCATGTTCTTGTTGCATGGCCGTTCACCACCTCATTATTTAAAATCCAATTCTCAGAAGCCGTGTCCCAATAATCATACACCAATGCATTTTTATTAGTGGCAGCTGAAAATGCAAGAGGGTACCTATCCTTTATCACCCCACCAAGCAACCATTTTTCCAACTAGAATTTAAAGCTTCTCCTGTCACCCAAGACAGATTTGAATAAATTCCAGTTATCAGCCAAGGCACGCACCACAGAGGTCCAGAAGGGAGACGGCTTATGAGGATTCAAGCGGCTCTTCTCATAATTTGCCACCCCATAACTATCATGAATGATTTCTGTCCAAGGCTTTTGTTCCCCTTGTAGCAACCAAATCATTAAACTCTTTGAGAGATCTGATACCCATGCCACCATACTTCTTAGGTGAACAAATTGAATCCTGTTTAACAGGTTTGAAGAAAGCGCCTTGGTGAGAAGCCCCTTTCCATAATAACCTTTTGCACATAACGTCAAGTTTTTTCCAAATTGACTTTGGAGCTTGGAGAACAGAGAAGAAGAAGACTGGAATGGATGTGATAACTGAATTTAATAAGATATACCTCCCCCCTTTCGACAAGTAATAGCTGCTCCAACCTTCTAGCTTCATAACCGCCTTCTCAAAGAGAAAAATCCAATTAGTTTTCTTCATTTTTGTGCACTTCAGTGGTAGCCCCAGGTATTTGTTTGGCAGTGATATCATAGGCATGCCCAGGATGGTGGAAATGTCACATTGGTCTGTACCGTTCATACCAAAGCAGACCAAGGAGGGCTTACTTCCATTTAATTTCAACCCAGAAATTTCACCGAATATGTTGACCATATAATATAGCACCTGTGCTTCCCTCTTCCCACCTTCCACAAAAAAAATAGTGTCATCCGCATACTGAAGAATGGGGGCCAAAGCCCATCTGTTTGTCATCGAATATCCCCTTATCATCCCATCTGCTACCAACTTGCAAGCATATCTTGCCAAGGTATCCACTGCAAAATTGAATATCAATGGGGCTAAGGGGCAACCTTGCCGCACCCCACACTGAGGCTAGGTCCAGGATCGACATGGCTTCCCATTTATCAAAGGGGAGTAGGAGGCAATCGTGATGCACCGCTTCACCCATTGTATCCAAAGAGGGGGGAATTTTCTCCTTTTAAGAATTTCCCATAAATACGACCAAGAAATTGAGTCATAAGCTCTAGAGAAGTCTACCTTCCATAGGAAGGCCTTGGATTTTCGCCTATGCCATCCCATCACCATTTCTTGAGCCATGATGAATGATTCCTGCAGTGACCTCCCAGGTAAGAATGCAGACTTGATAAGCATAATCAAATCTTGCAGTACATCACGAATTCTGTTAGCTAGAATCTTGCTGATGATAAGATAAATGGAATTCGACAACGCAATAGGCCTGTAATCTGAAAATTGCTCCACACCCGACTTCTTTGGTAACAAGAACAAAGAAGACTTGTTTAGTCTTTCAAATCCAAAGTTGCCCTTTTCAAACTCATATATAACTTCCATCACATCCTTCTTAAGAACATTCCACAATTCCTTGTAGAAGAAAACTTGTACTCCATCTTGTCCTGGAGCTCCCTCATTATTCAAACCTTTGATAGCTTCCACTGTTTCATGTTCAGTAAAAGGGGCAACCAACATAGCAGCTTGTTCACTGCTGACACACGGGAAAGCAGCCAAAGCCATCCTCCAGGAGCCTCTTGGCACAGCCTTGGCTGCTTCTTTAAAGTAACGGCTAGCTTCAAATCTTATCTCACGAGTGGAGGTAATGGTTCTCTCACCCACTTTAATAGAGGAGATGAGATTGAATCTTCTCCTAGCACTGGCAGCAAGATGAAAGAATTTCATGTTGGCATCCCCTTCCTTGAGCCACAGTTGTCTAGACCTATCAGCTATGATTTCTTTTTCAAGAAACATTCTCTCATGCACGACTATTATGCAATTACTTTCATGACCAAATTAAGATGGCTGTTATGGATGGACAACCATACCAAACATTATTGCTCACCAATATCACAATCCCTTTAATTTTGTTGATTCAGTATTTATTCTCCTTTAATTCAATTATTACTGCACATATCTAATATTTTGATTCATTTTCCCTATATTCTTTTCATCATATCATGATAGGGACCATCATCCAAGGCTAAGGACGTCCAATTGGCTAGATCCAATTCTCATGACAAGTTTTCCACCCCCTTAGTTGAGTGCTCATTGCATAGCTTTGCCTCCATCGTCGCTCCTTATCCAAGTTCCATTGCATGATTCCATTATGCCACCTAACTCGTTTACCATGATGTATGTTAGTTTGCCTTTTACTTATTTTTATTATTTTTTTAGTTGTTCATTACAATAGTTCCCTTCATTTAAGATTAGAATAATTTTATTTTGCTATCAACCTAGTCGTCATCATTGTTGTAGAACATTATTTCAGATCCAATAAAGTTAATGTTTCAATCCTCATTTATTTGCTTTGATATAATCTAGTATAGTTTGACTTATCATTTTAGTTTCCTTCTATCAATTCATGGCATATGTTAGTATTTAGATTCTTCTTTTATTTATTACTTTTCATTTAATTTGGCTTAGAATTAATTTTAAATATTTAGAATAATTATTTAAGTAATTTTCCTAATTTTATAATAACTTAATTTCATAGTGGACTATATCCTAAGATCACCCCTTCACTAGTACCAAGGATCCATGCTTTAATTATTATTTTTAAATTACATTTCATAATTCAAATATATAATTGATGAAAGCACTATTGTCGAGCTTTTGTCTCCAATAACAGTACCAAAAAATTACAATCGACTTTCTACGACATGTTAATCAATCACTTCACAATAAAATGCTGTTGTCAGGTTTTTATCCTCGGCAACAGCGCCAAAAATAATGATGCGACCAACCACGGTTTGTATAAAAAAATCATCTTTATTGTTATAGTATATGTTACAAATACAAACAGTTATGGCGTCAATTTTATTTAATTACATAATTTTTACTGGTTTATTCCAGGTTGTTCACTGGGAGGTAGTTATTAATATACATCACTCTGTAAGTCCAACATTATTCTTTAATTCCAAAAAGATCAATTTTATATACAATCATAAATGAATGAATTAATGAAATAATAGCTTAGTTATGTACAAAAGAATTAACTAAAATGCTTGCAAACACTTAATTACAAATAAGCATCAAACATTGTACTTATATACTATATACTATCTATTTATAACTTATAATACTAATTCTTACATATATATACAATAATACGTAATAATATATACTATACTAACATAACTTAATATACTAACATATACAGTAACATATATAATATATACAGCGACAGATAAAAATGTCGCTAAACCTTAGGAAGACTATGTACAAAACCTAAGGCAAAAATAGGGTCTTTAGTGACGTTTATAGTGATACTTATTCTATCTACAGTGATGGATAATTCTGTCAGCAAAGCTATAAGGTTATTGATATACATATATAGCTCAAACAACATCTACACTACGTATACTTAATATACTTATACTTATTATTTACATTATACACTTATATACACTATACACATATATGTACACTATACAATACACGTACATATACATCCTCTCTTTCTCATTCGTCTTATTCTTTTACGTCTCTCTTTCTCTATTAACACTTAAGTCTTTTCTTATCTCTTTAGTTCCTCTTCTTCCTTACACTCTCAACACTTAACCATTTCTGAGTTCGCTCTCTTCCCTTCTTTTCTTCTCTTAACCTTTCATTAAGCCTTACTTAATTCAAAATAGATTTAAGGTTGGCGAGCGGCCTTTTTAAGGGATACACAGCACCCTTAATGGGCGGGACCAGACCTTTATTAGGGCCACCCTAGTTCATTTAATTATCGTTATAATCTCGATTTATGCTCAGAATCGGACTTAATCAAGCCCTCGCACAGTGTTGGACTCCCGACCCACACCACACACCATCATCACAAATCATCATGTATACTCAGAACAATGCTCAAGGGATCGGGTAAGGGGTTGTTGTGCGCCGAGCACATGATGACTGGTAAGCCAATGGAAGAAAAATAATTTAAGCGCCTTTGAGCGCTCTACATCGCACGATGTGACGCTATAGTTAGTGCCTCTTAGCACTGGAATTCCAGCGTAGAAGTCTAATTTCAATTTTTTGGCCCTCGATTTGAGGGCCATAATTTATTATAAATAAAAATTAAATTATATGATAATAAATTATTTACATAGTACTATATAATTGTACAATTAATTTATAAAATTAATTATATTTACTGCATAAATAAATTAGGCAAAGTTCCCGATTTATACATACTATATTTTGGCCTTTATATCTTAATTACGTATAAATTAGTTAATATATGGTCTAATTGACCCTATACAATATTCATATACATATTAAAGTATTTAATAAATATTTTTATTATATTTTACAGGTTTTATCTTGATTTTATTTCCAATTAAATAGCTTATTTTGAGTTGTTTTCTATATAAATTAGATATAGCTAATTTAATTCATTATAAATATAATTAAATTAGCTTAATTTACTTAAAATACATTAGTACAAATATACAGTATAATTTATTTCAGTTTTAACTTAAATTACTAATTTATTTTAATTTAATCTAATAGCTTAGCTAGTAACTTAATAAATTAATTATTTATTTCTATATAGAATTAAATTATGGTACATGTTTCCTAATGTACATAATATACATATAAATATGTATGTACAATTTCAATACTAAATACGTCTATTTATAGAGTTTAATAATTTATATAGCTTATTAGTACATATCAATTAGTATAATTAATAAATAGTTATATAATTAAGCTATGTACAGTTTAAGTTAACTTAAATACTTTAGTTACATTATATAATATATACATAAGCTATTTATACTTAATATATATCTAATTTACAATATTTACAAATATAACTTACTATATACCATATATCTACAAGTATTTACATAGTATATAATGAGTTTTTAGGTATTTTTAGGGATTTTCTTATTTTTATGGGTTGTTTGAGTTTTATAGAGGTAGGAGGTGAGAAAGAAAGAGATAGATGAGAAAAATGAAAATCTTTTTGGTGTTTTTATAGTTGATTTCTTTTATTAAATTCTAGGGTATACTGAACTATCGGCTGGTATGTTATACCAAGTTGGGGGTTCAAAATACCATGAAACTTGGTATATGCTTAAAAATATACCTAATATTAACCAAGAAAAGTTTATTTTATTTTTTTAGATTTTTTATAACATGCTTATTTATTTACAAGTGAAGCACATTCTTGGCCTAAAAAGGGTTTTCAATTAGAACCTAAGGCACTAGAATTGAACTCTAATGGTTGGATAGGCAATGAACTGCCTCAGTTATGCTCAACATATGATATGGAAAGAGTGGAAGCAGTTAAGCATGAAATTCAACTCAGATTTCAGTCAATTTTGCTTTTGGATAGTTAGGTAACATTTTTCAGCTGATAGCAAATGCTTAATTCAGATTACAAGCATTCTAAATGAGGTTTAAGGTCAATTACAATACATGAAAGCTTGTACAAATACAATACACCCTATAGTACATATTAACCAATCACAGAACTTAAATCTAAGCCTACTGCCCAACACTGCAGACAATCTAGTCGGCTGAAAAATGCAGCAGTGTTAACTACTAAAATTCAGCAGCAACTCAAGGACTTCCCAGACGTCCTTAATGCAGATCAGACATCTTAACTAGCTCAGATCCTTACTGCAGTGTCCAGAAATTAGAGAAAGAACATCTACAGCAGGCTTGGAACAAGTCTGGAACCTCCAATTCAATAACTTATTTCCTGATTCAGTCATTTATATCTCAAATCAGACTTGAGAAAGCCTGATCAAAGATACAAAATATTTAAATCAAGGAATACTTTGCTGGATTGGAGTTAGAATATAGCTGCATCATCCAGTAATTTACTATGATGACTTTGAGATTCAAAACACAATAGGAAATCTCTTAGAATTCTGACAAGAACTAAAAATCACATAAAAATCTCTCTCAGAAGTTCAACTCTAAATTAAAGACCCTCGTTAACATTTTTCTTTCCAAATCAGAGCTAAATCTACTAATTTAACACCTTCCTAATGCTATAGACATCATGTAGGAGGTGTTGAAATTAGTCCATTAAATTCAATTTGAATCCCAATGTGTTAAAAACCTTAAGGGATACTGAAAATCCCTTAGGTGAAAATCAGATTCTCAAAAACAGATCCATATATAAAAATCCTTGGTAGAGCCTCCAATCAACAAGGTTGATTCTCCTTGGCTCTACATGCATTCAAAACCATCAAATTCTCACTAAAAACAAATCTGATCATGGCTCATCTCAGAAGAATTTAACAGTCTCAGATTCACAGCCATGAGCTAAATCACCCAAGAACAAATTGATTCACTTGATCACAAATCCTTGAAAACCCCAAATGATTCAAAATCTCGCAATCTTGCTTTAAAATCCAAATCAAAATTCAATCAAGCCAACCAATTTCATTTCAAATCAAATCAGGGGTCTTTGTGAACAAACTGAACTGAGTGGGAGACCACTAGGCGGATTTGAATGCAAATCCTCATCTCAAAGCTTGAAAGTAATGGGATGGGGATTTGACTCCAAATGGATGGGTGGATTGCGGATTAAAATACGAGGAAATTAGAAGCAAAATGGAAACGTGAAAGGGGAGAAAAATAGCGATCAATGAATGGGTGAATTCGTCCCCTCTAATCTGAAATGATCAGAGGAGGTGAACATGTTAAATCTATACTAAAATGACTCCTAAGCTACACTACAGTCACACATCACAGATCAGATCTACTCTACGTCTAAATTCAACAACTAAACTATTCTAATTAACACTATAGCTAATCTAAAAAGTAATAAACCTAATCTAAAAGGAGGAATGGGACCTTTGGATCTCCACCCGGTGGATGGAGAGGAAGAGAGGAGGGTGGAGATGCTCCAGCGGAGTGAAAACCCTCTAGTGGAGTTCATGGTCGCCCTCAGGTGCTACGAAGTCCTTAGCGGCGAGGAGAGTCGGAAAGAAGGTGATTTCACAACTGGTGGCCGTGAAAATGGGGAGAGGTGGGGAGAGTAGTTGGAGAGGAAAAACGATCGCTGAGAGGTGTAGGAGGGAGCAATCCCTTATGCACGCAGCTGAGGAGCTCCTTAAGTAGCAGATCAGTGTGCAAACACTCACTGCAATGGTGAGATTAATCGCAAAGGGCAAGGGTAGTGAGGATTTGAAGAGAGAGGCACATGCGCAGCCAAATCAAAAAGCTGTGGTTGGATGGGATCTGGAGGATAGGTGACTACATACGTCGATTCGTGCGAAGGTTCAATTGAAATCGAGCCACAGATCAAGCGAAAAGAGAGATCGATGGCAAGATAGCTTGCGTTCCCCGTGTGCTATAATGCACGCATGAGAGCTGCGGGCGGTTGGCTCTTTTGGTGAATTTGCAGGGCTCACCCCTCTACGTAGAGGTAGAAAGATTGTGTAAAGACCCATTCTGTCCTGAGCCTTTTAAGACGTCTGGACTGTCGGTCAGACGTCTGGTCAGACATTTAGACAGCTTCCTAGACATCTGGAAATTGAAATTTCTGTGCAAAGCCTTCACGTTTGCACGCGAGCGGCGTGCAAACGGTACTCTCGTTTTCTTCCCTTCTTCTCTCTCCCCTCCTCCAGCAAACCCTAACACCCCATCCTTATAAAACCCCCCTTCCTCCTCTCTCGTTCTCCCCACTCCAGCCACTTCTTCCCTTCCTCTTCACCCAACGCGAGAGCTAGCGTGAGCGAGAGAGCACGAGAGCGGCGACGAGGAGGAGCGGAGTGAGGAGAGGAGGAGTTGAGCTCACGAGCTCGTGTGGGAGCTCACCGGAGGGTGCACGGCCAGAGCGGCATGTGCGGGAGGAGGAGTGTGTCGAGGAGGTCATCCCCGACACTACTGCAGCTGGAGCTGCAGGCGAGGAGGCGATCCACGGCCGCTCACAGCAGGAGCAAGCGAGAGCAGGTTTTGGTTCTGGGTTTTTCCTAGAATCAGACGTCTGGAGTGACATCCAGACGACGGTGCAGACATCTGGAGGTTGTTCCAGACGTCTGAAGAGAGATCTCAGCAAAGGTACGTTCCCTTTACGGATGCGGCCATGCAGGCCGCTTCGCTGCTGCTCTTCGCGTGGCCTTTTTGAGAAGATTTTGTGGTGTCATGCAGGTTTTGCTTCGGGAAGGTGTGAGGCACGCCCTCCCATGCAACAGCTTACCAGATGACTGGAAGCACTTCTAGACGTCCGAAGAGGTGGTCGGACGTCTAGAGCTGGGTCCAGACGGTCTAGAAGAGTTCCTGGACGTCTGAGGTCAACACAGAGCTTGAGGTGCATTTCTGGACACTTTTAAGACGTCTGATTTGAGTCAACAACCCTATTTTTGACCCGTTTAGGGTCCATTTGAGGTCTATTTTACACAAATAAGATACCGGGGTTTTCCTTGCGAGTTCCTCTACTTGTTAGAAGGCTTTCTATACTATTTTGAATGTTCCATTGTGATTGTTCCTTGTTATAGGACTTCATTCCGTTGCGGGTTCAGGGCTTGCTGAGGCACGTGAGCCTGCCGTTCAAGCCCCCAATACTCCTGAGTTGACTGGTAGAGTGGCTTCTGATTGCACAGCAAAAATACACCAACAATTGTGCCATCTTGTGCTATTTCCAAGCATTGCCAGTGTATATTAGGTTGACATAGTCGCAATTGTAAAAATAAACGCATGCATGCATTTATTTGAGAGGGGAAGAGAGTGAATAAAATGGCCTTGAAATTAACGTATTCCTCAAGTGCTACCTCGCAAATTCACTATATTTATTTTTATTTTTATTTGACTTTGAATCCGCGGCTGCAAGGCATGGCTGGATCTTCTTCCCGCCATTCTCTGCAACAAGCACTCCCTGCCAGCCGCATGCATAGCCATGCATGCAGCCCAGGGCATGGCTATGCATGCCTCTTTCCTCTTTAAAAAGAGCCCAGCCTTCTTCTTTGCAGCTAAGCCTAGTCCACCCAACACAGCAGCTTCCCTTCCAAGCTGTCTCCTCCCCTCTCCCCTCCATACGCAGCCTCTCCTCCTTCTGAGGAGCTACGCTGCGGGCAGGAGCAGCTCACAGTGGTGCACAACCACCACTGTAAGTCCCACCACTGCCCAGCTCATCAAAGAGACGGTGGGCGTGGTGGTTCTCCTCTCTGTTTCATCGTTCCAGCCCATCACCGCCATTGGCAAGAGCTTCAAGCTTTGAAGCTCAAGCTCTGCAGCAGCAGCAGCGCAGGCCATCTTAAAACTTATCTGGACGTCCAGAGAAGGGTTGGAACTAGGGTTTTAGGGCTTCCTAGGGTGTTGTGACCTAATCTAAGGGTGGCTAAGGCTTGGGGAAGTCTCTAGGCTATCCTAGGGCTAGGATGGACCTAAGCTCTTCATATTTTATTGCTTTATTTCTACTTAATAGAATAGAAAACCTTTAACCCCCTTACATTATTATTCCTACATCTAAACTAGGCCTTCTGTTCCAGCTCTACCACAACTCCCGTTATTTCTGATCCAGCTTCAGATCCTGCCTAGATCCAGCTCCAGATCTGCTTATTGCTTGCAATCGACATAATACACTTAATCAGCACATTATAACATTATTTTATGCATAGCTAAAGGAAAGCAGTAATGATGTAGATAATGCGTATACATGCATGAATAACCCTAACTTATGCTAAGTCTTAGCTTAATTTAGGTCAATTAAGACCTATGATTGCTGCGCAATCAGTGACCGGTAAGTTTCTCACTTATCCGGTCACCAGGCACTCTGTCAGCGCCGCAACCGTCGCTAGCCCGTCCGCACGCCCGCTCCCGCGTACGCCAGCGCCCGCAGCCGTCTACACCCGCGTCTTCACTCGCTTCTTCGCCCGCACTTGCCTTAGCGCGCAGCGTGGTGCGCTGCGGTCCCTTCCTTGCGCTCACTCCCTCCTGCGTGCGCGCACCTCTTCACGCGCCGACGCGCCTGCGCCTGCACGTGGCATCAGACGACAACCGCTGCGTCGGATGACTTAACTCCCCGCCTTCTTCACTCCAGTAGATGATCTCTCTCTCTCTCTCCCTCTCGCTCTCTCTCACAGCACTCTCTCACTCCCTCCTGCAGACACATACACACACACTCTCTCTCGTACACACACCCACTCACTTATACACTACTATATACTTATATATATATATACATATATATATAGATATATACATATATCTATACATATAGTAGTACCTATATAACTAAGTATAAGTATAGATACATATATATATATATATACACACACACATATATATACACATATATATACACATATACTTATACACATATATATATATATATACAAATATACATACATATATACATATATCTATAATTATAAATGCATATACATATATATATATATATATAGATCTACATAATATACATAGATACTTGTACTAATATATATATATATATATACATATACACATATATATAACTATATAAATTACTATATATATATATATATATCTATATCTATATATAGTGATATATACATACATACATATATCTAATTATAAATATATATATACACATATACATACATCTATCTATACATATACTTACATATCTATATATATATACATATATATATATACACATATATAGCTACATATACACTTATATAATTATAACCATATCTATCTATATGCATGTAGATATATATTTACATATATACATATATATATATATTTTTTCATATCAAATACCACACATTATATCGCGGGAATATCTGCACCCGTTGCTGATATTCCCCGATACACGCGTACAGAAAGCGTCTTCGCATACATCTTCCACCCATCCATCCTACACTCCACGTAGCACTTCGTCCTGTTGGTTGCGTCTTCCTAAACAACGATCAACTCGACACCGTGCTACACGCCATTTCCACCTCCACCCTCACCCCTATATACATATATAATATATACATATATATATACTATATTTACCTTATTTCTATTACTCTTTCCTACCATTAAAAAGATAAAAAAATATACAAAAGAGAAAAGATAATCCTTGACTTACAGGTACTCAGTCTTGCGAATAGCAAGACCAGTTTTGGAACCCTAATTTGGCTCAAAGCCAAGAACCTAATTTTGAGGGTGTACCTCAAGGACAAAAATTATCAGAAAAAATCTTAAATAGAAAAATACCAAAAACATAATAAATGAACGGAAGAGATTCGTTGTAGGAAAGGTGTAGAAACTTATTCACCTTTAATCCCACTTCCCTGAGTTCGACTCTAGGCCTAAAAGTGACCAAGATAAAATCAAATAGGCCAGGTAAAAAAATTTTGTAAAGAGATGGTTAGGCTCAATTTAGGTTAACCACTATACTCATTTCAATGATTAAATCACCATCTTAACACACCTATCCAGGTCTACATCATAGCTCTTTCTAGTGCCATTGTCGGGAAAGTGCGCATTCATGTAAGTTTTTACTCCATTCCTTTAATTTTTCTCTTCTCACACCCTTCTCTTCATGGGTGTTTTTGTTTGTTGCTGTGCAGGTGAACCTGTTGCAAGGAGAAGGCAGGTAGACAAAGTCGGAGACGTGGGTAGATCCAAGGCGGGAATGAAAGCGTGAAGACGTCGGCACCGCACTAGAGCTTCGCACACATTGCTGAACAAGTAGGTCTTCTTTCTTAGCAACTTAGGTCAACTTGTCACCTTAATAAAAAAAAAAAAGAAAACTAAAAACACTTCTTTGGATCTCTTGGGGCAAGTGGATTAAAAATCACTTGTTTAATTGTTTGCTTTCACTCCCACCGCCCCGGGATTTCCCACCAAACTTCGCATAGCGAAGATCCTAGAATCTTGATTCTTGAATCTTTCGCCGTGTGAAGTACTCTTTGAGGCAAAAATAAATAGATTGATTGCCATCCCTCTTTGCCTCATTTATCTGCAATTTGGGATCACCTTTTTGGTGGGGAGACTTGGAATTGAGTTGATTCCAACCCCACCACGACCTTTCACGTGCCTAAGATTCAATCCCGAATACTTCAACCCCAAAAATTTGATTTTCTTTATCTTATGGTTGAGCCTTGTGTGTGGAAATCATTTTGGTGATTGGAAGCACTTGAATTGAAGTGCTTTGGCTCCCTTTCACACTAATCTAAAATTGATTCGTGCATCCACACATAGAAATCTCCATCTAGGGAAGCCCATTGCATTTTAGCATGCATTAACCAACTGACATTGAAGAAGGGTTTGTTGGGCTTAGAAGAAAACTTGTATTCTCTCAAAACCCGAAGATTGGTTGAATTGGTAATTCAAAGAAATTCTAAAATCTATACTACTTAAGGCTGAATTCTAAAAGCCATTCACCAATTAAAACTTTAATTCGGGGAGATTTCCCCATTGCATGCTTGGTTTACACACTTTGTAAAATCAATCACTTGGGCATTACCTGTAAATAACGCCCTTCACATTCCAGAAGCACTTGATCCTAAGCCTCTAATTAAAACTGGTAGCAACTTGACCCTTATTAAGGATTGGAGGTCTAACCACCTGCGTGTAGCGCCTACGTGCTAGTGAGGGTTCCCGCGTGCTATCGGGTGTCTAAGATTGGGGCAAACGGCCTTTCAATCTGGCCCAGTGGTTCCGCAGTGCTCGCATTCGGTTTCGTAGGTCGTGATAGTAGGTAACTTAGATCTTTAGGTCTAAGGGCACACTGTAGAGGTTAGGAATTTGATTGTATTGATTTGTCATCAAGTGTACCTTTGCGACATCATTTCTCTCATCTCCTTTTCCCTTCGTATCCCCCCAATTCTTCCTACGGTAGTGCATGTTTGGGAGGAGGTCACAAAACCCTGA
Organism: Thalassia testudinum; assembly: GCA_037157565.1. Classification (NCBI taxonomy): domain Eukaryota; kingdom Viridiplantae; phylum Streptophyta; class Magnoliopsida; order Alismatales; family Hydrocharitaceae; genus Thalassia; species Thalassia testudinum. The sequence goes on from JAZHRO010000031.1 coordinate 97,823,911, forward strand.
ACTGTGTGAATTGCCTGATAATTTTAGAAAAGAAGCCGAATCGTCGTCCTCCTCCACAAACATGGCTGCACGCCCACCCCCAAATCCCGAGGGAGGAAACCGCCCTCAAAACCAACCAGGTGGTGGAGCCTTGGATCCCATAACCCGCCTCCAAGCCCAAATGGAAATGTATAATGAACAAATTGAGGCCATTAGGGAAACATTGGAGAAAATGCAGAACCCTCACGAACGGGTGGAGCTTAGGTCTCTTAGCTCCTATCAGAATCCCGCTGCTATAGAGACCATAGGACAAATTTGGGTCCCCATGGGCAGGGACGACTTTGAACTGAAACCCAACATAATTGGCCTGATAAATTTTCACTTCCATGGTCTTGCAAGTGAAGATCCTTTTCTCCACTTGGAAGACCTAACCCGATTGGCTGAAACTGTTAAACCAAGAAATATAGGGTTACCTATAGTCCTCATGAAAATGTTCCCGTTTTCATTGCGGGATAAAGCGTCGCAGTGGTTATGCACCCTTGGAAGAACCATCCACTCTTGGGAAGAGATGCGAATAGCGTTTCCCAAGAAGTTCTTCCCAATTGGGCGAACCAATGCGCTTTGCCGTGCTATCAATTCATTTACGCAACAAAACGGCGAACAGTTTCATGAGGCATGGGAGAGATATAATGACCTCCTTAGGAAGTGTCCGCACCATAGTCTGCCTAAGATTTTCTACTATGGGCTAAATGAGACTTTGAAGCAGATTGCAGACACTTCCTGCAGAGGGAATTTCATGAATAAAGACGAGAATGGAGCATTCGAATTATTTGAAAATATGAGCAAAAACTCAATGAACAATGCCTCCATTGTCGCCTTTAATCGTACCAGCCTGCCCCGTAATGTCCATGAAGTTGACACGGAACCCTCCCATTCATCCACTGATCTCAGCCTTATCGCACAGAAATTAGATGAAGTCTCCGTCGTGCACAAGAAGCTGGACGAGCTTTTGGCCAACCCTGCCCGTTCTATGGCAAACACCCCCACCTCACCACTTCGTCACAATTCCAATTCTTCCAACACCAGGCTTATCCCGAGAAACCCCGTAAGACCTTCCTTACCGAGTGTCGCACCGAGCGATTCTGTAAGTCATGTGGATCTAGTTTCTGCAAGCCAGTATTTTGACATGGAGGACCAAGCCTCCGTGTGCTCGAATGCATATTTACATGCAGACGCATCTTCTGGCATAGAAGACGCTTGCGCCCTGGGGAACAACCCATTCTCTGCCACTTATAACCCAGGGTGGCGAAATCATCCGAACTTTGCATGGTCCAACAACCCGCAGCACCAAAACCCTGCGGGTGGACCAATGCGACCGTCCGCACTCATCATCCCAAGGGCCCAGTCTAATCCTATGGCGAATCCGCCATCGGGTCCTTACGTACCGCAAATAGAACACGCATCAAGTCCTCTTAACAAATTGATGCGAATGATGACGGAAATGTCAAAGTGCCATGAAGAGAATATGACCTCTCTTCAGCACCAATTGGCGCAGCAGAATGCTGAGATCAGTCAACTACGCATGGCGACTCGATCTCAGGGCACTCTTCCAGCCCAACTTGTTCCCAACCCATGAAATTTCATACCCCATGGTCCTCAACCACAGGTACGACCTTCTCAGGGGTAGGTTTATCAAATTCTGCAAGCTCCGAGCATTCCACCGGGATTTCAGGCTAATCCCGCTGCAGCACCTCACTCTTATGTCCCTATTGCGAACCCTCCTCCGCCTTATGATCCCACTGGACCCGCATCGTCCAATGCAATCACTACGAGGAGAGGTAAGCAGACCATCAATCCACCTCGACCTGATCCTGGCCCGTCTTCTTCATCGCCCTCTCATTCGGGATGCGTACCGCATTCGCGAGATGACGATACACCCAAATTGGTGCCAGAATCAGTCCCATTCCCTGAGGCTCTAATGAGGGAGCCAAAAGGCAAGAAGAAGGATACGCAGGCCTTTGATAACCTACGTAATTTATTCAGGGATGTTGAAATCAAGGTACCCCTGCTCCAGGCTATCAACCACATACCTACTGTCACCTGATTTTTCAAAGACTACACAACACCCAAGCGACAGTCAAAGAAAACTAAGAATCCGGTGGTTCTCTAGCCCCATACGAGTTGTCCTATACTGTCAAATTTACCACCAAAGCAAAAAGATCTGGGCACAGCGCTTATTTCCTGTAGCATCCAAGGCTGCAATTTTAACCGTGCCCTGCTTGATCTAGGATCTTCCATCAATCTTGTACCAACCATCATGCTCGAAAAATTTTCCTTGGGAAATCTGAAACCCACCCCTGTCACGTTATAGTTGGCAGATCGTTCTGTCAAAATTCCAAAGGGTGTGGTGGAAGACGTGGTGGTTAGGGTCAACAGTCTCTGTTTTCCTGTTGACTTTCTTATTTTAGATATGGAAGTTCCTAGCTCACTTTCTGATTGTCCAATCATCCTTGGTCGACCTTTCTTGGCCACAACCCACGCCCATATCGACTGCGAGTCGGGCTGTATTGAGATTGCCGTTGGATCTGAAAAGATCAAGCTTAACATCTTCAAGGCAGCCAAGAACTTTGATTGCGATTTCATTGAGGATAACATGTCTAACGAGGACATGGTTGTCAGTGCGTGTATCAAACTAATTGGGACCTATTCTGACTGCTGCAAATTACCTGTAAACATTGACAATTGCCTGACCAACACCTATTGTGATGTTCCCCCATCCCTCCCTATTCTCGTACCTTCTCCTGACCAGACTTCTAACGAGGTTTTCTCCACTTCCCATACCTCGTGGTTTGAGTCATATCCGGGCTACTCACCGCTGGTCCACACTCTTGAAGACCAGATTGCCCTTTCTTTCCTGCCAAATCAGGTGGAATTGCAACTCCACACTGGGACCTTGAGCCCATATACTTCTCACTAAGGCTATTCCTTTTTGGATCCATCTATCCAAGAAGCCCCTCTTCTTGGCCAATCCTAGGGCCAACTTCTTCCTCCTGACTTATTTTCTGATTCGCCTAGGACACTCTCGTCCCAAGAAATGCCAGATCTTTCACATTCCACTCCTAAGCTGAAAGAGCTGCCTAGTATACTTAAGTATGTTTTCTTGGAACCAAATGAAATGCTCCCCGTAATCATCAATTCAAAATTGACCAGGGAGCAAGAGTGCAAACTAACTGAGGTCCTTATGGAACACAAGGCAGCCATTGGATGGTCTTTATCAGACTTATCTAGAATTAGCCCCTCCTACTGCACTCACCGTATATATATAGTGGAGGAGGCTCGACCTTCCCGCGAGATGCAGCAACGTCTCAACCCTAACATGCAGGAGGTCGTTAAGAAGGAAATTATTAAGTGGCTGGATGCGGGTATAATCTACCCGATCAGCGATAGCCCTTGGGTGAGTCTGATTCACGTCGTGCCCAAAAAGGCGGGACTCACCATCCATGTCAATGACAGGGGCGAATCCATCCCTACACGCACTCCTACATCCTGGAGAGTGTGTGTAGATTATAGGAAACTCAACGCTGCAACTAAGAAAGATCACTTTCCGCTACCTTTCATTGACCAAATCCTAGAGCGGTTAGCGGGAAATAAATTTTTCTATTTCCTGGATGGATTCTCAGGATATAACCAAGTGGCAATTGACCCCCGGGACCAAGAGAAAATCACCTTTACCTGCCCCTTCGGTACCTTTGCATTTAGAAGGATGCCGTTCGGACTTTGTAACGTGTCAGCAACTTTCCAGAGATGTATGCTGGCAATATTTCATGACATGGTGGGTGACTTTCTTGAGGTCTTCATGGATGACTTTTCAATCTTTGGGCCATCTTTTGATGACTGTCTTTCCAACCTGACCTGTATCCTTAGGAGATGTATTGATGTAAACCTCGTGCTTTCTTGGGAAAAAAGTCATTTTATGGTACACGAGGGAATTGTTCTCGGACATATCATCTCCGATAGGGGTATCGAGGTTGACAGAGCTAAGCTTGATGTAATTGCTGATTTACCTGTGCCTGGATCTATCAAACAAATCCACTCCTTCCTGGGACACGTCGGTTTCTATAGGAGATTCATCAAAGATTTCTCCAAGATTTCTCGACCCTTGACTCATCTCCTATCGACCGACGTACCTTTCAATATGGGCCCCGACTGCATATGAGCATTCACGCAGCTGCGTAATGCTATCACCAAGGCCCCTATTCTCCAGCCACCTGATTGGTCCCTCGAATTTGAACTCATGTGTGACGCTTCCAACCTTGCAGTCGAAGCCATCCTGGAACAAAGACGCGATAGGCACCCCTTCGTGGTGTACTACGCCGGTAAGACGTTGGACGAGGCCCAGCGTAATTATACTACCACTGAGAAAGAACTACTGGCGGTCGTCTTTGGGCTGGAGAAATTCCACTCTTACCTTCTAGGCTCACACGTTATTGTTTTCACTGATCACGTGGCCATTCGCCATCTCATGCATAAGAAGGATGCCAAGCCTAGACTGATTCGTTGGATCCTTCTGCTCCAAGAATTTGACATTGAGATCCGCGATAAGGCCAGAGCCCAGAATGTTGCGGCCGATCATCTTTCTAGACTGGACCCTAACCATATTGGACTTACTCTGCCGATTAATGAGATTTTTCCTGATTAGCACCTATTAGCAATTAATGTGGCAAGTGGACCTTGGTATGCTGACATTACCAATTACCTTGCTTCTGGATCCCTTCCACGTGGCTGGCCTAAAAACCACCGCGAGCGCCTCATGGCAGAAGCAAAGTATTATTTCTAGGATAATCCACTTCTTTTTCGAATAGGTGCAGATCAAATCATCCGCCGCTGTACTCCTGACAGCGAATTTCCCAGTGTGCTATCCTTCTGCCACGATCAGGCTTGCGGAGGCCATTTTTCTAGGAGGAAAACTACAGCCAAGGTGTTACAGTGTGGTTTCTTTTGGCCCTCCCTACACCAGGATGCACACAATTATGCCAAACATTACACTAGGTGCCAGTCGTTAGGGTCAATGTCACGTCGTGACATGATGCCCTTACAACCCATCCTAGCTGTGGAAATCTTTGACATATGGGGAATTGATTTCATGGATCCCTTTCCTCCTTCCAATGGCTTCGAATTCATTCTCGTGACTGTTGATTATGTTTCGAAATGGATTGAGGCTATTCCCACGCGCTATGCTAACCATGTTATATCCACTCGATTTGTCAAAGACCACATTTTTGCGTGCTTTGGGATCCCTCGAGCCATTATCTCGGATGGAGGAAGACACTTTACCCATGCGTCCTTTCGGGCACTTTTGAGGAAATACGGAGTCCACCATCGTATCGCATCCCGTATCATCCTCAGATCAACAGCCAAGCAAAAGTGTCGAACCGGCAAATCAAGCAAATTCTCCAGAAAATGGTTCGGCCTGACTATAAGGACTGGTCCGACGAGCTGATTGACGCACTTTAGGCATATCGGACCGCCTTCAAGGCTCCCCTTGGTATGTCTCCTTATAGAATCATTTACGGGAAGCCTTGTCATTTGCCCGTGGAGTTGGAACACCGCACTTATTGGGAGGTTCACCAATGTAACCTCGACCCAGACCTGTGTGGTCAAGAAAGGAAACTCCAACTTCAGGAGCTGGAAGAGCTCCGTCGTAAAGCCTATGATTTTGCCTTAACTTTCAAGCAACGCACTAAGGCTTTTCACGACAGCCGTATCCGGCGGAAAGAATTTGAGCCATCTCAGCAAGTTTGGCTCTACAATGCCTAGCTCAAATTCTTTCCTGGGAAATTGAAGTCCAAATGGACTGGTCCTTTCCTGGTCTTGAGACCATTTCCCAACGGGGCCGTTGAGATTAAAGATCCCAAATCTGGGCATAAATTTACGGTCAATAGGCAGCGTTTGAAACCCTATCTTACTCATGAACCTACCCCCATTGGAGAAACTGTTGCCCTGCTGGAGGGTAATTGATTTTGTGCCTCATTCTGAGTCCAGCTGGGGACGTTAAATTCAACGCTCGTTGGGAGGCACCCCAACAACACTCCACCACTGTCACGCTCGCTTCACTTTGCACTTCATCACCCACCATCCACCCACCCTACCATCCTGCTATATACCCTGCACCTCAGCTCTCATTACCCGATCTTTCGTCCTTCCTCTACCCTACCCTGCATGCATATGAGGACATAGCATCGTTTGGCATGGGGGGTGAATAGGCATCCATAGGATCTGGGTATTTTATGGTATCATGCAGTTTCCATCTATCTATAAATATGTTAAAAAAAAAAAAATGGGGTTTAGTAATGATCTGAAGGCTGAAACAAAAAATACAATAAGTGTTTATGGATGTTCAACCACTGTTTTGAAGACTTTCCAGGACACAGAAGCTTGATTCGCTCAATCTTGGCTTAATTCACTTAAGCATTGACAAAATAGATCGGAATCTCTCCTAACTTAGAATGTATTCTTGTACCTGAGACACAAGTACAGGATTCGTTGGTTTGCTTCTACTCGAGAGCCTAAGTAATCTTGGTTCACACTACACATATCAAGAAAGACTAGGTGAACATAAGATCCAACCCTAGTGTTCATTAGGGAAGGTGGAGTCCTTACCTGTGCGTGCAGGTAGACTTTTTATCCCAGGCTTTAGTCTTGTGTTTAGGAGAGACTCTTTCCACCAAAAAGAAACTCTCCCACCAAAAGAAAAGTGTGCTCCTCCAAATAATGTTGTAAGAGATATACTGACACGTGTTTCCAAAAAAAAAAAAAAGATGCAAATAAGTCAGTATATCTCACAAACGTCTGTAAAGTCTTCTCCCTACAAAAGTTTGTCAGGGCAAGTTACAAATACCCTATTTTCTTTGAGCCACAAATGTAATAAAATGGGAGTTTTCCATCATCCTTTAATGGTTAATCCGAAGACACAAGCTGAAACTAGGACCAACCTGCACCTAAAAATTCGTGAAACCCTGGGCTTGAGTCTTAATGTTCATCTGGTCAATCTTGATCCTTCACTAAGCACAAGCCATAATCTCTTGAGCTCTCAAGTACGGAAAAAACCTCCTGGGTCCTGGAAATCGTATTTAAGGTTTAAATATCAAGAGTCCAGGTTAGTTGAGAGATGGTCTATGTCATATAAGACTTAAAGTACTGGTAATCTTCTCTACAATTGGTTCTCACAACATCCAACACATAAACACACCTATGTCGCCTCAAAAAAAAAAAATCTTCAGCTTGAAGATCATTTCTAAATATAATACAAAAATGTTTTGCTAGGAACTAGCAAAAGATAGGCATGAGGGTATGATCGCATAGCAAAAATACACCAACAATTATGCCATCTTATGCTATTTCCAAGCATTGCCAGTGTATATTAGGTTGACATAGTCGCAATTGTAAAAATAAACGCATGCATGCATTTATTTGAGAGGGGAGGAGAGTGAATAAAATGGCCTTGAAATTAATGTATTCCTCAAGTGCTGCCTCACAAATTCACCATCTTTATTTTTATGTTTATTTGACTTTGAATCCGCGGTTGCAAGGCATGGCTGGATCTTCTTTGCACCATTCTCTGCAACAAGCACTCCCTGCCAACGGCATGCACAGCCATGCATGCAGCCCAGGGCATGGTTGTGCATGCCTCTTTCCTCTTTAAAAAGAACCCAGCCTTCTTCTTTGCGGTTGAGCTTGGTCCACCCAACACAGCAGCTTCCCTTCCAGGCCGTCTCCTCACCTCTCCCCTCCATACGTAGCCTCTCCTCCTTCTGAGGAGCTATGCTTTGGGCAGGAGCAGCTTACAATGGTACACAACCACCACTGTGAGTCCCACCACCACCCAGCTCATCAAAGAGCAGGTGGGCATGGTGGTTCTCCTCTCTGTTTCGTCGTTCCAGCCCATCGCCGCCATTGACAAGAGCTTCAAGCTTTGAAGCTCAAGCTCCGTAGTAGCAGCAGTAAGGCGTCAGCAGCAGCAGCAGCGCAGGCCATCACACGCCTCAGGCGCTGGTTCCGTGAGCTCTACCCACGCCAGCAGGTCGCCCTCTCCCCTCTCCGCGTGCCCTATCGCGAAACTCCACCTGCAACCCAACCGGTTTCGCACGCACCAGCTGGTCAACTTTTTGCCCCTGCACTGTAGCCGCGATCTCACGTTGCTACAGTGCGGTGACCGATAAGTTTCTCACTTATCCGGTCACCAGGCGCTCTCTTCGCGCCGCAACCGTCACAAGCCCATCCGCGTGCCCGCTCCCACGTACGCCAGCGCCCACACCCGTCTACGCCTGCTTCTTCGCTTGCACCCGCCTCAACGCGCAGCGCGGTGCGCTGCGGTCCCTTCCTCACGCTCACTCCCTCCTGCGTGCGCGCACCTACGTGCCTGTGCCTGCGCGTGGCATCAAACGACGGCCGCTGCGTCAGACAACTTAACTCCCCGCCTTCTTCACTCCAGCAGACGATCTCTCTCTCTCTCTCTCCCTCCCTCTCCCTCTTGCTCTCTCTCACAGCATTCTCTCACTCCCTCCTGCAAACACATACACACACACACACACTCTCGTACACACACCCACTCACTTATACACTACTATATACTTATATATATATACATATATATTTAATATATATACATATATGTATAGATATATACATATATCTATACATATAGTAGTACCTATATAACTAAGTATAAGTATAGATACACACACATATATATATATATACATATATATATACACATATACTTATACATATATATATATATATACAAATATATATACATATATCTATAATTATAAATACATACATACATACATACATATATATATATATATATATATACACACATATATGTAAATATATATCTATATGTATATAGATAGATATGGTTATAATTATATAAGTGTATATGTAGCTATATATGTGTGTGTGTATATATATACACACACACATATATAGCTACATATACACTTATATAATTATAACCATATCTATCTATATACATATAGATATATATTTACATATATACATACATACATACATACATATATATATATATATATATATATATATTCATATCAAATACCACACGTCGTATCGCGGGAATATCTGCACCCGTTGCTGATATTCCTCGATACATGCGTACAGAAAGCGTCTTCCCACACATCTTCCACCCATCCATCCTGCACTCCACGCAGCACTTCGTCCTGTTGGTTGCATCTTCTTAGACGACGATCAACTCGACACCGTGTTACACGCCATTTCCACCTCCACCCCCACCCCTATATACATATATATATACTATATTTACCTTATTTCTATTTCTCTTTCCTGCCATTAAAAAGATAAAAAAAATATACAAAAGAGAAAAGATAATCCTTGACTTGCAGGTAATCAGTCTTGCGAATAGCAAGACCAGTTTTAGAACCCTAATTTGGCTCAAAGCCAAGAACCTGATTTTGAGGGTGTACCTCAAGGACAAAAATTATCAGAAAAAAATCTTAAATAGAAAAACACCAAAAACATAATAAACGAATGGAAGAGATTCGTTGTAAGAAAGACGTAGAAACTTATTCACCTTTAATCCCACTTTCCTTAGTTCGACCCTAGGCCTAAAAGTGACCAAGATAAAATCAAATAGGATAGGTAAAAAATTTTATAAAGAGATGGTTAGGCTCGATTTAGGTTAACCACTATACTCATTTCAACGATTAAATCACCATCTTAACACACCTATCCGAGTCTACATCAGCTTCCCTTAACTTAAATACAAACCTGAATGTATGTGTGGAATGAATGTTTAGAAACTAGGATGTGGCATGAATCCTAGCACGAGAAACACTTGAAATGTATGTATGTTTGCTTTGCAGCCTTGAATGAGTAGATAGAAACAACTGCCTGTTAATGAATAAGAGCTGCCTGTGAAATATGAATTAACTGTGCTAGTGAAACAGTTGCATGTAACCTTACCTATTGTATATGTTACGTACTAGAATACGAGCTGCATGTGTATAACCTGAGAATGAAAATGTGAATAATAGAATACGAGCCGCATGTGTATAACCTGAGAATGAAAACATGAATAATAGAATATGAACTGCATGTGTATAACTTGAGGACGGAAACGTGAATAATAAAAATACGAGCTGCAGGTGTATACCCTGAGAATGGAAACATGAATAATAGAAATACGAGTTACACATATATAACTTGAGAATGGAAATGTGGATATGAAACCCGGTACGGAATGGCATGAGAAATATGAGCATGAACCTTACGGGGAAATTAGGAGTAGAGCTCTTGGAAATATATGGAATGGATCTGGAAATGTGACAGGAAGTGTGATAGCCCTTGAGTACGTGGTACCAAGGGGAGTGCATGTTCCCTCTTAGTGTAGAGGGGAGCTTGCTGCCTTCTGGTTGAGACCCAGGGTGGGTTTGGCCACTTTGCATCGACTTCGTGGACCTCGTGTACACTGTACTGAGGAGAGCTACTAGTGTAGGGAGAGAGCTAGCCACCCCACGAGGCCTGAGGTTCAGCTAGCCACCCTACACCGACTTGCTAGGCCCACTGGGTAAACCAGGGTAGTTAGGCGAGGGTGCGCAGACTGTGGAGGGGCGAGACCCCTGTTTGGTTCTTAGGGGCTAAACCCCATTACTGAGAGGGCTAGGCCCTATACTGTTTTATGTTGTACTTGGGCGCACCCATTAACGGAAATGACTGACTGCGTGCCAGTGCGGGGTAGCTACCCGTGTGCTTATCGTACGTGCCATAGTCACCGTTACATCTATTCGTGACCTTGGGGTGGTTGACTAGTTGTAGGACCACCACTGGGGACTCTCCCGGCCATGAGAGCACCACGTGTGACTTCTACTCTGCGGAAAAGACTACAATCAAGATCATTCCTACGATGAACATTTGAGATCAAGAAAGAGATCGGATAAATAAACTAAGTGGTGAAAAAGAATAATTAGTTAAAGAAAGTAAGTGAGAAACAACAGCTACCTGTCCACTTTTACTGCTTTAGTTAATTGGTTGCCACTTTACTTAGCGTTCGCTGACGTTGTGTACTCATAACCCCTTTTCAGGTCCAAGTGTTGAGCAGCCCGAGTCTCAGGCTACAGAGGGTGCTGGGCCAAGTAGAGCCCAGTACCAGTAGCTTCTTTTTTTGTACTTCTTTTGTAGTAGTGAGTTCAGACTCATATACTTTACGTTCTGTACCTTTACTTTTCTGCACATTTACGATTATGTACCTTGTTACTATTTAATGTTGTGGTGGTGATATGTACTGTAGTAGTTTTTACTTTCCTTACTGTTGTACTCTTTTACTGTTATTTGCTTAGGATAGTGAATGTGGTTTACTTTCCTGCTTTTTAGTTATTTCTCGTTGGACGACTGGGTCTTGGGATCAGTCGAGTCGGGCCGGTCTCGTGTCCTGTAGGGATTCGGGAACCGGGTCGTAACAGATTGCAGGCAGTCTTATAAGTGGTTAAAAAGCATAACAGAACAATCCTTTTAGGCTTGCAAATAGGTCCCTGTGGCCTACACATAGGTCCTAGGAGGTTTTCTAATGAATGAAATGTAATGCACTAAGGACCTAAATGTAAATCATTAAGTGCAAGGCCTTGATGATGTCCAAATGCATCCAAGTTTTATGTAAGCTTAATTGAATATTTAAGAAGTTAATTACACTTTTGATTTGAATTTTTGAACTCATTTTTGTATTCAATTTGTACTTTGATCACCATTTAACATTAATTAATAGAATATCTCATTTAATGACCTAATTATGCATTTTTAACACAAAATTGATGTTTTAGGTCTTTTTCTCTAATTCCCACACTTAACCCTTTTTATGTATTAATTTGATATTGTTTAACCTAATTTTAGCTTAACTTCAACTATTTAGGTATAATGAGTCGCAACTCATCAATATACATCTCCTAAAAAATAAAAAATAATCTCCTTTGGTCTTCTTTATCTTAGTGACTATAATGTATTTCAATTTAAATGATCAAATCAATAAATAATTTACAAATAATTTTATCTCCCCAAATCTCCACCCTCAGACATCACATTACAGACCAATTTATAAATTTGTTGTTGGGTTTTGATGTTTTAACAGTGTTGAAATATTATACATCAAATTGCATTCACTATGTTAGCCAAAAAGTAAGGAAATGTAAGTATTGATGTAAAAAGTGGTGTGGGAAAATTTATAGATGTTTTTGTACTTCACACAACGTTGAGAATGTGGGCACACTTGATAATTGATATTTAATGTAAAGAAACAAAAGAATGTAAGGTTTGTTATGTGGTAGTTGATGGTCGGCCCGGATAGGTTGTTAATATGATATTTTTATCGTTGAAATGTGTATAGTGGTTAACCTAATTCAGACCTAACCATCTCTTTACAAAATTTTTAACCTGGCCTAATTGATTTTATCTTGTCACTTTTAAGCCCAGGGTCGAACTCAGGGAAGTGGGGTTCAAGTCGAGTTTCTACGTTTTCCTTAAAACGCGTCTCTTCCGTTCATTTATTCTGTTTTTGGTATTTTTCTTATTTAGGTTTTTTTTCTGGTAATCCTTGTTCTTGAGGCACACCCTCAAAATTGTGTCCTTGGCTTTTAGCCAAAACAGAGTTTCAAAACACGTCTTGCTACTTGCAAGACGGGGGTACCTGCAAATCAAAGATTATCTTTTCACTTTTATACCTTTTTTTTATCTTTTTACTAAGAAGGAAACTAACAGATAGAAAGTAAATATAGTAGCTATAGATATATATTTATATGTAGTATATATATAAAGGGGTGGGGGTGGAGGTGACGATGGAGTGTAGCACTATGTCGAGTCAGCCGACGTCTAGAGAGACGCAACCAACACGACTAGGTGCCGCGTGGAGTGTGGATGGAGGATGGATGATGTATGGGACCACGCTTTTTTTGTACGCGTGTATCACGGAATATCAGCAACTGGTGCAGATATCCCTGCGATACAGCGTATAATAAATAACATGAAAGTATATGTACATATGTATGTATATAAATGTATAAGTATATATGTATAGATATATATAGATATATATATATATATGTATGTATATATGTATATAGCTATGTATATATGTATATAAGTATATATATATAATACTATATAGATATATATATATATATATATATGTATATAAGTATATATGTATCTAGATATATATGTAGATATATATGTGTATATGTATAAGTATATAGATATGTATATATATATATATGTATATGAGTATGTGTATATATATATATATATATATATATATTATATATGTATATGTATATATATATTATATTATATGTATGTATACATAACTATATAGATATACTATGTATATATAAGTATATATATAGATATATGTATATATATATATATATATATATATATATATTTGTATATATGTTACTATGAGTGTGTGTGTGTGTGTGTCGGTGAATGGGTGTGTGTGTGTTGCTGTAAGTGAAAAAAAGAGAGAGACAGAGAGAGAGAGAGAGAGAGAGAGATAGAGAATACGTGAGAGAGAGAGAGAGCGGCAGACAGAGAGGGAGCGGGCGGGAGAGATCGGCGGAGAGAGAGAGCGGGCGAAGGAGTGATCGCGGACGCGCGAGTTAAGACGTCTGCCGGAGGCGGCAGACGTCTGACTCTACGTCGTCTGAAGGCGGAGGCGGACGTCTGATCGTCACGGTGCACCGCGCCTTCGCGCAGTGGACGTGAGACGTCTCCTGCAGACCGGGTGCGAGGACGGAGAGCGGGCGATGGCGCGCTCGGAGAGGGCGGCGGGGAGTCTGCAGTCGGTCGCGGAGGGTTGCAGAGGTTGGCAGGGGGCGGCGAGAGGGCCTGGCCGGCCGCTGCAGTGCGCGCAGCGGCCGGTCGCGGGTGGAATGGCAGAGGCGACAGAGCAGAGGACTGAGTGGAGAAGTGCCCTGCAGGCGCGCGCGGAGAGCTGAGCGCCTGCGGGGAAGGTCGCGGAGGAGGCGGGGGTGCTGCTGCTGCTGCTTCAAGCTTCGGACCTTGAAGCGGCAGCAATGGCGTGGAGATGCAAACGAAGAGAAAAGAACACACCACGCCCACCGGCTGGTTGAAGAGCTGGGCGGTGGTGCTCCCACTGTGGTGGTGTGCACCACAGTGGGTTCTCCTGCTCGTCGGGTGCCTCCTCGACGAAGGGCCGGCGTATGGGAGGGGACAACGGGCGAGGAAGGTGGTGGAGTGCAGGGTGGCGTTTTTCAGCAGCTGCGTCTCCCTTCCGTCGCGAGGAAGAGCTGCGGCTTTATAGAGGAGGAGAGCATGGCGTGGAGCATGCGGGGAATGGGGGAGAATGGCAGCTGCAGGGAGAGGTGCGGGAAGGACAGCAGGGAGAGGCGTTGCATGCAGCATGGCGTGGATGTGGGCGCGGGAAGAAGGCAGCCGCGGGAATGAGAAAAACCGTTGGAAGAAGAAAGAAAGATGAAAATAAAATATGGAGAGGGGACTTTTGCAAAGAGACACTTGAAGAAAAATGTAAAAATGCAAGCCATTTATTCCATTCTCTTCTCCTCTCAATTAAGTGCATGCATGCAAGCGTTTTTTACAAATGCAACTACAGGATTATAATATACATAGTTAATGCTAGAAAATAGCACAAGAAGGCGTTCTTATAGGCGTGTTTTGAGGTGCAAACATATACCCCCATGCCTATCTTTTGCTAGTCCCTAGCAAAACTGTATTTAGAAATGATCTTAAGCTGAAAATTTTCTTCTGAGATGATATAGGTGTGTTTATTATCGAATATTGTGAGAACCAATTGTAAAGAAGACTACCAGTACTTTAAGTCTCACATGACATAGATCATCTCTCAACTAACCAGGACTCTTGATATTTAAACCTTAAGTACGATTTCCAGGACCCAGGAGGTTTTTGCCGTACTCGAGAGCTCAAGAGGTTATGGTTTGTGCATAGTGAAGGATCAAGACTGACCAGATGAACCTTAAGACTCACTCCTAGGGTTTCACGAATTTTTAAGTACAGGTTGGTCCCAATTTCAGCTCGTGTTTTCGGATTGACCCTTAAGATGATTACGGAAAACTCAACTCCCATTTTCTGATTTTTTTTTTTTTTTTTTGTGGCTCACCGAAAAACAAAGTATACAGACATTTATGAGATATACCGACTCTTTTGCAACATCTTTTTTTTTTTTTTTTTTTTTTTGAAACATATGTCAGTATATCTCTTACAACACATTTTGAAAGAGCACACTTTTTTTTTTTTTCTTTTTGGTGGGAGAGTTTCTTTTTGGTGGAAAGAGCCACTCCTAAACACAAGACTAAAGCTTGGGATAAAAAGTCTACCTGCACGCACAGGTAAGGACTCCACCTTTCCCAATGAACACTAGGGTTGGATCTTATGTTCACCTGATCTTTCCTGATATGTGTAGTGTGAACCAAGTTTACTTAAGCTCTCAAGAAAAAGCAAACCAACGAATCCTGTACTGGTGTCTCAGGTACAAGAAACGTTCTTAGTTAGGAGAGATTTTGATCTATTTCGTCAATGCTTTAAGTGAATTAAGCCGAGCCTGAGCGAATCAAGCTTCTGTGGCCTGGAAATTCTTCAAAACAGAGGTTGAATATCCATAAACACTTATTGTATTTTTGTTTCAGCTTTTAGATCATTACTAAACACCATTTATTACTAATATATATATATATTTTTTTTTTCTTTTCTTTTTTCTTTTTCTTGCATATTTATAAATAGGTGGTAATTGTATGATACCATAAAATACCCGGATCCTATGGATGCCTATCCACCCCCCCATGCCAAACAATGCTATGTCCTCATATGCATGCAGGGAAAGGCAGAGAACGGACGACAGATCGGGTAACAGGAGCTGAGGTTTATGGTATAAATCAGGGTGGAAGGGTGGGTGGATGGTGGGTGGTGAAGAGAAAAGCGAAGTAATCGCGATAGAGGCGTGAAAAGTAATGGTGGATGGTGAGAGATTTGGCGTTTTCTGGGACGAGAGTGTCCCAGGCGGATCAGAAAACAGATCAGGAAGAGGAAGTTGGCCCTTAGATTGGCCAAGAAGGGGGGCTTTTTGGATAGATGGATCCAAAAGGGAATAGCCCCGGTGAGTAAGCTGTGGGCTCAAGGTCCCAGTGTGGATTTGCAAATCCGCCTGATTTAGCGGGAAAGAAAGGGCAATCCGGTCTTCCATAGTGTGGACCGGCGGTGAGCAGCCCGGCAATGACTCAGACCACGAGGTATGGGAAGCGGAGAAAACCTCGTCAGAAGTCTGGTCAGGAGAAGGTACAGGAATAGGGAGGGATTGGGGAACGTCACAGTATGCGTTGGTCAGGCAGTTATCAGTGTTTATAGGTAATCCGCAACAGTCCGAATAGGTCCCAATTAGTTCGATACACGTACTGACAGTCACGTCCTCGTCAGACGTGTCATCCTCAATGCAATCGCAATCAAAGTTCTTGGCTGCCTTGAATATGTTAAGCTTGAGCTTCTCAGATCCAACGGCAATCTCAATACAGCCCGACTCGCAGTCGATGTGGGCGCGGGCTGTGGCCAAGAAAGGCCGACCGAGGATGATCGGACAATCAGAAAGTGAACTAGGAACTTCCATATCTAAAACAAGAAAGTCAACAGGAAAACAGAGACTGTTGACCCTAACCACCACGTCTTCCACCACACCCTTCAGGATTTTGACAGAACGATCTGCCAACTGTAACGTGACAGGGGTGGGTTTCAGATTTCCCAAGGAAAATTTTTTGAGCATGATGGTCGGTATGAGATTGATGGAAGATCCTAGATCAAGCAAGGCACGGTTAAAACTGCAGCCTTGGATGCTACAGGAAATCAGTGGTGTGCCCGGATCTTTCTGCTTCGGTGGTAAGTTTGATAGTATAGCACAACTCGCATGAGGCGAGAGAACCACCGGATTCTTAGTCTTCTTTGACTGTCGCCTGGGTGTTGTGTAGTCTTTGAAAAATCGAGCGACAGTAGGTATGTGGTCGATTGCCTCGAGCAGGGGTACCTTGATTTCTACATCCCTGAACAAATTACGTAGGTTGTCAAAGGCCTGCGTATTTTTCTTTTTGCCTTTTGGCTCCCTTAGTAGAGCCTCAGGGAATGGGACTGATTCTGGCACAAGTTTTGGTGCATCATCCTCTCGCGAATGCGGTATGCATCCCGAATGAGAGGGCGAAGAAGAAGATGGGCCAGGATCAGGTCGAGGCAGATCGACGGTCTGCTTACCGCTCCTCGTAGTGATAGCATTGGACGATGCGGGTCCAGTGGGATCATACGGTGGAGGAGGGTTTGCAATGGGGATATAAGAGTGTGGTGCTGCAGCAGGATTAGCCTGAAATCCCGGTGGAATGCTCGGAGCTTGCAGAACTTGATTATCCTGTCCCTGAGAAGGTCGTACCTGTGGTTGAGAACCACGGGGCACGAAATTTCGCGGGTTTGGAACAGGTTGGGCGGGAAGAGTGCCCTGAGATCGAGTCGCCATGCGTAGTTGACTGATCTCGGCATTCTGCTGCGCCAATTGGTGCTGAAGAGAGGTCATGTTCTCTTCATGGCGCTTTGACATTTCCGTCATCATTCGCATCAATTTGTCAAGAGGGCTTGATGCGTGTTCAGTTTGTGGTACGCAAGGGCCTGATGGCGGATTTGCCATAGGATTAAACTGGACCCTTGGGATGACGGGTGCGGACGGTCGCATTGGTCCACCTGCGGGGTTTTGGCGCTGCGGGTTGTTGGACCATGCAAAGTTCGGATGATTACGCCACCCTGGGTTATAAGTGGCAGAGAACGGGTTGTTCCCCAGGGCGCAAGCATCTTCAATGCCAGAAGATGCGTCCGCATGTAGATATGCGTCTGAGCACACGGAGGCTTGGTCCTCCGTGTCGAAATACTGGCTCGCAGAAGCCAGTTCCACATGACTTACCGAGTCGCTTGGCGCGACACTCGGTAAGGAAGGTCTAACGGGGTTTCTCGGGATAAGCCTGGTATTAGAAGAACTTGGATTGTGATGAAGTGGTGAAGAGGTGGTGTTTGCCATAGATCGGGCGGGGTTGGCCAGAAGCTCGTCCAGCTTCTTGTGCACGACGGAGACTTCATCCAGTTTTTGTGCAATAAGGCTTAGATCAGTGGATGAATGGGAGGGTCCCGTGTCAACTTCGTGGACATTTCGGAGCTGGCTGGTACGATTAAAGGCGACAATGGAAGCATTGTTCATCGAGTTTTCACTCATATTTTCAAACAGCTCGAATGTTCCATTCTCGTCTTTATTCATAAAGTTCCCTCCGCAGGAAGCGTCTGCAATCTGCTTCAAAGTCTCATTTAGCCCATAGTAGAAAATCTGGGCTATATGCCACTTAGGCAGACCGTGGTGCGGACACTTCCTGAGGAGGTCGTTATACCTCTCCCATGCATCATGAAATTGTTCGCCGTTTTGTTGCGTAAATGAAGTGATAGCACGACGAAGCGCATTGGTTCGCCCGATTGGGAAGAACTTCTTGAGAAACGCTGTTCGCATCTCTTCCCAAGAGTGGATGGTTCTCCCAAGGGTGCGTAACCATTGCGACGCTTTATCCCGTAATGAAAACGGGAACATCTTCATGAGGACTATAGATAACCCGACATTTCTTGGTTTAACGGTTTCAGTAAGTCGGGTTAGGTCTTCCAAGTGGAGAAATGGGTCTTCACTTGCAAGACCATGAAAGTGAAAATTGATTAGGCCAATTATGTTTGGTTTTAATTCAAAGTCGTCCCTGCCCATGGGGACCCGAATTTGTCCTATGGTCTCTGTAGCAGCGGGATTTTGATAAGAGCTAAGAGACCTAGGCTCCTCCCGTTCGGGAGGGTTCTGCATTTCCTGTAATGTTTCCCGAATGGCTTCCATTTGCTCATTATACATTTCCATTTGGGCTTGGAGGCGGGTTATGGGATCTAAGGCTCCACCACCTGGTGGGTTCTGAGGGCTGTTTCCTCCCTCGGGATTTGGGGGTGGGCGTGCAGCCATGTTTGTGGAGGAGGAGGACGATTCGGCTCTTTTTCTAGATTTATCAGTCAATACAAGCAATTCAGGGTTTTGTGACCTCCTCCCAAACATGCACTATCGCAGGAAGAATTGGGGAGATGAGAAGGGAAAAGGGATGAGAGAAATGACGCCGCAAAGGTACACTTGATTACAAATCAATACAGTCAAGTTCCTAACCTCTACAGTGTGCCCTTAGACCTAAAGATCTAAGTTACCTACTATCACGAACTACAGAACCGAATGTGAGCACCACGGAACCACCGGGCCAGATTGAAAGGCCGTTTGCCCCAGTCTTAGACACCCGATAGCACGCGGGAACTCTCACCAGCACGTAGTCGCTACACACAGGTAGTTAGACCTCCAATCCTTAGTAAGGGTCAAGTTACTACCAGTTTTAATTAGAGGCTTAGGGTCAAGTGCTTTTGGAATGTGAAGGGCGTTGTTTACGGGTAATGCCCAAGTGATTGATTTTAAGAGTGTGTAAGAACAAGCATGCAACGGGGAAATCTCCCCGAATTGAAGTTTTAATTGGTGAATGGTTTTTAGAGTTCAACCTTAAATAGTATGAATTTTAGGATTTTGCTGAATTACCAATTCAACCAATCTCCGGGTTTTGCAAGAATACAGGTTTTCTTTCTAAAGCCCAAGAAACCCTTCTTCAATTATCAGTTAGTTAATGCATGCTAAAATGCAATGGGCTACCCTAAATGGAGATTTCTATGTGTGGATGCGCGAATCAATTTTATACCAATGTGAAAGGGAGCCAAAACACTTCAATTCAAGTGCTCCCAATCACCAGAAAGATATCCACACACAAGGCTTCAACCAACAGATAAAGAAAGTAAAATTGTTGGGGTTGAAGTATTCAGGATCGAATCACAGGCAAGTTTGAAAAGTCGTGGTGGGGTTGGAATCAACTCAATTCCAAATCTCCCCACCAAAAATGTGATCCTGAATTAAAGATAAGTGAGGCAAAAGAGGGATACAAGCAATCTTTTTCTTTGCCTCAAAGAATACTTCCCACGGCGAAAAATCTAAGAATGAAGATTCTCGGATTTTCGCTATGCGAAGTAAGGTGGGAAATCCCGGGCAGTGGGAGTGAAGACAACCAATCAATCAAGTGAATTTTAATCCACTTGCCCTCAAGAAATCCCAAGAAGTTTTTCTAGTTTTTAGTTTTAAATTTTTTTTTTTTTTTTTTTTGTGTGGTGGCAAGTTAACCCTAATTTGACGAGAAAAGACAACCTACTTGTTCGGCAACGTGTGCAAAGTTCCAATGCGATGTCGGCGTCTTCACGCTCTCGTTCCCACCTTGGATCTGCTCACGTCCTCGACTTCGTCAGCCTTCTTCTCCTTCCACCAGGTTCACCTGCACACCAAAAACAACAATACCCGTGAAGAGAGAAGAGACAAATTTAAAGGAATTGGATAGAAACTTACTCGAAAGTGCACCTCCCCGGCAACGGCGCCAGAAAAGTTGTGATGGTCGGCCCGGATAGGTTGTTAATATGATATTTTTATCGTTGAAATGTGTATAGTGGTTAACCTAATTCAAACCTAACCATCTCTTTACAAAATTTTTAACCTGGCCTAATTGATTTTATCTTGTCACTTTTAATCCCAGGGTCGAACTCAGGGAAGTGGGGTTCAAGTCGA
Source organism: Thalassia testudinum (assembly GCA_037157565.1). Classification (NCBI taxonomy): domain Eukaryota; kingdom Viridiplantae; phylum Streptophyta; class Magnoliopsida; order Alismatales; family Hydrocharitaceae; genus Thalassia; species Thalassia testudinum. The sequence goes on from JAZHRO010000031.1 coordinate 97,844,648, forward strand.
GTTTCTACGTTTTCCTTAAAACGCGTCTCTTCCGTTCGTTTATTCTGTTTTTGGTATTTTTCTTATTTAGGTTTTTTTTCTGGTAATCCTTGTTCTTGAGGCACACCCTCAAAATTGTGTCCTTGGCTTTTAGCCAAAACAGAGTTTCAAAACACGTCTTGCTACTTGCAAGACGGGGTACCTGCAAATCAACGATTATCTTTTCACTTTTATACCTTTTTTTTATCTTTTTACTAAGAAGGAAACTAACAGATAGAAAGTAAATATAGTAGCTATAGATATATATTTATATGTAGTATATATATAAAGGGGTGGGGGTGGAGGTGACGATGGAGTGTAGCACTATGTCGAGTCAGCCGACGTCTAGAGAGACGCAACCAACACGACTAGGTGCCGCGTGGAGTGTGGATGGAGGATGGATGATGTATGGGACCACGCTTTTTTTGTACGCGTGTATCAGGGAATATCAGCAACTGGTGCAGATATCCCTGCGATACAGCGTATAATAAATAACATGAAAGTATATGTACATATGTATGTATATAAATGTATAAGTATATATGTATAGATATATATAGATATATATATATATATGTATGTATATATGTATATAGCTATGTATATATGTATATAAGTATATATATATAATACTATATAAATATATATATATATGTATATAAGTATATATGTATCTAGATATATATGTATATATATATGTGTATATGTATAAGTATATAGATATGTATATATATATATATGTATATGAGTATGTGTATATATATATATATATATATATATATATATTATATATGTATATGCATATATATATTATATTATATGTATGTATACATAACTATATAGATATACTATGTATATATAAGTATATATATAGATATATGTATATATATATATATATATATATATTTGTATATATGTTACTATGAGTGTGTGTGTGTGTGTGTCGGTGAATGGGTGTGTGTGTGTTGCTGTAAGTGAAAGAGAGAGAGAGAGAGAGAGAGAGATAGAGAATACGTGAGAGAGAGAGAGCGGCAGACAGAGAGGGAGCGGGCGGGAGAGATCGGCGGAGAGAGAGAGCGGGCGAAGGAGTGATCGCGGACGCGCGAGTTAAGACGTCTGCCGGAGGCGGCAGACGTCTGACTCTACGTCGTCTGAAGGCGGAGGCGGACGTCTGATCGTCGCGGTGCACCGCGCCTTCGCGCAGTGGACGTGAGACGTCTCCTGCAGACCGGGTGCGAGGACGGAGAGCGGGCGATGGCGCGCTCGGAGAGGGCGGCGGGGAGTCTGCAGTCGATCGCGGAGGGTTGCAGAGGTTGGCAGGGGGCGGCGAGAGGGCCTGGCCGGCCGCTGCAATGCGCGCAGCGGCCGGTCGCGGGTGGAATGGCAGAGGCGACAGAGCAGAGGACTGAGTGGAGAAGTGCCCTGCAGGCGCGTGCGGAGAGCTGAGCGCCTGCGGGGAAGGTCGCGGAGGAGGCGGGGGTGCTGCTGCTGCTGCTTCAAGCTTCGGACCTTGAAGCGGCAGCAATGGCGTGGAGATGCAAACGAAGAGAAAAGAACACACCACGCCCACCGGCTGGTTGAAGAGCTGGGCGGTGGTGCTCCCACTGTGGTGGTGTGCACCACAGTGGGTTCTCCTGCTCGTCGGGTGCCTCCTCGACGAAGGGCCGGCGTATGGGAGGGGACAACGGGCGAGGAAGGTGGTGGAGTGCAGGGTGGCGTTTTTCAGCAGCTGCGTCTCCCTTCCGTCGCGAGGAAGAGCTGCGGCTTTATAGAGGAGGAGAGCATGGCGTGGAGCATGCGGGGAATGGGGGAGAATGGCAGCTGCAGGGAGAGGTGCGGGAAGGACAGCAGGGAGAGGCGTTGCATGCAGCATGGCGTGGATGTGGGCGCGGGAAGAAGGCAGCCGCGGGAATGAGAAAAACCATTGGAAGAAGAAAGAAAGATGAAAATAAAATATGGAGAGGGGACTTTTGCAAAGAGACACTTGAAGAAAAATGTAAAAATGCAAGCCATTTATTCCATTCTCTTCTCCTCTCAATTAAGTGCATGCATGCAAGCGTTTTTTACAAATGCAACTACAGGATTATAATATACATAGTTAATGCTAGAAAATAGCACAAGAAGGCATTCTTATAGGCGTGTTTTGAGGTGCAAACAGTAGTCCCCACCACATTCAAAAAAATTATTGCACAACTTTAATTTAAAATGCATCGGTGATAAATAATTTTGCACCGGTGATAAATTACTTTGCACCGATGTAATCTCATTTGAATCGATGCAAAATTATTCCACGGATAGTTTTACCTGTCTAAAGTGATTTTGTACCCATGTAAAGTGATTTTGACATATGAGTTTAGGATTTATGATTTATGATTTAAGTTTATGGAAAGTGATTTCACGTATGAGAAGTGCCTTTTCACCTTAGGGTTTTGTCTTTAGTGTTTAAACACTAAAGACTAAAACCTAAACCCTAAGGTGGAAATATCACATTTCAAGTATAAAATCACTTAACATAGGTGAAGAAATGTTTGGAATTTAATTTTCCACCAGTGCAAAGTAGTTTAAAGTAAGATTACACTGGTGTAATTTTACGTTGCACCTGTGTAAAATTATTTTGAAGGTGCAAAGTGATTTTGCACCGGTGCAAAGTGATTTTGCACTAGTGCAAAATAAGATTGCACCAATACAAAGTGGTTCCGAAGGTGATTTGAGTGGTTTGCACCCGTAGTAAAGTAGTTTGTTGTTGATTTCAACAATGATGGATCCCACCATGTATCAGCACTTTTTTTGCATAAAAGGGAGAAATGCAGGTTGGGATCACGTTCACACTATTGTACGTCATCTTTAACATTTCTCAACCCGCATCCAATATATTAATGATGGCATTGAGGTCATCATTGGTCATCAAAATATTTTTATACACGAAAAATGTAACATTGCTACAAAAATAGAAATACATGCAAGTAACTACATGAAGATACGAAGTTGACCCAATTTCACCCAATAAAGTGTCGTTTGGAGAGTGGAGCTAGTACTTAACATCCATTGTAAGTGGTGCAGTACATGAGCCATATGACCTTTTGGTTGCCCCAATAGCATGTAGGTAGAAGCTAATTTATAAAGCATAAACATTGACGAATATATTTCGCGTAACCGTTAAAATAATGAGAAATTATAAATAAATAATAAAAAGTTAGGGAGAGGTGATTACTTAACCATAATCCTCCACCTTTCTGCATTTTCGTGCGGATGAGGAGGTTGTGCCAATCTGATTACGAGTTATGTGAATTTATTTCACGAGGATAATTTCTTTCCACATCAGTTAATGCTGATCATAACGGGAGTTGCATTTAAAAGGCCGTTCTTGCATGTTAATCATGAAACTCTCGGCAGTTCTTCTGACCCATTCAACCAAACAAGGATATCTGGAAAGTTTTGATGCGAACGCTGTACAACTGGTCACTTTGTCCTGTCCACTTTATGCTTTGATAGGGGAACTTTTGATGTGAAACCCTCGACTGCTACCATCCCTGTATTCAACAGTACAGATTTCGGCTGGATAGGCACACCTTGGTTGGACCGTTTATTTTATATATAGTTCTGTTCGTATATATATATATATATATATATATATATATATATATGCACCCCTTTAGTTCTTTTCATAAACTATATATTTCCCCCGAATTTAGGTTATCTATCCCCACCCACTGAATCAGTCTGTCTTCTTGGTAGACATTTTGTTACATAACTCTCATGCAAGAACCAAGGTAAACCTATGTTTAATCACTGCCAGCTGCTCCAATTACTTAGGGATCTGTTTGCATGTTTACGAATATCGGCAACTGAGGCTTATATATATATATATATATATATATATATATATATATATATGCAACTCCTTTTTTTCTCCAAGGGGAACTGTTAAACATTCTCCGTGGCTGTACTCGATTCTAATGGAGTGACCCCTCATGGGAAGGACCACACGTATAACAATTAATGGTGATGGTGATAGAGAGAGTATATACAGATCGGAGTACAAGAGCAGGTATATTTTTCTAACTTAACGGATCATATTTTAAAAAAATAATAAAACATTATATTTATCGACTTAAACTTTTTCTGTATTTTCCAAAACATCCGCCTCCTCTCCCTCCCCCTCCCCCGTAGCAAGAGTTGCAGGTTTGCTCCAGAGAAACAAGTCATGAGCGCCTCTATATATATATATATTTATTTATTGCTCCAGATATCATGTTAGACAAGGACGCATTTACTTGATTAATTAACACCTCTTTACAACTTAAGCAACTTCAACTGGAAAAGAACTGGTTAATTATAACACCCAAAACAATTAACAGTTTCAATCCATCCTTTTTCTTTTGTTTTTTTTTAAAACTTCCTGACTGATCTCCCCTAATCATATATAACTGCAACTCTCCCGAGCAAATCCCACCCTGGAGGCCACCGTATCGTAAACGACCCTCACATTCTTCTGCTGGTAATTCCCAATGATCCCGAGCTGGCTCTCGAAAGACTGGCTCGCCACGGCCAGGCAGGCCTGCGAGGCGTCCCTCCTGACGAAGTAGAGCATCCCACTCACGTCCACGTCGACCGCCGCCCCGCCTTCGAACTGCAAGCTCAGCGTGGGTATTCCGACCTCCTCGTACCCGGAGAGGTTGAAGCAGTTGCTGAGGATCGAGAACCCCGGCGCCGGTGGGTACGCCGAGAACCGCTTCACGAACTCCGCCCTCAGCGCGGCGTAGACCGACGGCGGGAGCCTCGTTATGATGGTGCCGGAGTCGACGATGAACTTCTTGCCACCGCTCGAAAGGCCCGGCGCTTTGAGCTGGACCCCGCCGAGGCTCATGCCCGTGAGGTTGAGCAGGTAGTACGGGAGCATCTGGGGGCTCGAGACGATCCCCGTGAAGGCGATCGCGGTGGCGTTCCTGTACACCGAGTAGTTCCCGCCGAGCACAAGGGACCCCGAGGAGTCGTGGTCTCCAGAGGGTAGGCAGTAGGAGAACACGCCGCCGAATTGCTCCGCGGTCTGCGCGACCAGCGAGATCTGGCTCCTCCCGAGGCCCATCAAGCCGGAGGCCCCGCCGAAGAGGCCGTGGTTGCTCCTTCCGCAGCCGAAGACGAAGCCTCCGACCACAGCGCCGGCGAGGTTGATCTCGTCGCGGGCGAGCTCGCCGCGGCTGTAGGATCCGTCGCCGTAGCTCAGGATGTAGCTGCAGGAGGGTGTTCTCGCGCTGCAGGCGGCGGAGTCGCCGCCGGTTGCGAGTTGGAGGGCGCTGCAGGTGGAGGTGTTGCAGGGGACGGGATGGTACGTGGGGGAGGCAGATGGGTCGAAGAGCGGGCCCTGCTGGTTGTAGCAGTAGGTGCAGGGTTTGCATTGGACCCATGTGAGGTCGCTCCCCGTGTCCATGATCAGAGTGGTCTTCTTCCCGCCCAGCTTGACCGCGACGATGTAGTTTAAGGTCTGGAGCTTTATGCCGGACACGAGAGGGATCTGAGCTTCGGAATACTCGTCAGTTTTGAAGCCTGCAGGTAGTTGGGCTTGTAGGTACTGCACCCGCGCCTCATCTGAAGCCAGGAGCTGCTTCGTTCTCTTCACCCTATTCCTCCCGGGGTTTGTGCAGTAACCATGGTGCCTCATCTCGAGTATCGTCGCCCCTCTCTCTCTCCCTGGATGTGCCAATTAAGAAAGGAAGGAAGGTAGGAAGGAAGGAAGAATTAGAATCGATGTGCCAATTAATTAATTAACCCGCTTGCAAGCACTTCATTGAGTAAACTGAAGTAATTAACTATGATTGGCAATACAGGAAATTAATGGAAAGATGGAGAAGAGATGAGAGGCATTAATTACTTGATTTCTGTGGGGAGCATCTGTGTGTTGTCGATGGCTTTGCTCTTCGCAACAGCTCCTCGGGTTTCAGCCGCTGTTCAAGTTGCTGTGGTGATTGAGCGTCGACGATGGGGAGCGCGCGCAGTACGAGAATGGCGAAGAGTACTGTAAAGGATAGGAATAATGGGTGGGTGGCGGCTGAGAGATTAATCACCATTGATGGAGGGTAACGGGTGTTGTGCGCTGAGGTGGAGGGGAAGGGAACGGGACGGGGGAGAGCGGAGGGTGAGAGAAGAAGGAGGAGGAGATTCTTGTGTTGAGTGTAGAGTGGGAAGAGTACAATGGAGAAGGGGTTGGCGGGGAGGGAGTTGTGGACCCCACTATCTCGTGCATGAGAAATTATTGGAGATTCACGTGCACGTCCTTGGCGTTTGCGTGTGAGTCACAGATTTTACTCTCGCGGTCGCAGGTTGGCTGCCTCCCTTCCCACCTCCAATCCATTACTGGTCAGCTCAGATCACCTCAGGGAGTCTACAATATTGGTATGAAGGGACCTGATTGGGCTACTGGTTTGTGTGAAATAGATGCTAATTTTGTAAGGGACAGAGCATCGAAATGCCTGTTATAACCTATCTTGTAATGTGCCTCGGCTGATAGATATATTTTAATTTTTTTTGATTGAAAATATAAATATATCAATAAAAATGGAAATATATTGATCTTTTTAATTTTTTATGAATTTTTTACATGTTTAAAGTTGTTTTACATACCTGAAATGAATTTTCATGTTCTGATTTAGAATTTACGTAACTTTTAAATTTAAAGGTGAAAAATTATTTTTTATAAATAAAATTATATTTTATAAATTTTAAATCTTAAATCTTATATTTAAAATTTATAATTAAAAATTTACTTTACAGTTATAAATAAAAATTAATTTTTTACGGGTAGAAATTTAAAATATATTTATTTATTTTTATTTTTAATTAATTTATTTAAATTTTTTTATTAACAACAAACTCGAGTGAAACTATCGTAGATTGCGAAACATATTACAGTGTAGGTTTCTTTATCTTATTTTATGTCTACTTTCCCATGAAACTCAAAGACAGCGAAAATTGATGGTGGGATTAATTATGCATCAAGAGCGATTGTTGAGTAGAGCAGAGATGGTTGAGTTAATCCCGTCCGAATGGTTGGCTAGCTATTCACGTCCGTGGCGCATGGCGTCTAGAGTAAATATGACGCGCACGAGGCTTGATCACATGACCTCAAAATCTATATCCCCATGGCTGGTTCTGCCACAACACTGATCCCTTGGTGGCCATAATCGCAATTTCTCCAAGTTGTGAGTCGGAATATGGCTGATCTTCGGAGTACGACAGCAAACAAGTGGACTCATGAGTGAGAAGTGTGAGCAGTAATAGTTAAACCCGGAATAACATTGCAGTTTAATAATCATAGATAGTTTGGTAACCGACAAACCATGAGAATCCATATATCATTTCGGCAAGATAGATTACCGATCAACAACGCATATATATACAATTTGCACGACATTTCTTCAAATAAATCAAAGCATTATAAGGTAATATACATATATAGAAATTAATATTCTCTCCGTCGTTGACAACAGAACTTCCCTATTCTACTGTTGTCGGGTGGGGGCTTCGATTGATCTTTGGGTTAGTCAGGGCCCTCCCTTCCCCGCTTGCTATCTTCACACTATCCCGTTCATCCATCCAGCTCCACCCCTTTTAGGTGGCTTTATTTAACGTCTTTGACCTTGGGGTGGCAACGGTGGGTTCCGATGATCGATCAACGTGCTGCAAGTTGCTCTTTTTGACTTCCCATCAGCGACTGCATTGGTCGTTGGTAGCCCCTCCTCCTCTTTCTCGACTTGGTTGGACCTCCTCGAAGTGGATGTTGCGAAGGCTATTTCAATAGCTCCTTCGCTTCATTCAAGTAAGATATTCTTGATGTGTATGCTTATAAGGTAGTGGCTGAAGGTAATTCCGAGCGAGTCATCTCTGTCATCATGCCCGCTTCAGTAATCAACGCCTTGGCAATTTTGTGACCATGTTGGCCGTGTTTTATATATATATATATTTTTTTTCTTGTATGATGATGCGTCACACTTTAAATTGTACGACATACGATCAGGATCCTGATTAGTATTCTCTTACTTGTCTTGTCTGCCTTGTACAGATCATCAACTTTAATCGTTGACGTAAATTATTATCTATGACGTGAAAAATATTTCTAAAATAAATTTGTTCGCACACTAATGTTTAAGTGTTGGTGTATTTTTTATTTTTAACCTCAGACGAGTATTACCCCCCATTTTGGGAGTTGTTATTTCTTCTTTGAAAGACGTGATGTTACCATGCGATTTACTTTATCTCATCAATAAAGTTTAATCTTTGCAATAATAAAGAAAAGAAAAGCCCCTTCCGAGAAAGCAATTTCCGAGGATTCTCCACCGCGTAACGAATATGCTTAATTACTTTACTTCAGAATACGCATGATTTACAAATTACATATGTCACCTTTTTTTTTTTCAAGGACTAATTTACTTAATGTTGGTTTACCATAGAGGATAGGAAAATAATATCAAAAAATATAAAATTAATATTAATTTATAATTATATTTACTTACCTAGTGATATTAATATCAATTTATATTTATTTAAATTAATATTAAATTATGATGTTAACTTTTATGATATTTACTTAGTAGTAATGTTAAGAATATAAAATATAAGGATTATTAAAGGCATAAGTAGTGTAGGATTTTAACACCAGTTTGACTAATCCTAGTTGAAATTAGTGTTAGAGAACTCATGTTAAAGTGGCTAAACCTAAGCTATCAAATTAAGATTTATATAGTTAAGTAAACGGAGGTTAACTCTCCTTTTGAGGGGTTAACCCTCCAAATAAACAAGCCTTAATTGATGTCAAGAAATGTGAAACTACCGTTAACCTATAATTATATATACTTACAGAGTTGTATCAACATTAATTTGTATTTACTTGAATTTGTGTTAACTCTTGTGACATTTACTTAATAGTGGTATTATGAAATATGAGAGTTATTAGAGATATAAGTGTTGTATGATTTTAATACGAATGCGACTAACATCAGTTACAATTGATGTTAGACAAACTCATGTTAAAGTGATTAAACTTAAATTATCAAACAAGAGATTAAGAAATAAAATAAATTGAAGGTTAACCTTCCTTTTAAGAGATTAATCTCCTACATAAACTAGACCAAAAGAAGAATGAAATGCTACTAACTCAGGCATTTAAACTTTAAATTCGAGCATTTACATGGCACGTACTACGCATGTAACTCGCGATTAATTGGTATAGCTAATTAGAGGTGCGTGCGTGTGCTCTATCTGGTTGGATTGGCCATGCCAGCTCATGATGCGTGGAAGGTGGTGACGCCATCTCTACATTATCCTAGAGGTCACATGGAGGGTGGGGTCGGGCATGTGATTAAGAAAGGATAATGGATATTTTGTTGTTGTCGTTGTTGGGTTGCGGTCACGGTCCATGTAACCCGTGAAGGTAAGAGTAATAATACCCCGCACACACCCCCACCACCTCCACACACCCCCCCCCACCCCCCTCCTCTCTCTCAACAAAACTCTCTCTATCTCTGCGAGAGTGCGAAATGGTTTTGATATGAAGGTGTGGGGGGATTTTTGTGTTGTCTACATCTGATCAAAGTGTGAGGCTCTGCTGCTCCCTTAATTTTGGCACCAAACTCTAGAAGTATGAGTTCAGCATCATGCTTGTTCCTCCTCGGTTTGCGCTCGCAGGAAAGCTATTATATTACGTAATCATTACATTTAACTTATGCATGATGACGGGGGAAGGGATGGAGATGACTTAATGATTTGTTTTGGGTCTTGCGAAGTGGGTTTGCATGATAGGCGTAGTTGGATCCATTCGCGTCGTTCATGCGTTTCTTCACAAGGGGGAACGAATTGCGTCCGATTAGCGGGTCGGATGGATATGGATATCCGTATCTCAACTTGTGTTCATAGGGTATGAGAATATTGAGTAGAGGTGAAATTACACTCTTACCAGCATCCTTTGTATTTGCGCAGAAGCATGTATATAATATATATTCCACAAGGTAGGTACTAGAGGATGATCGGTGTAGGAGGTTCTGTACACCCCACCATCATTGGATCTTGATCTAAAAGTGGAAAACCCTCTTCTGTTAAAAATGATGAACTTGTTGCTAGGTTTTGGATCAAGATCTAATAGTTGTTGCAGCAGGAGATTCGCTCCTAAAGGGTGACTATTTTATTATCCCAATTCTTCTATCAACAATTATATATCATCCCTACCCTACTTGAACTTGTGCGTGGTGTGGAACTAAGTCTCTTGCCTAGTTCTTGTCCTTTTCTTGCCTTTCCACATGTGGGAAATAACGGCATGATTTAAGGGTGGAGCTAGTTTAAGGGGAATGGAGTCAAAAGAAGTTATGTTTATCAATGAAGGTCTACCGGTTGGAAGGTGAGACATAAACAAATTCACTAAAATCAAAGGTTTTTGTGTATAAATTTTAAATAAATTAAAAAGTCAAAGAAGGTGATTGCCCACCTATCCTTCCCTTGCTTCACCTCTGTCATGATCCCCATCCAATTAATCTCGTTAGGATTCGCAGATCTCATGCATATAACAGAGCAATTCTCCAGGACCCTTCTGCATCTCTCATTATATGCCCTATGCTAAAAGCTAGATCCACACAAGGATTGTAATGCACATGGATATATTAGGATGTGAAAAAGAGTACCCTAATTGATGTTCTATAAGTTCCTTTTTAGTTAAGATTCATTTAAAAAAGATTATTTGTTAATGGTTTCGTTGCATTGTGGGATAGCACATCACAACCGATGATATCTCCAATTTACGTTGGGGTATAACTTAACATTCATTTGGGACTTAGTCGATGTTAGGTGAAATCTGAGATTGAAAAAGGGATAATGTATCCCTCCCTCCTTCCTCTTCCTCTTTTGACTTGTCAAATCAAGGGTTAACCCTTAACTTATCTCTTCTTTTATCAAACACCAACGGGGCAATTCCTAAGTAAACACCAAGGCTCCATTAGGTAAAGGAAATGAGTTTATGAAATAAATAGAGGAATAAGAAAAAAAATAGAATAAATAGCAAAATAAGTGAATTAATCTATTTGCATGTTTTGATGTATTAAAATTATTCTACAAAGATGATGAAATAACTTTAATTCATGTTAAATCTACTTAATCCATCATAAATTCTAAACATGTTAAGTGGTGTGTTAAACACTTAATATGTCAAACAAACACCACCTAAGGGGGAGTTATCTCCCTTCTTTCCAAGTTCTTAGCTCGAGTTAGCTAGGTATTCTATGGCATAAAGTAATCTACAACTATTTTCCATTTTTTATCTTTTTTCTTTCTTTGTTTCACCCTTCCTTCTAACCCAAACATGATGTCTTCCTCTCATACTTCTCTCCTCTTACTTTGTTGCCTCATTACAACCCTTAGTTGTTGTCTTCTAATAGGCCTACCTCCTCCTACTCTTCTCTTATCTCCTCCTGTATCTCTCCTTTTGCTCCCTCTCCTCTTCTATAGCCCCTTCTCCTCATCTCTTTCCATACCTTTCTTACTATAAAAAAAACACACACACAAAAAAACCATCCCTTCCTCATTGGCCACTATCTCAACTTTTGTTGACAATTGCTCGTAAATCTGCTACTCTAAAAGCCTTCATTAATTAGGTCAACCTCCATGTCTCCATCAATAATAGACTTGGAGGTTTTTAGGATTGCCTTAGTAGCAAAGTAGATATATCTTAGACTATGAGCTTAATTTGGAAGACTTTGGAGATAAGCACATTAAGAATTTGGATTGAAAGGAGAAAAATATCCCTTTATCTAAGGAGTTTGATCTCGATAAGGGTAAGCAAAGCAAAGAAGATGTCTTGTTGAGAAGTATAGACTCTAAGAGAGATCTTTGGATTGAAAAAGAAATTGAATACAAGACATTTCATTTTGAGGATCAACCACACGTTGGGAATTAACAATGAAAATTTTATTTTTCAATTAAATGAATGTCCTTTCCTTGATCTAGGTGATATTGAAATAAAAGAATTAAACTTTTTGAACTTGATGACTCTTAGATGGTCGGCTTCACCTTTGCATAAACTCTTAAAGAATAAAACATTGAATCGTTTATACTTAAATTTGAATATGAACTTGATGTCACCAAGTCAAATCCAATTTCTTACGACTCAAAGAACTTGGATTTCATGGAGGGTGCTAAAGAAACTAGAGAAATTTTGTGGGGGGGGGGGGGGGGGGGGGGGGGTTGGTAAGTGGGGGAAGGATTCAGTAATATGGAGAATGGTATTAATAAGATGATTATTCTTAAGGAGGATAATAAATAGAACTTGAGGAGGGATGAATTTTTGGATTCGAGAACTCCTATATATTTCAAGCATCTAACATTTTATAAGGACCCTTATGATCTTTTTGAGTCATATTGTAACAAGAAATTCATGGAACCTGATGGGACTTGGAGATCGTCGTCAAGGCCACCAAGAGCCATTAATGAACTTATAAATGCAAGAAACGAAACATAACTATAAAAATATAAAAATGGACAATCAATCACACGAACGCAAGGATTGTTTATCCATTTTAACCGCAAGGGTGTATATATGGGGAGGAAATTTAACCCTCTTTGGGATTGCCCTAGGGTATCCCATGGGATGTATCCGTTTGTTTCTCCCCTCCTACCATGTGTAGGTGAGGGATTATTTATAGAGTACATATAACATTAGCGGTTACAAAATAAAAAAGTGTAACCGCTCTCATAATGTGTAGATAATTGGCCATTATTTTAGAGATAATGGGAAATAATAGTAATCATGACGTTGACCAGTAATCGTCTGGGGAATCCACACCTTTTCGTATTCCCACATGGACTGAGTTCAAAGCCGATTGTGCTTTATTTCGTGAGGGTAATACTCGTCCCACATCATATGCCCCCACTATTGTAGTTTGGCTGTGTCAACTGCGAGAGTAGATTTCTTCCTCTTTTGTGCTCTCGCTTAGAGGTCACCCTTACCCCCAGCGGCTACCGCCCGGTAGTGCCGAAGGGTAGGTGCTTCATTGCCTCTGCTCGCCTCCTGGGTAGAGGGGGATAGGCGTTTGATTGTTCTCGCTCGCTCACTCACCTCCTAAGGGAGGGAGGGAGAGTTTGCTCGTGAATTGTCTCTTAAGAAAATAAGTAATTAATAAAATATAAATCACAATAGAAATGCAGGAATTTAGTTCCCAATTTCAAACTTGATCTCAACCCACTATCCACGTTAGCAAGACTTGAGTACCCAGGCTCTCCCGTCAAGGTTCCTCACAAGGCATCGACGCTCACCGGTCTTGAAATCTGCTCTAATTGGGGTATCCACTGGCAGCCTATCCTCTATAGGTAGTGTATGCTTATTGAGAACGCGATAGAATTTTTCAACCTCACCATGTACCAATTCACAAGCGAGTGGGGAGATAAGTGGTATAAAATAATGTTAATTTTACAAAAATAAATATCTATTTTATAAACTAGAAAAATTTTAGTTATATTTGCATCGGAGGAATGATGCTTGTAGCATCATTGCACTGTAGATGAGCTCACTGAAATCGAAAAATTTTTCTATTGTCTCCACTTGCATCATATACCTCGATGGAACACCAGACGGGAGTAGATGTCGATCCAAGTCCTACCCAGTTGCCGGCAATACTTTAGGCGGAAATGACTGGGGTAGCCTGTCAGCACCTAAGCCGTATGGGTCAGGCGGCACCCCTAAACCAGGGGAGCCGGCTAGCGCCCAACTCAGGCGGGGACCCTCAAAGGGATTGGGCAATGATCAGCCACCCTTTAGATGGGTCGCGTGATGCTTGAATGGAAGAAAAGCCTGGGGAGGCTCGTCATGGCTGTTGCTAGCCAATGGCATCAAGCAAAGGAGAATATCCACTCTGATTATTTCTTCACCCCCCTTTTTTGTTTTATTGTGGAAGAAATCCAAGTGTAGGCAACTCCCTCCACTCATGTGGGTGGGGTGGGGGGTGTTGTTCTTTGAAGAGCTCCTGGCAGGAGGAGCAGGGGAAAGTGGAAGTGGACGTCGGCTATGGTTCTCGTTGACCGTTGGATGCCCCAAGGTGGCTCATTCATGCATCATCCATATAGGAGAGCAACCGGCCTTTAATATCAAGCAGCAGACACTTTACCTCAGGCGGGGGTCGCGGTTGGGCGGAATCTTTGCCGAGAGGACATTAGTTGAGCAGTGCCTACAGGCAGAGGAGTCATCTTTGCCCGGGGCGACCTTGCTGCCGCTAGGGCGCGGGATGTGCCTGATCGGGGCCAGCTGAAAGGAGCCTTCCCTGGACGGTGGACATCATGGTCTAGTTGGCCCCAGAGGCCTCCACTCATTCTCCGTTTTCTCATAGTAGGTCAGCGCAATGAGAGACCTCGAGGATGCGTCTGCTCGTGGATGGGGAGCACCCATCGAAGGAAGAGAAAGACGGGCAGACGGCCACGGCACCTTGGGATGTAGGAGTTATCAAGGTGGGTAGCCGGCTATCATCAGTCGGGACGGGGGAAACCGGCCATCCATTCAGCCGGACGGCGCTCATGGCAGGTAGGCAGAGCCTCAGCCGGGCTTGTGCTGGCCAACGGAGAGGCCATTCTCGTTGTAGGCGGGGCGACGCTTGAGCTGGTCGTCCTTCTTGACGGAAACCTTCCCACTGCTGTTACGCCTGAGGCAAGGGACGAAGCTGGCGCCACTACACATGTGGCAGACAAAGGCGAGGTTCCCGAGGAGGTCGACACCCTCAGGTATAGTTTGGTTGGCAGAATTATCAGGAGGAATTATAAATGTATGTTAATGGGAGTGGAGGAATTGAGGGGTTTAAGGCCTCCTTTGGATGTGGGGTTAATTTAAGTTAAAGGGTTATTTCAAGATTTTTAAATTTTTTTCATCATTTCAACGTAAATATCACATCAATATATCAATCATTCTATACTTTCACTTTTACTATTAAAAAGCATCTACCGTGTCCTCTACTCTCACTTTTAATAATAACAAATACCTATTAACATTTTCCACTCTCATTTATATTATTAAATAAATATCCACTAACATCACATCAAAATACCAATCATTTTAACCCTATACTTAACCCTATCCTTATTCTATCACCCAAATAAATACCATTTCCATTTATTTCATTTTAACCCCCCTCACCCCACCACTAAACACATCCTAAGTGTTTGGTTTAGTTTGATGTCTTGTTAAGGAATGTGGTAGTTTTATTACACGTGACTGTTTGTTTGGTAGAATAATTTGGTAGAGTAAAGGAGGAAAAGTTAGTTCAAAAAGAAGATATGGACGAATTTGCCCTTATGTTAAGTTGATAATTTGGTTGGTTTTTTTTGTAATAATTAGTGAATTGTTATGGTGCCATAAAGTATATTAATTTTGTCATAAATTTAAAAACTATGAATTTATTTATTTGAAAGGTTGAGTAAGTCCTTATGTTCTTACTTTTATATATATATGATAACGAAACGACAATATGATAACAAAATTTTTATTAACCTGCTCATATGTCTTACAATAGATAAGCATGATTTAGAAAAGAGTGGTGAATATAATTGTACCTGAAACATACAAGTATCTCATATACAAAAATATGATTAATAGTAACTTCACCATGTAATGGACTAAATCCTCCAAGTCACAGGATATAAACAACTCTATAAAGTAAGAAATACTTTTCTTTACATTTGAATATGATGAATTGACAGATTATATTTTATGTTCCTAATTCAAAGCATTCACAACTTGAAGCTCTAATCTATAATCTACTCTTCACTCCATATTAAGATTATGGCCACACGACATACTTCCATATAAATTTCGTCCATTCCATTGCATCATGTTGTTAAGTCCATGCTCAACGACTTAAAGCAGTTACTCCACCTCAGTAACAATACTTGGTAATATGGAGATATCATTAAATCCTTGACGTATTTAAAGACACAACAAAAGTACTAATGTGATGAGAGTAGTAACATGTATACCTTTATTTTCACTTTTTCATATTTAGTTAGCATGTATGAATCATGATATAAGAAGTCTCACTTTTCCAAAATACTGTAAATTTGCATGCAATTTAAGCTTTCATTTGGTGGTTTGCAAAGTAGATTAAAGTAAATATTAGAACCAAATTAACGAGACATATAGAAAGGAACAAAAGTTGTTAATAATTGTAAAATACTAATCATTTTAAGTGACAAGAAGTTTGCATCCTTCACATTGGAATTTCATTTTCGTTTTATGTTTGGCTTAGGTTGCTCGAAATATAAATGTCACCACATATCATTGGGCGAAAACCATCTATTTCCCCTCAACTTTCTGTTCCATGGGATTGCTATGTTGCAGCCATCCAAACCATGGTAACAGTAAAGTGCAATTGGTAAAGGGTAGGTTCCCTTACCTTTGTGTTGCATGTGGTTGCTGCATTGCAGCCATCCGTGCCATGCATACACATAAGGTAGGATGGTGTACCCCTTTACCTAATGACCAAGCCAACACATGAAAAGATCACGTTAAAGCATCACCCTCAATTTTGGTAAAGCATTTTTTCGGAGCTTTCATAGCCAATGTAGGAGAAAATGATGCCTTAATGTTTCTTGCAACGATTTTGTTAGTGGAAAAGCAATATAACAAGATATATATATAAGCAACAATGCAAGTAATTGTAAAGTATGTAACAAAAACAAAGGAGAAACCATGTAAATTAGATAATTTGATGGGCATGGTACCTAACAAGTATCACATACCAAAAAATTAGGAATGCTACGTACTACCAAACTAGTAAGATAGGAGTCAACATTACAAAGGGTTTAGGAAATAGTTCTAGATTCACTACTTATTACAACACTAGTGGGGGTCTAGATTGAAGTTATTAAAACACTGAAATGAGTGACGACATCAATAGGTATGAAATGATGATCATAACCTAAGTGCGTCTCGTGTCCAAACTCAGCCACAATCTTAGCCTACGTGTGGTTGGTAAAGGATCCTCTTTCCCAATAACCCTGATCATGGTGGTCCAGCAAAATTCTTACAAGCTTCCAATCTTGTTCTAGAGTCCACTTCTTAGCTCTTCTAGGCTGATGGGAACACTATCATGAGCCATAACTAGCTCATTTTGACCAAATTAAGTAAGTAAATACTCCTAAATAACTGCCAGAGAGTCATAAGTTACTGCATAATCATTCTGAGGGAAAAATAAGAAACTAAGGTTAAAACTACAAGTTTACTAGCATATCATAAATGCAGTACAACCACAGATTTTCTTAAGGGTTGAATGAAGGTCAAATGGTCTTAAAAAGATAACAAGTGGGTTAAAACAATCAGAAAAAGCTTTGCATGTGTTTTGAGAATTAAATGATTTTTTGAAACCCTAAAAATAGACCTGCTTAATTAACTGAGGTTTTGATCAGGATAAAATTCACCTAAACTCTCTAAAATTCATAGAAAAATATTCTCTAGGGTTTGTAACCTTCAATTTGACCATCAGAACTCATTTTGACCTAGAACAGAGTCACAGACAGATATTTTCCTTAATTTGGATTTTTGCATAAATTACTCAGTCAAACATGATCAAAATCAAAATCCAACTTCACCATTGGATTCCTTAGGTCCAAATTAGGTTTATACCAAAATTTAGACCCAAGATGAGTTTGTCTTACCTAGTTTGCAACTTGGTTCTCTCTAATTACAATTCTGCCCTTAACTTTTAAAATATTTTCAAATAGACCCCTAACCTTGTCATCATTCTCACAAAAAGGTCCTTGCCGCTATTAAGCCTATTCCTTCTTGCTCTCGCGACCTTAATTTGAAAAGAACTTACTGATTTCTTGACAAATCCCTTTCAAATTTGAAAGGGAAGTTCGTCAAGAAATTCCCTCCCTTTTGAACCTGATCCCAAGCTCTAAAACTTACCCAATCTTTCATGCGAACACATGAGAGATTTGGGTATCAAGGAATTCCCAAACTCTGACGAGCTTTCCCAAGCCCAAATCCTCCTCCTGAGGTCTATAAAAGAACCTCCTGATCACATCATCTTCCTCACGCTCGAAATTGGCCAAGAATCCCCACTAATTCCTCTCTCTCTCTCTCTCTCTCTCTCTCTCTCTCTCTCTCTCTCTCTCGGCTGAAAGCTCCTCTACGTCCGGCGAGCCCCTCCGTCCATCTTCATCCTCTGTTTGCAATACCAGCAATGGAGATATCCTCCTCGCTTCTTTCCGCGTCGAGCCATACCAGCCGACACCCTAGCCCCCCTCTTCCTCGCTATCTCTCTCTACAAATCTATTCTCTTCTCCAATGCCGGCAACACCATAACCAGCGTCTCCTCTACCCTACTTTACCAACTAGCTACCCAGATTGACGCCTCATCTTCCACTCTTCGTTTCCAGACATTCGCAACTTCGTTTCGACCGCTGACTTGCCCGACCGCCCTTCTTCTTCCACCTCACCGACATACATCCAACGAGCTCGCACGGCCACTACGCTCTACCAATCTGGCTGCCATTCATCCCTACACCATCGTCGTAGCCCAGAGAGCAAAAGCCCTCTGGTAATCGAGGCTATTAGCCTCTCCAACACTCCACCAAACACACTCACTCTCACGCACATAGTCTGACTCCGCTACACACGCATGGACCTTGCCACATCACACAACCTCCACCGTTGCACTCACCGTGGTCCGACGATGGTCCTAAGCAAGTTTAATTGGGCTGTGAGTCCATTTTCTTGATTTCAGGTGTGCCACCCCTCCCTGCCATTGCCGCGCAGCTCCGAAGCAAGCTTCAAAGCTTGTTCTTCACCTGTAGCTCCAGGTGACATGCTCAGACAGTGCGGATTTAGCAGCTATAGGTTCTTAGGTTCTCAATTGGAAGGAAGTAGCACAGCCGTGACCCAATTCGAGCCATCTTCACTGCTGCTGCAGACGCGCAAAGGAGTGGAAACGTTTAGTCCCATATCGGAAACAGTAGAAGCAGCGCTATCACATAAATTGAATTTGTGATAGAGGCTTATCGCCTCCAAACATGTTGTGAGGTCCCTCTCACCCACACACACCTGTGCCTCATTCGCGACACCTCACCCGCGGACCTGGTGTGCCCGACCCGCCTAAGCCTTCACTCCTCGACTGCGACCACACCCGCAGCCCTAGACTTAGGTATGCGCCTACCCGATTACCTGACTATACCCTAAAAGGCCCTAGGAGGGCAGAGCCTAGGAAGAGAGAAAGAAAGAGAGATTGCGTGGGTAGGGGGAGGGTTTTGCTCTTGGCGAGAATTGGTTGACACTTAGCCAAATTCAAGAAGCCTTCCCCTTCTCTGTGTGAAGAAGGAGAACAAAGAAAGGAAGAAGGAAAGAAGAAGGGTCGTAGCTGAAGATGAAGAGAGACAGAAAAGAGAAGAGCAGAAGAAGAAGAGAGGGAGCTGCACAAGAAGAAGAGAAGAAGAAGAAACAGAGAAAGAACCATAAGGAGAAGAAAAGCTGCACAGAGAAGAGAAAGAAGCTGAGAGTCCCTTGACTCTCTAGCACTGTAGCACAGGGCTATTTAAAACGTTTGATACTTTAATTGCATATACTTGAGGCTTGATTTAAGTGTTATTTGTGAGGAGTAATTTGTGATTTAAATCACCATTTTACTCCATTCTTTTTCCATATTGATCCTGACATTATTCTTATTGCAATCTTTATTTTTGATTTAAATTGTGATCTTGAGCTTTAAATTTTATATTACTCCTTATGTTCGACCTTGGAACCTTTTTCGAGTAATAAATTTATTTGTTTGAGCGTTATTTTGGCTATACTACAACGCGACAATCTTAAAACACCGATTTAGCACCCAAGCATTTTGGTGCCGTTGTCAGGGAGCAACAGATAATTTAGAACTCTTGGTTGCAATTCCTGATTTGGCTTTACCTAGCTATATCTCTTTTGCTGTGGTTTGTTTCAGGAAGGATACATTCTAGGAAAATCGAGCGCACATTAAACACGCCAGGGGCAGCTAAGTTCTAATTACTCTCTCTTAAGCCCCTGATTCTGAAAAGGTAAAAAGGAAAAAATCAATTAGGGCTACTTGCATTCTATCCTTAAATAATTCATTAAGTTGCCTAATTTGATACATTTTATTTAAACAACAAATCCTGATTTGTGTACCTACTTAAAGCTTAAGGTACCTAGGGATATCACATTCTTGTTTGAGCCTTAGGTACCACATTTTGATAAATTAAATTGGACCAAGTTAGAGCCAATTAAGGATTTCAGTTTAGGGCTTTTAGAGACATACTTGCTTTATCAAGAATTGATCTTTCAAACATATGTGTGCCTAAGCTTTGATTGAACTGATTTATTCAAGTAAAACCCTAAAAATCAAGCTCTTAAAATCATTTGAACACTAAAAGAGGGACCTAAGATTCTCAAGAGAACAATACAGGTGCAGTTGACCCACCTTGTTCGGTCAACCAATCTTCAAATTAGGCTACTTTTGCACTCAACACATCTTAAAGTTCAAGTGAAATTCTAAACCACCCTTTGCTCTTAATTAAAACTGGTAGACTTAAGAGGTCAAGTCCCCATTCTGGTCTCCCTGGAACATCAGTGACAAGAGAGGTTGAGTGGGGGAAACCCTGTAACCCGTGGGGGCACTCTACCGTGTGGGGGTCTTTGCGAGACTCTCCTTCTCTGGCTACCTAGGTAATTCTCAGGTGGACGGCTTTCTGACTAACGGGTATCATCCGCCCCGAACCTTTATAGTCATCCAAAATTTTGGGTGTCTTGATTGGGTCCATCACATTCTACCTCTCATCTACTCCATCGGTGCATGTTCAGGAGGAGGTCTCTAAGACCATCCTTAAGGCCTCCTTTAACCACTCATTCACGTCGAGGCCAAGCCTCGGCCTCCTTGTTTGTGCAACAACCCAATCCTACTGATATCTCTTCCAATTCATCTGAACCTGATTCTCCTTCATCCATTATCATGGCACAACCCGCAGAAGAAAATAATCTTGCAAATCAACTTCAGCGCCTCAATGATCTATTCCAAGCCTTTGTGAACCCACCGCAACATCCAATGATGCGAGATCACTACAATCCTGCTGCAGTGGCGATCGAACCTCGAGTACAAATCCCTGCTGGAGGTCCTGACACTGAACTCAAGCCTAACATGATTCATGTCATTTCCAAATTCCATGTGTGTAATTCCGAAGATCCTTTCTAGCATATCAAACAACTCAAGCATCTGGCCCAGACCTTCGATTTAGAAGCTCAAAATGGGAATATTCTACTCATGAAAATGTTCTCCTCTCTCATGGATAAAGCTGCTCATTGGTACCAAACCCAAATGCGTCTAATCAACACATGGGCAGAACTTCAATCTGAGTTTTTGAGAAAGTTCTTCCCTATTGGTCGGACAAATGCTTTACGGCATCAGATTACACATTTCACACAACAAGCAAGAGAACCACTTCACGAAGCATGAGATCATTTTCTGGATCTCATGCGAAAGTGCCCCCATCACGGAGTTCCTAAATGGGAACAAGTCCAGTCTTTTTACCAGGGGCTCCGTGAGGTTATTCGGTTATTCGTTAATGTGACATGCAGAGGAAATATCACGGGTCAACACAAAGACACCATGTGGGAGATTCTTGAGAATATGTGTGAGAATTCCATCAATAATGAATCCATGGGCATGTTCGACCGAACGAATGCCCGTGCATTGACGAATCCAAAGGGAGAACATGAGACGCAGGGCCTGTCCTCTTTCGTCCACTTGGAACTGATGGCCAGTCATCTGGACAAGGTCACTATTATTGAGAAGAAGGTGGGTGGGCTAACTCGACATTTACAGCGAGCCACCTCTTTGCAAAACCCACTCACACAACCACCCTCTAGCAGGGAGGCCGTGCACAACATCTATCACCGACCTTCTCAGGGGATGGATCCATATCCACCCCCGTCTGATTTTGGTTACGGAGGAAACTCTGGATCCACCTACTCTAGTTGGGGAAACTCTAAACCCTCATATTCTGATTTTCCCGAGGTTCCTCAGACCTGCGAGGACCTCAACGCCATTCAAAATGATCCATTCTCAAACACCTACAACCCTGGATGGCATAACCATTCCAATTTCACATGGTCAGGCAATAATCAAAATCAGAGACCTTAATATCCACCCCGACCACAAGCTCCTCATCCATATCAGCCGCATCAGCCTCAGCCTAACCCAACTTATTGATAACACTACACATGGGAGTGATAATTCTGTTAAATAGGGCCCATCTTAAGAATAAAAGGTACAATATAAGTAGAATGGGAGCATTGCACGCATCATATACCAGGATTGCTTATAAAACTGTATTAATAGCCATTTGTATAAGCACTTGTCAAAGTAGGCCTCAGATGAGCAATTGGACCACACAGATGGATTCAGAACGACGAACGGAGTCCAACAGACTCAAGATCAGCCAAATCCGACATCCGGAGGTCCTACAATGGGCCCAAGAAGTTCTGACCGTTGATCTGATGATCAACGGCCCTCGTTGCGCCACGTCGCCCCCCGCTCACCGTACGCCACTTCCTCCTTCAGCTGAGATCAAATCTCGACCGTCGATCTTCGATCGGACGGCCGAGAACTGCCTGCCCGCCTGCGGTCACAGCGACAAAGCAGCGGGCGTGGTGCAACGGTTAGCACGCACGCCCGCACTCACGTGACGTGGGTTCGAGTCGCGCAGTGCGAAGAATTGAAGACGAAGAAGCGCGCGGCGAAATTGGGCCGCCCGATCAGCAGCGGGAGGTCGAGATCGCGCCACGTGGTGCACCCTCAGACAGCGAGCGCCCACGCGCGCGCACATGCCGGGCGACGACGCTCGCGCGCACGCGCGCCCGAGGCTTGATCAGAGCACACCCGAGGGAGGATCTCAGCCGTCCGATCTTCGATCGGACGACTCTTAGTCAGCGGCCATGGATCAGGCGCGAAGAAGAACGGCGCGGGTGTGTGACCGGCGGGCTGAAGGGCTTCACCGACACTTTTGGAGGGGTTTTAGCGAGGTCCCGGACGTCGCTAAGGCCCCTTCTTCTTTTAAAAAGCCCTTCTCCCTATTTAAACCCCCTCCAACCACTCATTCAAGGCATTCACTTCCCTTGCAACTACTCTACCCCTCTCTTAGCTAGCTTTAGGCCCTCTTGTAATCACCGAAGACGACGAGTCACCGACGGAGCCTCCTCCACCGCCGTGGCTGCCTCGCCGCTCTCCCCCCCTCTCTCTCTTCCTCTCTTTTAAGCTTTCCTTTACTTATGTTTAAGCATGTATCTAATGTTGTAATCTGTGAACTAAAGCTGCATGATTAATGAAGTTACTTTCCGTTCAGTTGTTTACTTTAATTCCTGTTTAAGTTGCATGATCAAGTAAGAAACAACTCTAACCCTAATCTCTCCCTTTCTTTCTCTCTCTATCTCTCTCCCTCTCACTTTTCAAATCGCACCTTTTGTAAGCAAAAACTCCACGCTTTCCATGACAAGTGATAAGAAAAATTCTATTTTCACGCCTCCCTGAGACTGACACTCGGACTCACCTCCATTTCCTTACTTTAAAATTGGCGTGGCAAGTGCGACTATAACGACACTTCTTAACACACACGCACGAGCGCACATCAATTTTTGGCACCGTTGCCGGGGAGGCAATGTATTTGTTTTGTCACTTCCATTCCACATCCATTCTCACATCGTCTAATGCCCTGTTTTCCTTTTTACTTGATGGTTGCAGGAATTCGGCGCTTGGACGGCGAAGCGACGCATCCCACAACGGTAACAAGGGAGTAGGTGCAATAAGGACCGATAGTGAGTAATTCTTCACTTATGATTGTTTGTTTGCATGAAAAACTAAAAAAAGTGTAAAAATTGAAAAGAATTGGTTTGGTGTATGATTTCTTGACCCACATCCTTAACACATCACACCACAAAAAAATGTACACTCTAACATTCAGAATAAATTCTTGGAGTGTTCTTTTCTCTTTTTGAGTGGTGTTTGCGAAGCCACCGTGAGTTGACCTGGGCCGCATCACTCAACCCTAAAATCGACATCTAATAGAAGCTACATGATCATTAGGATGAGTACATTAAGGTTTTAGAGCCTCTATAGAATAAAAGGAAATCTACTTTCACCGAATTGTGTGCAAAACTTGACGTGTCCACTGAAACTTGTCTGAAAACATTAAGACACGTCAACCCTAAAAAGCACTAAAGTAAGGATGAAACACTAAAAGACACCACATCTTAAAAATCCTTACTTGAAAATTATGTTTTGATAGAAGCACACACCTTGAAAGTGGAAAATTAAGAGGCACCACCCCAATCAACGCCTCATCACATAACCCTAGCACAAGCACTATCCTAGCCCTTTTAAAACTGAGTAGACATGCCCTAGGCAGGACTGAGTTAAGTCTCGAAAGGCGAGGTTTTGTTCACTAGGCACTTGGCTTTCATTCCCTTGGTAGAATCTGGTGACTAGGCTGCGGGGCAGTGTCAAACGACTGCGGTTGTGGGGTCTGCGGAACTGGAGGTGCAAGCCAAAGGAAGAACCTTTCCTGCAATCCCCTCGTAATCAACCTGGCCAGATTAGCCTTGGGAAGGGGAGTCCAGTGCTTACGGACTTAATCACCCTTTGTGAGATTTTTAGGTCTCCTAAGGAATACACCCTAAGGACTAGGCTTGTTTGCTTGATTGAACACATTTCTCGCATTTGTCGCTCTCCGCATCCCCTCCTGTTCTTCTCTAGTGTATTCACGGGAGACACTCACTGCATCCTGAGTTGTTTGTTTTGGGACTGGAATCTAGGCGACGTAATTCTGTTAGGAACATGGCTGAACCTAGGGTAGATGAGGTTGAGGATCAACTCCCACCAGACACAATGGCCATCATCCAAGCCCAAATTAATGCAAACCACCGGCTTCAGCAACAACAAATCCACACCATCATGCAGGCCGTACAACGGTTACAGAACCCACAAGAACAACCACCACCACCTTTCCAAGGCATACAAGAGCAACCACCACTCGATATACCACTATTTCAGGATCAGCCAAGGCCCCTCCGCGATTTCTATAATCCTCCGCTATTAGAGTTGAGCCACACTTTAGGATCCCCGAAGGGGGAGATGATTTTGAGCTGAAATCGAATGTCTTAAGTCTGATCCAGAACCACTTTCATGGAAGTTCAAATGAGGACCCCTTTCAGCACCTAGAGGATCTCGATCGCATAGCACGAACTGTGAAACCTGGGAACATTAGCCTTGACATTGTTATAATCAAGATGTTTCCCTTCTCATTAAGAGACAAGGCTTCTCATTGGCTTAGAACCCTAGGTAGACCCATCACCACCTGGGAAGAACTAAGACATGCATTTTGAAAGAAATTCTTTCCCATAGGAAAGACCAATGCCCTCAGAAGAGCTATTACTACCTTCACACTCCAGGGTGGGGAACAGTTTCATGAGGCGTGGAAAAGATTTAATGAACTCTTGAGGAAATGCCCACACCACGAAGTATTAAGGTGGCAATTGGCCCAGATTTTCTACCATGGTCTGGACAGCAACCTACGAAACTTCATCGATGCCTCATGTGGGGGAAACTTCCTGAACAAGGATGAGGAGAGCGCGTTTGAGCTCTGAGTCTATGAGCAAGAATTCGCTCAACAATGCCTCCATGACCCAGTTCAACAGGTCCAGTCAACCCCGTGGTGGGATTTATGAGGTACAAGCAAATTCTGGAATGGTTGACATGGACATCATTGCCAAGAAACTGGATCGAGTGGAATTGGGGGACAAAAAGATTGATGAGCTACTGAACCAGACCAAGAACCCTTTGCAGACTTTCTCCCTAGCAAAGGGAGTGCATAATGTTGACCTGGTTTAGCCCTTAACCCAACTGAACCTGGAACAACCCCTGATCATGTTCCAGGGAGGGACCTTTGCTCCCTCAACCTTTGATTACTCCCTTCCCTCTTCATCAACATCGGCTATCCTTGAAGATGTGCAAGCTGTCCAAGGTTATGTGAAACTGGACCCTTTCTCCAACACTTACAACACTGGCTGGCGCAACCACCCCAACTTTGGTTGGACAAACCAGAAACCATCGCAATTCCAAAATCAGCCTAGGCCAAACCAGCAGCCACACTTGCCCCCTATCAGCAAGGACCACCAGTTAGACCCCAATATAATCATAATAGGGCGTCTCCTCCCCCACAAAACCAAATGGATACCCTAATAAAGATGATGGCTGACATGAACTAAAAACATTAGGAGGAAATGGCCTTGGTAAAGGGACAGTTAAGCCAACTCTTGGACTGTAAACAACAAGGATCCCTACCTTCCCAGCCACAACCGAATCTGCGAAACATAATTAATAGAGGCCCCAATTTGCAAGGATTCCAAGGCAATCCGGGGCAGGCTCACATGGTCCAGCCAGCCCACAAACACCCCTTGGGTTTGGTGCTTCTTCGTCCTTGTCTTCTCAAGGATCAACCCATGGCCCCAATGCCTCTGTGAATGCGGTGACCTTGAGAAGCGGCACAAAAACCCAGGATCCCAAATGGCCGACTCTCCCTGAGACTTCACCCGTTGAAATACCCGACTTAGAAGAGGCACCAACCAAGGACCCAAAAATAGAACCAATCCACATTTAGACACCCTACCCTGAGGCCTTGGAAACAATCAAGAAAAAGAAGAATGTTGTGGAAACTGAGGAGCTGTTGGAAATCTTTAAGCAAGTACAGATTAATATTCCGCTCCTTGAAGCCGTCAAGCACATCCTTGCTTACGCCAAGTTTTTAAAGGATGCTTGTACACCCAAGTGTAAGCCGAAACCTCAAGCACCTAAGAAGGTTGTGCTCTCAGAATAAGCAAGTTCCGTAATATCAAGCAACCTTCTACTTAAGCGAACTGACCCAGGAGTGCCCTTGATTTCCAGCAATATCGGGGACATGACATTTGATAGAGTGCTCCTGGACTTAGGTGCTTCTATCAATTTGATTCTAACAACCCTGTACCACCAATTTGGTTTCGGAGAGTTGACACCAACCCCTTTCACCATCTAGCTGGTTGATAGATCAGTGAAAACCCCGAAGGGGGTTGTCGAGGACGTGAGTGTACGGGTCAAGGACTTCTATTTCCCGGTCGACCTTTTGGTGCTCGACATGGAAGTCCCTGAAAAATTACAGAACGCACCCATAATCTTAGGTAGACCTTTCTTAGCTACGACTAAGGCAAACATTGATTGTGACACGAGATGTATAGAAATTGCCTTCGGGGACAGGAAAATGCAATTGGATATCTTCCGGGCGACAAAGTCTTTTGATTGCGATTGCGTTGAGGAACATGATCCCGTGGAAACTCTGATTGAGGAATGCCTCACCCTTAGTTTTGTATCAGACCACCAAACTCGTAATGACTGCTCTGACCCGTCACCATCACTACCCGTGGACCTCTGTAAGGCTGAGTACCATCACACAACACCATTTGAGGAGATCGATGTTGATCAACTCTCGCCCTTTCCCTTTCCATCAACTGTGGTTCCACCTGCACCTGAACTTAAGCCATTGCCCGAGAATCTTAAGTATGTCTTCCTGGGACCTGACCAGACCTTCCCAGTGATTATTAATTCTCATCTAACCAAGGATTAGGAACTTAGGTTGACTGCGACCCTTTCAGAACATCGGGCCGCCATTGGTTGGACCATTTCTGACTTAAGAGGAATTAGCCCCACCTATTGCACCCATAAGATTTACCTGAAAGACGGGGCACAACCCTCCCGCCAGATGCAGAGATGTTTAAACCCAAACATGCGGGAGGTCGTTAAGAAAGAAATTATCAAGTGGCTTGACGCCGACATCATCTATCCTATCTCCGATTGCCCCTGGGTGAGCCCCACTCAAGTGGTTCCCAAGAAAGCTGGGCTCACTGTTGTCACCAATGATCATGGCGAATCCATCCCCACCCGCACCACCACCGCATGGCGGGTGTGTATTGATTATAGGAAGCTCAATGAATCCACTAAGAAGGATCATTTCTCCTTGCCATTCATTGACCAAATCCTTGAAAGATTGGCACGGCAGAAGTATTTTTGCTTCCTGGATGGATATTTAGGATATAACCAAGTCGCAATTGCTCCGGAGGATCAAGAAAAGACCACATTCACTTGTCTGTACGGCACATTTGCATTCCGACGAATGCCATTCGGGTTATGCAACACACCTGCGACCTTCCAACTTTGCATGCTAGCCATTTTTTCAAAAATGGTGGGTGAATACTTAGAGGTCTTTATGGATGATTTCTCTGTATTCGGGAATTCATTCGACCATTGTTTGGGCAACTTGGAGAAAATCCTTTAAGTTGGGAAAAGAGCCATTTTATGGTTCAAGAAGGAATTGCCCTCGGTCACATCGTATCGCATACGGGCATCGAGGTAGATCGGGCTAAGGTTGATTTGATTTCCAAACTTCCTCTACCTCGCTCGGTCTGACAGATTCGCTCATTCCTAGGACATGTTGGCTTCTACTGAAGGTTCATTAAAGACTTTTCTAAGCTTTCCAAACCCTTGACCGACCTTCTAGCCAACGATGCCATATTCCACATGTCTTCTGATTGCATCCAGGCTTATCACACCCTCCGGGACTTAGTTTCCACCGCACCTGTACTTCAACCCCCAGATTCTTCCCAGGACTTTGAGATTATGTGTGATGCATCAGATTTGTCATAGGTGCTGTCTTGGGACAAAGGCAAGACAAGAAGCCTGTGGTGATCTATTACGCGAGCAAAACGTTGGACGAGGCCCAACGAAATTATACGGTCATAGAGAAAGAGCTGCTCGCTGTAGTCTTTGGACTTGAAAAGTTATGATCGTACTTGCTGGGATCCCACGTGACGATTTACACTGACCATTCAGCCATTCGACACCTGTTGGGCAAGAAGGACGCAAAGCCCAGGCTCATCAGATGGATCCTGCTTTTGCAGGAATTTGACCTGGAAATCCGAGACAAGGCTGGATCGAAGAATGTGGTGGCTGACCACTTGTCTAGACTTCATCCAGACCACATTGGACCCTCCCTACCTCTATTTGACGCCTTCCCTGATGAACACATCCTGGCTGTGCAAGATAAGAGAATGCCATGGTATGCTGACTACGTCAACTACCTAGTTGTAGGACAAACCCCCCACAGCTGGTCCAGGCAACAACGGGACAAGTTCTTGGCTGAGGCCAAGCACTATTTCTGGGATGATCCCATGCTGTTTCACCTCTGTACTGACCAGATCATCAGGAGGTGTATCCCCGAGAACGAAGTTTAGAGTGTGCTTTCCTTCTGTCATGACCAGGCTTGTGGTGGCCACTTCTCTGGAAAGAAAATGGCTGCAAAGGTTCTGCAGTCTGGATTTTGCTGGCCGTCCCTATTTAAGGATGCACACAACTTTTCCAAGACTTGCTTACGCTGCCAAACGCTAGGGACCATGACCAAGAAAGATATGATGCCCCTCTAACCTATTTTGATTGTCGAAATCTTCGACGTTTGGGGTATCAATTTTATGGGCCCCTTTCCACCATCCAACGACTTCGAGTACATCCTAGTCTTGGTAGACTATGTTTCCAAATGGATTGAATCCGTCGCCACCCACCGATGCGATCACAGGACTGTCATGGACTTTGTTAAGCAAAACATCTTTTCCTGGTTTGGAATATCCAAGGCCATGATCAGTGATGGTGGAAGCCATTTTATCCATTCCCAATTCAGTGCCCTACTTAGAAAATACGAGGTGAACCACCGCATTACTACCCCGTATCATCCGCAAACAAACGGGCAGACCGAGGTCTTAAATAGACAAATCAAGAACATTTTACAGAAGACTGTGAGACCTGATAGGAAAAACTGGTCCACACGACTTGATGATGCCCTGTAGGCATACAGGACCGCTTTCAAGACCCCGATAGGCATGTCTCCTTATCGCCTGGTCTTTGGCAAAGCCTGCCATCTTCCTATCGAATTGGAACACCAGGCTTACTGGGCTGTCAAACAATGTAACATGGATTCCCAGTTAGCCGGTGCGCAGAGGACGCTCCAATTATCTGAGCTTGAAGAAATTCATCGGGACGCTTTTGAAAATAGTCGATTGTATAAGGAGAAAATGAAAGCCGTCCACGACCGACTCGTTCATAGAAAAACCTTTGAGCCTAACCAGTAAGTCTGGCTATTTGACGCCCGCTTAAAACTCTTCCCGGGGAAACTCAGGTCCAAATGGATAGGACCATTTCGGGTGGTTAAGCCCTACTCTAATGGGGCGGTTGAAATTGCTAAACCTAACACTGGGCACACTTTTACAGTTAATGGTCAAAGATTGAAGCACTTCCTGGACCAGGTTCCCCCAAAGGAGAGTGTCACCCTCGTTGAGGGATGACACGAAGCACCGCCCAGCTGGAGGCGTTAAACTCAGCGCTTCTTGGGAGGCAACCCAGAGGATTCAGACTGATCTGGTATTTTACGCCACTCAGGTATTATCTTTTTGAACCCCTAAGCATCCATATATTTGCCAATGAGGACATTGTCCAACTTAAGCATGGGGGGTGGTAAATTGGATAATCCTGAGCTCATTTAATCAGTTTGAATAAAATAAAATTAAATTAAAAAAAATAATGAATTTAGGAAGAAACTTAGGTATTAGAAACTTGTCAATAGTGGGAAATAATACAAAAAGAACTTAAACACTTAAACTTTTCAGGCCGTCAAGCTTAATCAGCCCTGGTGTCCATTAAAATATGGATTTAGCTTCGAATCCTTGCAACCTTAAGCTATTCTAATCCACCTACTAAATAAGATGATAAGTATATGACTTATCAACTCACCCTCTAACTCAGAAAACTTTGAGTCTAAGCATCTGCACACATTTTTGCACAGACTCACTCGGAGATTTTGACAGAAATTGGGTAGCCAATGAACTCTCTAGGGTGGTATGGCTGGCAAGTTGTCGTGGGTAACAGCCCATTGGCAGGTTGTCCAGAACCCAGCCACGGGACCATTTCTTCTTCATTGCCTCTAGGTACATTTGAGATTAGGGAAGCCACCTATGAAAAAAAAAGGGAGAAGAAAAGAAAATAAACCACACTTCACCGCACGAGTATGGCTGGCAAGTGATCGTGGGTAACAGCCCATTGGTCGGTTGTCCAGAGCCCAGCTCAATAACTGCACAAAAAGAATCAAAATACTTAAGGAAGAAACGGGGAAGTAGTACAAGCTAGGGAGATATACACTGGAAAAATCCTTGTGTTGACCCCAATTAAAACAAACGTAGGGAGAAAGCTACCAATCGAACAAATACACCTTCAAGCAAATATATTTCCTCTTCCGGTCACCTAAGGGCGTAGAAACCCAAAATCTGTCTGAATTACCGTTAAGTGAGTCTATCACAATCTTCACACCAAGATGCTTAGCACTTAGGGTTTTGACTGAGTTTTGGGTGGGTTGAGTAGCCGTAAAAAGTTACCAACCCACGCTGAATTTTGAAAAAAATTCTAAAAATATATATATATACACATATACATATGTATAGTTATATACATTAAAGCAAGGATTCGGGCGATTCATATTTTGGCAGACACCCGGGCGCTGCTTAGTTTTTGTAGACTAAGATCTTGGTATATTTCCTCCTATTGACAAGTGACAAAGTGTCTAAGCAATTACTTCTTAAATTCCTTGCTAGGGACTAGCAATGAGTAAGCATGGGGGTATGATAACACTGCACATGGGGGTGATAATTCTGTTAAATAGGGCCCATCTTAAGAATAAAAGGCACAACATAAGTAGAATGGAAGCATTGCACGCATCATATACCAAGATTGCTTATAAAACTGTATTAATGGCCATTTGTATAAGAACTTATCAAAGCAGGCCTCAGATGAGTAATCGGACCACACGGATGGATTCATAACGACGAACAGAGTCCAACGGACTCAAGATCGGCCAAATCCAACATCCGGAGGTCGTACAATGGGCCCAAGAAGTTTTGACCGTTGATCTGATGATCAACGGCCCTCATTGCGCCACGTCGTCCCCCGCTCATCGCACGCCACTTCCTCCTTCAGCTGAGATCAAATCTAGGCTGTCGATCTTCGATCGGATGGCCAAGAACCGCGCGCCCACCTGCGATCACCATGACAAAGCAGCGGACATGGCGCAACGGTTAGCGTGCATGCCTGCACGCACGCGACGCGGGTTCGAGCCGTGCAGTGCGAAGAATTGAAGACGAAGAAGCGTGCGGCAAAATTGGGTCGCCTGATCAGCAGCGGGTGGTCGAGATTGCGCCACGCAGTGCGCCCTCCGACAGGGAGCGCCCACGTGCGCGCACACGTCGGGCGACGACGCCCACGTGCACGCGCGCCTGAGGAGCGATTCGAGTGCACCCGAGGGAGGATCGACGATCGGACGGCTCTCACGTAGCGGCCACGGATCAGGCGCGAAGAAGAACGGCGTGGGCATGTGACCGGCGGGCTGGAGGGCTTCACCGATGCTTTTGGAAGGGTTTTAGCGATGTCTCGGATGTCGCTAGAGCCCCTTCTTTTAGAAAGCCCTTCTCCCTATTTAAACCCCCTTCAACCACTCATTCAAGGCATTCACTTCCCTTGCAACTACTCTATCCCTCTCTTAGCTAGCTTTAGGCCCTCTTGTAATCGCCGGAGACGACGAGCCACACACGAAGCCTCCTTCACCACCGTGGCTGCCTCGCCGCTCTCCCCCCCTCTCTCTCTTCCTCTCTTTTAAGCTTTCCTTTACTTATGTTTAAGCATGTATCTAATGTTGTAATTTGTTAACTAAGGCTGCATGATTAATGAAGTTACTTTCCGTTCAGTTGTTTACTTTAATTCCTGTTTAAGTTGCATGATCAAGTAAGAAACAACTCTAACCCTAATCTCTCCCTCTCCCTCTCTATCTCTCTCCCTCTCGCTTTTCAAATCGCACCTTTCGCAAGCCAAAACTCCGCACTTTCCGTGACAACAAGTGATAAGAAAAATTCGATTTTCACGCCTCCCTGAGACCGACACTCGGACCCACCTCTGTTTCCTTACTTTAAAATCGACGTGGCAAGTGCGACTATAACGACACTTCTTAACACACACACACGAGCGCACGTCACTTATCAATCTGGGCCAACTCAGACAGATCAAATGACTTTTATCCTTCAGACTCTGGCTGACATTCAAAAGACGAATGTGGCTATGCAAAAACAGCACAAAGACGAGATCACAGAGGTTTGCAATCAACTTGCCCAGATGGTAAATCCTCGCCAACCTGGTACACTTCCTTCACAACCTCTGCCTAATCCGAATAATGTGCCGAACCAGAGGTGCGTTATGAACCCAAATCTAGGCCAAGCTCACTTTTTTTATCAAGCCCCTTCTACTCCATTACCCGATGGGATGGAGGCTTTGACATCGTATACGGGTTACCAGCAGTAAGCACCTCTTCTACCCACTCCAAATTAGAACCAGGCAGGGTTGAATTCTGCTACTACCCGCACTAGAAAAACAACACAAGACCCACCTTATCCAAGCCACTCTCATCCTGGTAATACAAACCCTAACCCTAGGATAGTCATCCAGGACACCTCTATCCCAGATCAAGAACCTGGACCCATTATAGAGGAACCATCTAAGGTTCCATTTCTTGAGGCCTTGACCAAGGGAAAAAGGATAACCAAAACCGTGGCACTTGAGGAGAACCTGGTTAAGCTCTTTGAGCAAGTCCATATAAACATCCCCTTGATGGATGCGATATGCCACGTACTGGCCTATGCACGATTTCTGAAAGGCATATGTACACCTAAGTGTAAGCCACGAACCAAAGACGGGAAGCTGATCGTACTATCAGAGTAAGCCAGCTCTGTCATTTTGAGCAAACTCCCGCCTAAGGCAAAAGACCCAGGCCCCCCTTTGATCTCCTATGAAATCGGTGATATACGATTTGACTGAGCATTTTGACCTGAGCCTTATTAGACTTAGGAGCCTCCATAAATTTGATACCCACATCCCTACTAGGATATTTCAAGGAATTTGAACTTAAACCAACTGAAATGACTTTATAACTAGTCGATCGATCAATTAAGTCACCAAAAAGAATTCTCGAGGATGTCATAGTTAGGGTGCATGATTTCTATTTTCCAGTGGATTTTATTGTCTTAGACATGGATGCTCCTGAGAATGTGAATAACACACCGATCATACTAGGGAGACCCTTTCTGGCCACTGCTAGGGCCAACATCAATTGTGAGGAGGGCCAAATTAAATTAAAATTTGGGAGCAAGACACTAAAGATTGACATCTTTAAGGCCCAACAAGGAATTAATTGTAGAGTCATAGAATAAATTTGTGACATTGAAGCAGTGGTTGACGACTTCATTGAGGAAAAAACTATTTCGGATCAACCACAAGAGGATCAAAACTCGCAATTAAGGGAGCCCGAACTCAACCTAGACACACCAATAGCTCCTTCCTTTGCTCCCAACAACCATCCTGAACTACCCTCTGCTACTAAAAACCCAGTTTTGGAATTGAAGCCTCTTCCCGATCATCTCAAGTACGTCTTTTTGGGTTCCAATCAGACATTTCCTGTGATTATCAACTCCCAACTCATACTTGATCAGGAAACACGCCTGATTTCTGTTCTCTAGCAACATTGAAGAGCCATTGGATGGACTCTCGATGATCTCACTGGTATCAGCCCCTCATATTGCACACATCACATCTACACTGAAGAGGGCTCACGACCATCTCGTGAAATGCAAAGATGCTTGAATCCAAATCTGCAAAAGGTCGTGAAAAAGGAGACTATCAAATGGTTAGATGCAGGGATCATCTACCCGATCTCCGATAGTCGGTGGGTGAGCCCAATCCAAGTTGTGCCTCAAAAGGCAGGACTCACCATCATCATGACTGAAACTGCAGAAACTATACCGACCCATATAGCAAACTCGTGGAGAGTTTGCATTGATTATAGAAGACTTAATTCCTCCACGAAGAAGGATCATTCCCCACTACCATTCATTGATCAGATTCTCGAGAAACTAGTAGGAAATCGATTCTTCTTTTTGGATGGGTACTCCGGTTACAACCAGATCGCAATCCATTCCGAGGACCAATAAAGGACCACCTTCACTTGCCCCTTCAGAACTTACACATTCTGAAGGATGCCGTTCGGTCTCTGCAATGCAGCCGCTACTTTTCAGCGGTGCATGCTTGGCATATTCTTAGATATGGTAGGTGAATACCTTGAAGTCTTCATGGATGACTTCTCAGTATTTGGTAAATCATTTGACGATTGCCTCCTGCACTTGGTCCAGATCCTCAGGCGATGCATCGAAGTGAACTTGGTTCTTTCCTGGGAAAAGAGCCACTTCATGGTACCTGAGGGAATTTTCCTGGGACATCTTATCTCTGAAAATGGCATCCAGGTTGATCGAGCCAAGGTGAATTTGATTTCTAAACTCCTTATGCCTAGCTCAGTCAAAGACATCCGATCCTTCCTGGGGCACGTTGGTTTTTACCATCGATTCATTCCTTATTTCTCGAAAATCGTGCACCCCCTGACTAATCTATTATCTAAGGATGTCCCCTTTGAAATCTCCAAGGAGTGCACCCAGGCATTTGAGATCCTACGTGATTGAGTGACCCAAGCACCTATCCTGCAGTCCCCTGATTGGTCTCAACCCTTTCAGATCATTTGCAATGCATCTGATTATGTTGTAGGTAAGGTACTTGGGTAGAAAATAGATGAGAAATCCGTGGTCATCTACTACACTAGCAAGACAGTTGACGAGGCTCAACATAACTACACAGTTACTAAGAAAGAGCTGCTAGCCATAGTATTTGCCTTGGAAAAGTTCAGATTGTATCTTTTGGGTTCCCGTGTTATCATTTACTCAAATCACACTGCTGTGAGGCATCTCCTTGTGAAGAAGGATGCGAAACATCGACTAATCCGCTGGATCTTGCTGTTGTAAGAGTTTGACTTTGAGATTCGCGATAAGGCAGGAAAATAGAATGTGGTAGCTAATCACTTATCCCGCCTTCCTTCTAACATTATCGACCCGTCTGGACCCATTACTGAACATTTTCCCGACGAGTATCTCCTGACTATCAGTGTGGGACTTCCATGGTTTGCTGATCTAGTAAACTACTTGGCATCACATCAGATCCCATCTGATTGGCCAAAAGCTAAGAAGGACAAATTACTTTCCGATGCTAAGTACTACTTTTGGTAAGACCCGTATCTCTTTTGCATTGGTGCTGATCAGATCATCCGACAATGTGTTCCGGAAGTAGAAATTCAGGACATTTTATCCTGCCATGACCAGGCCTGCGATGGACACTTCTCTGGTCACAAAACCCTAGCAAAAGTCCTCCAATGCAGCTTCTATTGGCCCACGATTTTTAAAGTTGCATACAATCACTGTAAGGTATGCATGCGTTGCCAGACCTTAGGCAACATGAGCCACCGCAATATGATACCCTTACAACCGATTCTCGTATGCGAAATCTTTGATATCTGGGGGATTGATTTTATGGGACCCTTCCCTATTTTGGACGGCTTCGGATACATTCTTCTCATTGTTGACTACGTATCCAAATGGATTGAAGCCATTCAGACCTGAACCAACGATCATAAGGTGGTTATCAAATTCATTCATCAAAACATCTTTTCTCGATTCGAGATTCCACGTGCCATAATCTTCGATGGAGGGACCCATTTCACGAATGCTCAGTTCAAATCACTGATGACCAAGTACGGGGTGTCTCATAGAATCTCGGCTCCTTATCATCCCCAAACTAACGATCTAGCTAAGTTATCGAATCAGGAGATCAAGAAAATCCTCCAGGTCACTGTTCAACCTGACAGAAAAGATTGGTCATCTCGACTTTCGGAAGCTTTGTGGGTTTATAGGACAGCCCACAAAATCCAATTAGGCATGTCTCCTTTTAGATTGGTGTACGGAAAGGTGTGTCACCTCTTAGTCAAATTGGAGCACAAAGCCTATTGAGCAGTACAGAATTGCAATCTCGATCTTTCTAAGGCAGGAACCCACAAAAAGCTTCAAATGAGCGAGATCGTTGAACTACGCCATGACACGTATGAGAACTCGTGAATTTATAAAGAGTGGGTTAAGGCCTTTCACTACAAGCACATATCTAGAAATTCTTTTCCCTGGTCAGAAAGTCCTACTCTTTGACGCCAAACTCAAACTGTTCCCAGGAAATCTCAGATCAAAATGGATTAGACCATACCTTGTCCGATGAATCTTTGGAAATGGAGCTGTCGAAATCAGTTAACTTAGCCACGATTTAGGACCTTTTGTCGTGAACAGTCAGAGACTTAAATCGTTCATTGAACTCACCGATACAAAATTTGGCTGAGGTATATTTTACCCTCCATTCTCCCTGAGCTCATTGCACCCAACTGATGGCATTAAACTCAACGCTTAACGGGAGGCAACCCGTCATTTGGAAAAATCCAAAATCCTTCCTGACACATCTTATGCTAAACTCATATTGCACTTTAGGGTTCATCCATTAGAAATAGCTGACTCCATCTCTGGTACCTGTACCCGAGCTTGAAATCGTCCGCAATAGTCACCTTGACCCATTCATCCACCCAACACTTGTTCTAATGAATGATCTAAACTGAACTCGAACCTGCCTAATTTACAATGAGGACATTGCAAATCATAGGCATGGGGGGTATTAAAGTGCAAAACGCCGTGAAAATCACTTCACAAAAAAAGGGTTTCATCAAAAAAATCACATATTCCAAAAAAATCAAAAAGATTGAAAATTAAAAAATAACACAAATAGGAGAGGGGAGGAAATTTTGAATAGATTGCATATCATTTTTGAGGTGAAAAAGGGGAGGAGAAAAAAATGTCAAAAAGGAGCACAATTTGAAAAGAAAAGAAAAAGAGATAGTCATTAGTAAAAGATTAATGAATTGACTTAGTTCTAGATCAAAGCAAAAGAAAGAAAATAAAAGGCAAAAAGTGCTAAGGAAACAAAAAAAAGATATTAGTAGGAATGCTGATCTTAGACCTCTTAGGTTGCAATCCTAGGCTTAAAAATTCAAGTACCTGCTAAGATCTAAATAGTCCTCAAGAGGTTGGGGAAAATGCGAAGCTTAAGTATTAGGTCTAAGGCTTAAGGATTATTCGGCCTCGTTAATTGACCTCTGGTTTGCGGGACTCGGTAACTAAGCACCCCAATCCACACACAGTCTGGTTCAGTGCGCCTAAATATCAAAATCACGCAAATGCGTTAAATCTGTTCTGAAAAAAGTTACCTAGATTAGGAGCGGCTGATCAACACAAGTTGATTTGGATGAGCTCTCAGCGTGGAGAGGTGGGAAATTCCCCTCGAAGATGCGTAATAACATATCGTCTCCTCGGTGCTTGTCTCCTAGGATATCTAAATATCCTACCGGGGGCATGTAAGCACCTTGTGCTGGTTCAGATGCCATGGGTGGCATTATCTCGAAATGTCAATTGCCACGGTCTGGATTTAGCTACAGAGTGCCATGGGCGGGATTATCTCAAAATCTCGAAGGGCAGGGTTCTGGGGGTTGCCATGGGCGGTGCTATCTCGAAGCATCGATTGTCAGGGACCCTGCGGGGATTAATGGTGGGAACTAGGAATCCGATACAAACTGTGTTGTAAAGCTAATCCGAAGCTAGAAATAAAAAGAAAAGAGAGAGAAAACTCTCCAAAAATAAAGAAAAATTCCTCTATCTCTCTGACAAAAATGCACTGCAAACTGAACCTAGGCTAAAACATGTTTCAAGCATGGGTGCTTTAACTGCGGAGTTTAACGAACCTTAGGTTAGTTCCTATGGGCCTTAGAAACCTTCGCTGTGGACTGAGGCTAGAGCTGGTCAGGTCCGTATCTTGGCTGGTACTTGAGTACCTCTAGGCTTACTATTAGCATTTTAACCTAATCTACAAAAGAAAGAACACATCAAAGTTTTAAGCATCAAAAGTTATATGGTCTATAATCAAAGTTAATACTTTGAAATTTTGCTAAGATACCCCCATCCCTAGCTTTTGCTAAGGGACTAGCAAAAGCTAGGGATGGGGGTATGATGGGAACACCATCATGAGCTATAACTAGCTCATTTTGACCAAATTAAGTCAGTAAATGCTCCTAAATAACTGCCAGAGAGTCATAAGCTACTGCATAATCATTCTGAGGGAAAAATAAGAAACTAGGGTTAAAATTACAATTTTACCAGCATATCATGAATGTAGTACAACCATAGGTTTTCTCAGGGGTTGGATGAAGGTCAAATGGTCTTAGAAAGATAACAAGTGGGTTAAAACAATCAGAAAAGGGTTTGCATGTGTTCTGAAAATTAAGTGACATTTTGAAACCTTAAAAATAGACCCGCTTAATTAACTGAGGTTCTGATCAAAGTAAAATTCACCTAAACCCTTTAAAATTCAAAGAAAAGTATTCTCTAAGGTTTGGAACCTTCAATTTGGCCATCAGAACCCGTTTTGACCCAGAACAGGGTCATAGATAGACATTTTCCCTAATTTGGATTTTTTCATAAATTATCCAATCAAACGTGGTCGAAATCGAAATCCAACTTCACCATTGGATTCCTTATATCCAAATTAAGTTTATTCCAAAATTTGGACCCAAGATGAGTTTGTCTTGACCTAGTTTGCAACTTGATCTTGTTTAATTATATTTCTATCCTTAACTTTCAAAATCTTTTCAAACAGACCCCTAACTTTGTCATCATTCTCACAAAAAGGTCTTGCCGCCATTAAACCTATTCCTACTTGCTTCGGCAACCTTAATTTGGAAAGAACTTTTTGATTTCTTGACGAATCCCTTTTAAATTTGAAAGGGAAGTTCGTCAAGAAATTCCCTTTCTTTTGAACCCGATCCCAAGCCCTAAAACTTACCTGAAGTCTATAAAAGAACCTCCTAATCACATCGTCTTCCTCACGCTCGAAATCAGCCAAGAATCCCCACTAATTCCTCTCTCTCTCTCTCGGCCGAAAGCTCCTCGACATCCTACGAGCCCCTCCGTCCATCTTCGTCCTCCGTTTGCAATACCGGCAGCGAAGATATCCTCCTTGCTTCTTCCCACGTCGAGCCATACCAGCCGATTCCCTAACCCCCTCTTCCTCGCCGTCTC
Source organism: Thalassia testudinum (assembly GCA_037157565.1). Lineage (NCBI taxonomy): Eukaryota > Viridiplantae > Streptophyta > Magnoliopsida > Alismatales > Hydrocharitaceae > Thalassia > Thalassia testudinum. Next base: position 97,884,876 of record JAZHRO010000031.1, read on the forward strand.
TCTCTCCGGAGCTAGTCTCTTCTTCGGCACCAACAACACCATAACTAGCGTCACCTCTGCCCTACTTCATCCACTACCTACCTAGATTGATGCCTCATCTTCCACTCTTTGTTTCCAGACATTCGCAACTTCGTTTCGATCGCTGACTTGCACGACCGCCCTTCGTCTTCCCCCTCGCACCTTCAACGAGCTCTCATGGCCACTACGCTCCACCAATCTGGCTGTCGTTCATCCCTACACCTCCGCCGTAGCCCAGAGAGCAAAAGCCCTCTGGTAATCGAGCTATTAGCTCTCCAACGCTCCACCGAACACACCCACTCTCACACACACAATCAGACTCCGCCATGCATGCACGGACCTCGCCACACGACACAACCTCCATCGTTGCACTCGCCGTGCTCCGGCGAAGGTCTTAAGCAAGTTTACTTGGGCTGCGAGGCCGTTTGCTTGCTTTCAGGTGTGCCACCCCTCCCTGCCATTGCCGCATAGCTCCAAAGCAAGCTTCAAAGCTTGTTCTTCACCTACAGCTCCAAGCGACATGCTCAGACGGTGTGGATTCAGCAGCTGTAGGTTCCCAGGTTCTCAATTGGAAGGAAGCAGCACAGCCATGACCCAATTCAAGCCATCTTCACTGCTACTGCAAACGTGTGAAGGAGTTGGAACGTTTAGTCCCATATCGGAAATAGCAGAAGCAGCACTATCACATAAATTGAATTTGTGATAGAGGCTTATCGCCTCCAAACACGTTGTGAGGTCCCTCTCACCCATGCACACCTGCGCCTCATCCGCGACACCTCACCCGTGGACCTGGTGCGCCCGACCCACCTAAGCCTTCACTCCTTGGCTACGACCATGTTCGTAGCCCTGGACTCGGGCACGTGCCTACCCGATTACCTGACTTTACCCTGAAAGGCCCTAGGAGGGCAGAGCCTAATAAGAGAGAAAGAGAGAGAGATTGCGCGGGTAGGGGAAGGGTTTTGCTCTTGGCGAGAACTGGCTGACACTTAGCCAAATTCAAGAAGCCTTCCCCCTCTCTGTGTGAAGGAGAACAGAGAAAGGAAGAAGGAAAGAAGAAGGGCCGTAGCTGAAGAAGAAGAGAGACAGAAAAGAGAAGAGTAGAAGAAGAAGAGGGGGAGTCGCACAAGAAGAAGAAACAGAGAAAGAACCAGAAGGAGAAGAAAAGCTACACATAGAAGAGAAAGAAGCTGAGAGACCCTTGAGTCTCTAGCACTGTAGCACAGAGCTATTTAAGATGTCTGATACTTTAATTGCATGTACTTGGGGCTTGATTTAAGTGTTATTTGTGAGGAGTAATTGGTGATTTAAATCACCATTTTACTCCATTCTTTTTGCATATTGATCCTGCCATTATTCTTATTGCAATCTTTATTCTTGATTTAAATTGTGATCTTGAGCTTTGAATTCCATATTGTTCCTTGTGTTTGACCTCGGAACCTTTTTCAAGTAATAAATTTATTTGTTTGAACACTATTTTGGCTATACTACAATGCGATAATCTTAAAACACCGATTTAGCACCCAAGCATAGACCTCAACCTAGTAGAGTCAAATTCTTCCATAACTGGAGGTGGATTTTTGTTCGTCTGACTCATCCTACAATTAGTTCAGGTCGGAAAGTTTCCTTTATTTTACCATGAGTCTAATCCAAACTCGCCTGGGACCTAAACAAGTCGTTAGGTTGACGTTAAGTCAGGTCCCATCATACATTTCATAATTAAATCATTTCAAAACGACATACAATGGATAGTCATAACTGAATGCTTTCTTTAACTGAAAGCCTTATAAATCATTGTAAGTGTTGGAAATGAAAGATAAGGACTTTAAGATCATATTGACTCATAAAAACTAGATCTTACATTGAAATGAGAATCAAAACACATTTTCAACTGTGGAAGTCAAAGAATAACCTTATACTGAGTTCATATTCAGAGAATAACCTTTCTTTGCCATGTTGACAGAATGCCCCATATGATTTCTATTGAAGTAATTACATGCATCTAAAGATTGGTAGCTTTCAGAACTAGAAAAATCATGGTGTCTTGTGCAAGAATAGTTGATTAATTTATGCAATTATCAAAAAAGAATAATATTCAATTATCGTTGACAGATTATACTACATTCTTATTGGTTAGAAACGTTGTTATTGACATTGTGGCCAACAAGTGAAAGTGTTTGGGATCTGCATAGATGTGTTTTCTTCCAAAATACCTTATTGATAACAAGCTCAAAAAGCCTTATCAAAAAAGCAGTTCTAAAAGGGAAAATTGGCCACACTATCATATGGTTGGATCAATCCATGTGATAATTACTGAAATAAGAAGCATTTTAGCCTATATCGCAAATACCAATTAACAAATGGAAGTACTTGGGGGAAGCATATGCGACAAAGTCATGCTCTGCCATTGAGTTACTGATCTAGGTCCTAGTATCTTCAATCTACGTGAATTTCCTCCAAAATGTAAGTCAACTAGAAGATGTATTTTTAAGTTTTATCAAATGATTTATCTCAATTCTTTTCATTATAAAGGAGCAGCAAGCCACTCAAACCTTCCTAGTTGATTTATCTCTAGATGGAGTGGTGTCAACGCAGTATGGTTTAGGATCAGTCAAACAATCATCCAAACTTGGTAGGAAAAGAAAATAAGGAGAAACATGGTGAGAGTTCACGAGAGCAGAAAACTTCAGTACATCTCCTTCATAACAAAGAGATGTCTATATTGAGGAATTCAAGGACTCCATAGTCAGAGTAAGGTGTGCGATAACCATGATTCATTTACCAAGAATAATGCTCACTTCTACCTAAAGTTAACTGACTTCCACATCTTCATGAAGTATACATTGGATGTTCTATTTTTGTGAATATAGATGAAGTTCATCCTTATTTCATTAAGATGCTTACTAGAACTAATAAAGCCAATGAGGCATCAGTCAGAGTTATTTCATTAAGATGCTTAGTTTCAACTGTTGTGGTTAATGTTGCTAACAAAACATATCTCAAACTTGATCTAAAATTCAAAACATTGTTCAAATCATTCCATTGTGTTTTAAAATCATCAAAACACATCTTCAAACATTGATTAGGTCATCAAAATAGCATTGCGTTCAATGATATGTCTAAGAACTTTGCACACTATCAACTAGTGTTTAGTGATAGGTCCACATAAGGATAAAACCATTCCAACCAACTGATGGAAACAAAAACCTTGATATTAACTTGCTGCATATAGCAATATCACCTCATTGAGGTATGCCAAATAAAATTAAGGATTCACTAAAATGGCCTCATAAAATTAATGCATCACCAAGGACAGGGAATGTGAAAACAACATAAATAATGTCATAAATTGGTGCTGTAGTTTAATATCAATTTCCCAATTATGAATGGCAGAGATGGGTGGGATAGGCAAGAACTAAAAACAATGAGTGATATTATTGATAAGGTTATATGTCAACTTGGAACACAAGCAAGATGATATTACTGATAACCTTGGGAATCAAAAAAGAGTTACATATCATATTACTGATAGAGCAAGAAGAATTAACCAAAACAGTTAACAATTGAAAGCCATTTTTATCCTAAAAGGGAATGACAAAAGTAAAGAAAAATTAAGCATCATCAAGTTACCTAACCGCCATCAGCACTTGTGTAAGAAAACATTGGCCATACATGTTAGATGAAACTAAATTTGTGGGGAAGATGGGCAATGCCCAACCTACTAACTAATCGGATAAATATATAACTTGATTACAATGATATACTTGCTAACAATGAACTCTCCAAGCCTAATGTGCCTTGACCTCAAGTCCCCCAAATTTTCGTGCCTCCTTGGGCCACCTGTGTCTCTTAACTACTATGAAAAAAATATGAAGTTAGGAACAACAACACACCAACAACCACCAATACCATGGCTTTGATAAGAAAGCAGAATGGATAGAAATACCCTCTTCTTTTTCCTCCTCGATCAGTAAGTCAAGAACAACCCATAGAATGGCTAAGAATAACCACTCAAGGACTTATATTGACATTGCCTCCTCACACCTCTCCTTATCTCACACCACTTTGATTCACTTATCCCTCCACAACACGAGGACTTGGGACTCACATGCCTCATCTTCGATAGTAGGACTCACTGGAAAGGCCTGGGACTACACACACACTTCACACACCATATAAATTGGCTTTGAACAATAGGCACAACACGGGCTTCCAAGCACACACTCACAACTACAATGTTGGGAAATCAATACTTACTAAAAAATGACTTTGAGACTCACATTTCAAACAAAGTCGAGAATGCAAAGGTCCATTTAAAACAATGCCATTTTGGAATCACAACAACACCAGCTGCACACAGGCAGCAATATCAACCACGCAACGACATAGAATCAATGCTTCCTTTAAATCGACATAGATGTGAAGGCTTTATGACAGAAAATAGAGCCCTACACTAGGCATCGAAGAGGCAAAAGTTATCATCACAAGAAAAAGCTTCTTGTTCATGGCAGACCTCAGGCTTCGAACACCATTAGGAAGAGAATAAAGTACCACCACAAGACAAATGTTCATGTTCTCTGCAGACTTGAAGCACAAGACAAACCATCCAACACTAATAAATGGCAAGACGTAAACAAAATCATGCGTGAACCCATGGAAAATCCAAGAATGGAGCTTCGGCGAACCCAAAACCATGCGCAAACCCATGGAAAATCCAAGGGTTTCAAAAATCAAAATCAAGAACACGAACTATCACAAGATACCCGCAAATAACACTACAAAAACAAGTAACATGTAATAGGCAACAAATCGAAACACGCTTCAGACTTATCTGGTGTGGTTTCATTGCTTGATCGAAGGATACGCCAAATCGTTGTCACCTACGCTCGATGTTCTGTGTTCATCAACGCATCATGGCCGATTGGACCTTGGGTGGAAGAGGGTGCTTGAGGTCCTGTGGTCGCTAGAAGAGCTTGGGCGGAAGAGGGTGCTCGAGGTCATGCGGTCGCCAGCGGAGCTTGAGTGGAAGAGGTTGCTCGAGGTTGTGCAGTTGCCAGTGGTTTTTCTCCTGTGGGATGGCAGATGGATTAGGGCATAGGTGCTAAAGGGCAGCAAAATTACGACTGACTTTGAGGAATAAAATTAATTCCGTGGGTGGGGGTGGAATTATTTTGCACAGGAATTGGGGGGCTAGTTTAGGAACTCGTGTATTTGGGGATTATCCTTACCAAACATGAAACCAAGTGCTTAAGTCCCCCAACCAAACACACCCTCAAGGGCCTTAGCAAGCTCCCCATCCGCATGCATCCTATGAACCTCTTTGGCATTGCCTACACACCTGTGCTCGATGATCTCGCTGTAGGGGAAGGGCCTACCGCCCATGAGGGCCTGCATCTCTCTTCAGTTGGAAAGGTCCACTATCTGGTGGGGGAGAAAATGGGGCCGTGTGCTGCTCCCATAACGAATGGGCATGAGATGAACCCCCAGCTAAACTCCATCTTTCTTTTATTTATTTATTTTTTTAAATCCATAACTATTGGATATTAACCGATGATGATAATTGACTGGTGATTGATAGGTCAATGTTAATGGACAATAATTAGGCCTAAGTGTATTGAATATTGAGATTAAAAGAGACTTCGAGCAGGTATTACAATGGAAAATTAGTTAAGCTCATAATTTACTATTCCTGCATTTTTATTCAATTGATGCAGTCCATATATATTTTCACTTAATGTGTAATCGTATACTAATATATTATTTACATGTACTTTGCAGGAATTAAATGTGTATCAAAACTTAGAATGCCATTTGGATATTTTAAATTGGCATCAGGAAAAGTTGTAAGAAGTTAAAGGAAGGAGAGTAATGAGAGATCTCTTGAACCTTTGATTGATTTCTTTTTGGAAGCCTCTCTTTCTCTTTGAAATTTAGGAAGAAACCTCCATTTCCTTCCAAGTTGGGAGACTCACGAGAAAAACAAAAGGGGGCTCAACAACACCCTTAGCCATCCATCTTCCAGATGGGGGAAGAACCCCCTCTACACACCCCCACCATGGACAGACATCACCATCACCATCCTCTCCTCATTAGAACCACCACTGTGCTCCACTATTAAACAAACACCATCGTGAGCCTCCACCTCGACCGCAACCGTGCTTCTTCTCGACGAGTGTGGTGACAGCACGCTCCTTGACATCCACTACCGCAAGCCACCACCTCATCGCGCAACCTCGACATTCCCGCTGTAGATTCTGATGGAGGGGTGAGATTTGCATGATGACAAAATAAAATGCTGAAATATGATACAAACAAAATCACAAAAATGCAATCATAAGAACATAAGGGATTTTTATGTGGAAACCTAAACCTGGGTAAAAATCACCACCTAAACCTCTCGGTTTAGAATTTCCTGATCGACCAAGTCTATAAAATCCACTAACGTACTACTTCAATGAGGGTAGTACAACCTCTTACAACCATGCTACTTTAGACTCGAGGGTAGTGTAACCTCAAAAATCCCTCCTCTTCATGAGGAGTATTTTGTCTCGCGAGGGAGACGGGAATTCGCAAAGCGAATACCCAAGTAAATACAATAACAACATGTCTTGTAGAGCCACAAAGTGAATGTAAATAAAACTAGCTTCTATAGGAACAAAAGGGCTTCCCTTAGATGAAAGTGGTGCGACGTGAAGTCGGTAATGTGACTTTGCTTTTGGATGATGCTAGAGGGCTTGGAGAGCAACAACATTTTTCTAAGTGATTTCCTTCTTCTTTTGGACACAAATAGATGTGGAAATGGTTTCTCAAGGTGTATCTAGCAAAGGAAGGGTCCTCTATTTATAAAAGGCTTAGGAACCCTTAGGAAGGTCTTGGAAGGCTTCTATAGCTGTTGGACACAAATCCAAAGAAAAACAAGCCAAAATCAGGGTCATTAATGATTCTAATAGGGTTATCAGATGCCTGGATCTATTATCAGACATCTGGGCCAACGTCTAATCTAGGGATCGGTCGTCTGATGTCGAAAGGTGGAAAATCTGGACTGGGTTAGATCAAGATGGACATCTAAAGAGGTGTTTTAAGATGTCTGGGAATCTAATCAGATGTCTAATTCTAGATGGGTTTCCTTCCTGTTTTGTTAAGATCGAAACAAGGTTCTAGTGTTAAGTTGCATAGATGACAGATCAAATGTTTGGCAATAGGTCTGGACGTCTGGAAACACAAATCACTGCTGGAATGGATTTCCCGAGGCTCAAATGGCTATTAGGTCTAACAAGTAATTAGGGTCAGATCTTAACCTAACGTCTATTTATTAGACGTCTGGAATGCTCTATGGATGTCTGAAAGTAGATGTAAATTATATTAAGGGTTAATCATCTAAGATAGGCCAACGGGCCTCTAGTTTGACATTTGGCAAGGACCTTAGACATTTTCTAGGATGTCTAGACTAAGGGATGGACGTTTGAAATTAGCAGACAGAGAGTGGGCTTCTAGCCTAAGTTGTTTGTACGTCTAATTAAACTAGTCAGACATCTTAAAATCTAAGATCAGACGTTTGACGTCTAGATTGGACGTCTGATCAGGCTATCTAATGCCTACTTTGGTTTTCTAAGTTCTCTACAAGATGTCTAAGTATCTTAGGGTTGAGTATGTGATCATAGGACTACTGTTGTTACTTTGGGGTTCTTTAACAACTGATGTAAGGAAATAAAAAGCAAAGAACAAAACGATAAATACATAGAAAAAATAGAAAGAACGTATATCCTATTCTTCATCTTCTTCAAGCTCTCGCTCCATGCAAAGCTCCTTCTCCTCCAACGAACTCCTCCAATCCACCATGGATGCGAGCTTGAACTTCTTCACACTTGTATCCATTTGCAATTATCCTGAAACTCATAAACTCAAATGCAAATGTTAAATAACAAGTATTTTGTTATCATTAACGATCGTGGTGCCCTTGCACTAACACCGGCTACCACAAGCATCCCCTTCCTCGACACACCAACAACAACCACGCACTAAGGAGAGCATCGCGCCCTTGGCCTCCCTTGCACCAACTGCGCCCGTCCGTGCATCTGCCGTGCTCCACTACCTCCACCTCCCGTGCATGGCTACAGCTACACGCGGCCTGCGCACCTCCTCCACCTCCGAGCACCCATCGTCGTGTGACACCAGCAGCACCCCCCTTCTTTGTTGCACGTGCCCTTGCGCCCATGCGTTTCTCGCATAGCTAGCGCTGCCCTCTCCTCCACAGGCCACTGACCTTACGCGCACCCTTGTGCAGCCACACACAATGTTCGTAATGCCTCCTCCTCACGCCTATTCATCGTCTTCCCTAAACATAACCCATCAACCTCTGTGTAGCTCCTCCATGTAGCCGCCTGCTCCGGCTGCAATCCTTCACACCATCGATGCCATTCACCTCGCCTCGAGCCCCTGACACCCTTGGCCATGTGTAGTGACGCGAGCAGCCACCATTCACTGTCGGTAGTCCTCCTCGTCTACAAGGTTCATCTCCACCGGCTAGATGCCACCAACCACCAACGACCACACTGCAAATGCCTGCCGGTAGCCCTCGCCACTTGCGACCTTCATGTGCAGTCGCGCCCTCGGCTATGCCCCCTCTGTGTGCACAAGCGAGGGAATCCCTTTCCCTTGTTTTGGGTTCAATTAAATATTACGTCATTTTCCACTACCGCATTTCTTTTATTATTTTAATATTATGGTTTATTTGTGAGAATCCCCTCATGTTTCGTTAAAACGCAATTTTAGTGAATCCATGCACCTTATTCCTAATTAAAGAGGGGTTTCGCTTGATTTCTTGAGGAATTACTTGGTCAACAACATTTTTAGACATTAACGATTATGGATGCGAGATATTTGTGCATTTATTGGTTTATGCCTCCCTGTAGATACGACTTCACTTTCGTTGTTAGTTTTGACTGTTAAATATTTTTGATCAGGGATTTTTCCACCACGTGATTTTCACTGCGACAGCATATTTTTCTGACATATTATCTTCCAAGCCAAAATCTCCCGATCAGTGATGATGGCTGGCAAACTCCATCCTTTTTTTTTTTAAGAAAAGCACACGGTTATCATCCTTGCCTTCACATCTCTTTTTTTTATGGCCATTCCAAGGCCCACTGCAACTCAGGCGAGTGGAACTTCTTGATGGGAGGCTAGCCGAAAGGAGAAGCTCCCTGACTCTTTCACCCTTATAGGGGATTGGTGGCGATGGTGATGTTAGAAGCAGATAGGGGCCAACTACTACTGTGGCTAGGTGGAGGGATCCACATAGGCGGTGGTACCCAATAGCATTGATGTTCCATCAGGGACAGGCGGGGGTCTTCTCTCCACTGTTGACACGAAGTAGTTCCCTTCATAGGAACCACTTGATTTTTTTATAGAGGAGGTTGTAGCCCATCTATGGATGATCTTGGCTTCTTGTTGTCGTTTCCCATAGATGGCGCCATTTGATGCGACTCAGAGGTCGCCGTCAAGGTCACCGAGAGCCATTAAATAATTTATAAATGCAAGAAACGAAACATAGCAATAAAAATATAAAAATGGACAATCAACCACATGAACACGAGGATTGTTTACCTAGTTCCACCTCATGGGGTGTACATCTGGGGGGTAGAAACAGACGGATACATCCCATGGGATACCCATGGGGCAATCACAAAGATCCTACTGCTCACAATTTCTTGTATCATTTCCACCAATAGTGGATATTGAGGGTTAAATCCCTTCCACAGACGTACACCTCTTGAGGTGGAACTGGGTAAACAATCCTCGTGTTCATGTAGATGATTGTCCATTCTTATATTTTTATGGCTATGTTTTGTTTCTTGCATTTATAAATTCTTTGGTGGCCCTTGGTGGCCTTGACGGCAGCCTCCGAGCCCCATCAGAACTTGAGTATGCTTTAATCACAAGATCATCATGTTAAGCTCCACTGCCACTGGACAGTAGTACTTTATAATGTGTATTTATTAATTGTTTGACATTTTAGACTTGGGTTACATGTGATTAAACCTAAGATTACTACACTCTTATAGACACAAGTTCAAAAGGCAAAGGATATATTTATTTGATATTCATGATTTAAGAAGTATTCAACCTTTTGTGCTTGGTCCACATCATCCACGTGCCCACATTTGTGAACATCTCATCTCTAAGCATCACAATCAAATCTCAATCTTAATATTGACCTTGTTTGTGAAATTCATTGATACATCCTTTGTAAGATCTTCGTCTACTTGAAGATGCTAACTTTAGCACTTGTTGGGAGGCAACCTAACATTGATTTTACTAACTAATTTCCTACATATTATCTTAGTTTGGAGTAGAGTCAGTCAGAGTCTTGTACAAAGTAATCAAGATTGGTCGAGTTCATCGACAACAAGCTTATTAGGCTATATTGTTCTCTTCTCTTGCTTTCTCATGCATCTATATTTTGAGTTGTCTACATCAGGGACAATGTATGAGATAGGCATTGGGGGGGAGGAGGCATATGTTTTGTCAATTTCGGTTATCTCTCTTTTCTATTTTGATTTTTCTGTCTTTTGTATCAATTTTTTGTTTTTTCAAAAAAAAAGGAAATAGAAAAGTTCAAGAAAAAAAAGAAAAAAAGAAAAAATTCGATGTGTTTAGAGTCTTGACCTAGGAAAGGATTATAGGAATTTGGAAATTACCAGTCTTAAGAAGGGTGTGATTAAGGTCCTTTCACTTGGACTTTTTAGGTCATTTTTTTGGACTTAAACGACTAAGTTATTTACTAAGATATGATTATATTTTTGAAGTCCTTATGGAGTCTTATTAGCTAAGGTATTAAGCAAACAAGGAAATAAATATGTGACTTATCTTTTCATCGTTTGGTTTGAGTGATTTTGAAATCTAAGCATCTGATGCTTTATACTTACACACTGATTAGCTTGTGGGTAACTATCTTTTGAAAACTAGGTTTTCACCAACACGTAGATCTAAGGGTCTAATTCAATAATTGAACTTAATCTCATATCTAATCTTGAGACCTTCACAAGTATGGCTAACATGTTGCACTGGGTATGCTTCCCAGATGTAGAATGTTTATATCCAAGCCTTACACCCTTATATTCTCCAGATTCTTATTTATGAGGCACTCATGAACTAGATTTGAAAGGGCAACCTACCTAAAAAAAATAATAACAATTAAAATAGAGAGATGTGAATAAAGTAGTTAAAAAATAGAGGGAAAGAAAGAAAAAAATATAATAATAAAGACACTAAAAGGTGTAGCCAAAGAGATAAACATGGAGTGTGCCCTTGTGTTTGTAATTTCCTAGATGGAGGGGGTGAGATTGAGGGTGATAAATAATAATGCAGGATAAAATATAACAATCACAATAATATGCAATCTCACAAGCACACAAGGATTTTTAGGTGGAAACCCAAACCCGGGTAAAAACCACCACCTAAGCCTCTCGACTTAGGATTTCCCGATCAACCTAGTCGATCAAATCCACTAACTGAACTACTTAAAACGAGGGTAGTTCAATTTCAATACAGCCGACAGTACTTTGTACAAGGGTAATGTACCTCAAACCTCTCCTTTTCACGGGGAGTATTTTGTCTCACAAGGAAGACAGGAATTCGCAAGGCGAATACCCAAAAAAGACAAAATTACAGAATATCCTATAGATCCCAAAATAGGTGTAAATCAAACTAGCTCCTATAGGCTAAAGAACTTCCCTTAGATGGAAGTGATGCGACGTCGAGTCGACAACTTAATGGTACTCTCGGATGGATGCTAGAGGTTTGGAGAGCAAGAACTTATAGATAATTTTCTTCTTCACTTGGACACAATATGGTGTGGAAATAGTTTCTCAAGGTGTATTTAGCTTAGGAAGGGTGTGATTATGTCGGATTCGCATGCGAAAAGGTTTGGATTTTGGAAAACCCGTCGTCGTAGTTCGATTCGCGAGAAAATCCGTTGATTAGATAAAATTTATAATCGAAACTCAAAATGTGAGTCCCTGGTCGAACACGAGGAGGCGGACATTTGGTTTTATGAAATCCATGTTTCGCTTTTTATTTATTTTTGTCGTTTTTGTCTTTTCTTTTTTTTTTGGTATTTTTAATAGGGCAAGAGATCAGGTTGATGAAACCTAGCTAATCTACTTGCAAAATAAAAAGAGAGAGACAGAGAGAGAGGGAGAAACAATCATATATTTTTATATTGAAATGTTTATTACAACTAGGAAAGCGGGAAAACTATACTACGAAAGCAATGAAGATAGAAATAGGTGAGAGAAATCTCCCTCGACGGTCGCTTGGAGGATGACTCACTCTGATGTCGCCTGGAGGAAGGTGGTGAGGAGCGGGACAAACGAGGACGGAGGGCGGGGCAGGACGGTGTCGCTGCGAGGATCTTCTTCCTAAAGGAAGGTGAGTAGACGACCATGGGATGCTCCATGAAGGGGGATGAGAGGTGGGAACAAATGCTTGTTTTCTACTCTAGAGGAGCATCCTGGGCTTGGGACAAGCTTTCTTTAGGGCCTTAGAGGTGATGAGGAGAAGAATGGAAGAGATGAAGAAGAAGGGAACGTGTAGGGGTCCTTTTCTAGTGAAGGGAAGAGGGCAATTCATGTAAAGGGCATTTAGTGACATCAAAGGCATCGCTATAGATCCACGCCAGCCAATCTCCCAAACGTCGCTAAAGCTTGCTGGCACTCATGCTCTATCCCCGTTGGAATCTGCTGGAGGAGGCGTAGCTGTTGGATCGAGATCTGAGGGCTCAGCTGCGCCCACTGATTGCGCCCCTTTGAAGGCGCACCCGCTAGAGTTGAGAAGATGCACGCGCATTGCTGGATCAGTATCGGATGGCTGACAACGCCAGCAGACGTCTTAAAAACTTGCCTGCGTTTGATCGCGCGAGTGATTTCACGTGATTGCACGCGTATGCTAATCTGGCCCATGGGATTGCACCACGTGGAAGCTTTGTGGTCGCTCGATGAAGATCTGGCAGTTGAATTTCAATTGATGCGGTGGGCACGCTTCAATGGGATTCGACCCTGCGCCACTTGATCTGCGAAGAGTGCTCAGCCAATGCACTGAGCCTTCCTTTGTGTCGCGAAGAGGAGAGCAGTGCGAAGGCCTCTCAGCCGTTGGATCAAGATCCAACAGCTGGGAATGGAGGTCGTCAATGAAGAGTGGGGCCTTCAGTTGCTACTGGCTGGTGTTAGGCGGCCTAGATGGCTCCACATGGTGCCATTTGGGCCATCCGTCTTCTTCTTTTTGTAGAGGGTGCTACGGAGCTTTGATTGAGATGATTTCTGCGTTGTCGGACTAGGATCATCACTTTAGATCCATCCGTACGATCAGATTTTTCATCTGAAGTCCATGTGGATGTCACATTGTCCCCCTAGCCATTGATCTTCCTCGGACTTCATATGATGCTACGGGACTCTGATCTAGATGATTTCGGAGGCGTTAGACTCGGATCGTCGTCCTGATCAGATCCATATGGTCCAATCGTCCATCCGAGGCCCTAAAATAAATCCTCTTCTCTCTTGACCATAAAAAGGACCTAATTAACTTAAAATATATACAACTACTCTAAATGCAGAATGATGCATGCTATGCAATATTTATAACATGAAATGCAAATCTAAGCCTAGGAACATGCATGATTAGGCATTTTAACCTAAATAGATGTGTCTATATCAGGGTGCTCATCTATTTATAGAGGTCCTAAGAAAGCTTTGGAAGGCTTTGGAAGTCTCTTATAGCCATTGGGAACAAGGCTCAAGAGAGTGGTCCAAAATCCCACTGAAGTCAAGGTCATTTATGATTTTGACAAGGTTATCAGACGTCTGATTTTATGGTCAGACATTTGGGTCATCGTTTGATCTAAGGTTCTGCCATCTGATCTAGAAGGGTGGATGATCTGATTAGGGTTGGATCAAGACGGATGTTTAAAACTTACTTTTAAGGCGTCCAGGATACTAATCAGACGTCTAATCCTAAGATGGCTTTCTTCCTGTTTTCACAAGATTGAAATAGGGTTCTAGTATCTTTTAGGTCAGATGACAGGTTGGTTGTTTGGCAAAGTCTCTGGACGTATGGAAAGACAATCCTATGTGGGAATGGATTTTCTGAGAGGCTTAACGGCTAAATCCTCTGACAAAAGTGATTTGGGTCAGATCTTATTCTAACGTCTATTTATCAGATGGCTAGGATGATCTACAGAGGTCTGAAAGTGTTATAGGATTAATTATAAGGTAATCTCCGAGGATCATCTTCTGACAATTGATGAGTCCATTTTAATGGACTATTATTACGCCTAAGTTAACTTTAATCTTACCTTTTAGATTTGTTAATAACTAAATTAAGTTATAGAATGTTTGCATGCATCATTATTTAAGTTTACATTTATTTTATAGCATTCTAAAACTTAATATGTAATAATTTTATGTTTTTATGTGTAGGAAGAAGATTTGGCAAAAGAATAAGGAGGGGAGAGTAAATTACCCTTTCAACTGGCAGCATTTCTTTTCCCCATTCTCCGGACACCCTCAACAGCCGTCGGTCAAAAATAGAAAAGGGATTTGAAAATCCCTTAATTGGTGCACGCGGGAAGAGAGGAGTTAAAAAGAGGAGGCGGAGAAAGGACCGAGATTGGCATCTTCCCCCTGTGGGGAACTGCTTCCCCGCGTGCACTGTGCACCCCATTCTCCCTTTTAGTGCCATCACCACATCCTCCCTTCCAATGCCATCACCAGACCGTCCACCTTGCGCTCTTGCAGGTGCGCACCCATCTCCAGCCACCTCTCCAATCACCGCACCAGCCTGTACCACGCCCTCCAACCAGCCAGTAGGCGGCACCCCTCTGCAGACCTGCCTTGCCTCACCAGCCGCTCCATCCAGCGCTCCCTCCAGCCACCCCTGAAGGCGCTACGCGCATTCACCACTATCAGGCCAGCATCCGCAGGCGCTGCATAGCTGCTCTGCTCACCCGCGCACCTGCCAAGCACCGCAGGCACCGCACCAGCGCCCGCTTTCGCACCCGCAGTGCTTCCCCTCTCTGCAGACCGCCCTAGCCACCTGCAGGTGCCCGCTCCTTCTCCACCTTACGCGCCCGTAGGCACGTGCCTCAGCCTCCACTGCCTTCAGGTGCACCACCAGGCACCCGCTCCACCTTTCCTGCTCCCGCAAGCGTGCCCTTCTCCAGTGCCTGCAGGCTCTCGCTGCCACCTTGCACGCTCCTGCACCGCCCACCTTCACCTGCCGGGCTGCGCCCTACTACAGTGCGCCCCTCCCTTTCGCCCGCACACCCGCACGCGTCCAGTGCTCCCACCAGCCGCTCCAGCCAGCGCCCCATCTCGCATAGCGCCCCCCCTCCGCAGGTGCTGCATCCCCTCACCTTGTCCGCTCCCACAGGCGCACCCTTCTCCAGCGCCAGCAGCCGCTCTGCCTCACGCCTAACGCCTACAGGAGCTCACGCACCACACCTCCAACGCCTGCAGACCTGCACAGCCACGCCTCCCACAATGCCCCCTTCTGCAGGCACACACCGCCCACCGCGCCTTCCAACCAGCTCGAAGGCTTTGCACAGCCACACTGCCCCACAGGCGTGCCTCCTTCGGCGTTCTTCTCTATCAGCCAGCCACCTCCGGCCATCTCCGTTGACGTCGCAACCTCCACCAGATCGGCCTCGTCTTCGCCAACCTCCCTTGCGGTTAACAGCCCCACCGGTGCTCTCTCTCTTGAGAGGAGAGAGAACAAATGCTCTGTTTTGACATCAATTAGTTATTACATTTGCTTCCATTGCCAAAACTTGATTTTTGATTTATTATTTTATTAATTGAATGAATTTATAGCCAAGCCCCTTTAGTTTACTCCAATTAATTAGCCTATCAAATTGCATGATTATCTTCCCCCATATATTAGCTTTGCATTAAATGGTGATATTATGCTTTACATTGGATGCCATTGAATATTTTGGGGTTGATTGATTTTATAGGAGTATTCTAGTAAAGGAGAATCTACGTGATTGGTCCATATTTTTTCAGAAATTGGTTATTTGATTCATCTATTAGTGTTCTTTCTTTGGGATTCGAATGAATGAATGAAATTACTTTTAAATAAACAAGAGGAAAATTTATCATGAATTTATTGGTCTATTCCTTCCTATGGATATGACATCCGTTATTATGGTTTAAATTCATATCTGTTTAATCTTTGATTGAGAGATTTTCCACCACCTTTTGTGCTGCAACGATTTATTATCTTAATATTAATTATTCAAAGTGAAAATCGACTCGTCAAATTGGCGCCGTTGCCGGGGAGGCAACAGATGCAATAGATTCACGTTATTATTATTATTTTTTGAATATTCTGAGTTACACAATCATCTGATCATTCTTATTATTGTGCGAGGAAGCTGACACGGCGATAGGTGCAGCAAAGCGATGACATTGACCCTGAATGACGTGTACGGCAGAGACGATCTTTTTGGTGGACCTTGACGCCACCTGGAGGCCAGAAACAGGAACTCGTGGGCCTTGATCCCATGCACATAAGCTTACGGAGAAGCCTATTTCTGATTTAATCAGTAGATCTTAGTTAGATTTAGTTTAGATAGACATTAGAATTTAATTACTGTATTTTGGACCCTTGTAGGGTATTTTTGGGAACGTGTTTCCAGTGCCTCTTTATTTCTTATCGCTCTTGTATGTGGGAGTGTATTTTTGGGAGTGTGTTCCCATTTATTTAGATTCTAGGATTGTTTGAACTGCATGTTTGTTAGTTAGTTAGATTAGGTATGCTTGCTTAGTACTATTAAAAAATATATGTATATAAAATAATAATAATAATAATAATAATAACAATAATATTCGAACTGCCTGCTAGAAGTTGCATATCTATAGGACGATCATCTAGGACTAAAGGAGCAGCATCTAGTTTATTTTTATTGCATTGCATTCATTATTGCACGAAGAAAGCTGAAGTAAGGTACGTCTTCTCTTGAGCATCAATTACGTGTCATGCATATGCATTGAACCTAAATCCAAGATCACTAAAGTGCTTGAATCAAATTAATTTAGTGGTCACTTTAAAAATTGGGATTGCTAAGAGGTTGGACCTTAAAATCTGTGACTGAAAATTGTGTGCAAAAGGATCCTGTTTGTGAAATTTCAAAAATCAAAACACAATCGTATATTTGCATACTTGAGACACTGTGCATCTCACACATAAGGTCACTAGATAAATTTCTACCTCTCTTCTTTTGCACCACAAGGGAAGTTAGTCGGAAATCAACAAGCCTATCCACCAAGTTACTTCGGTTCCTCGTGTGTGGGCTCGATTCGAGACTTCCATCCCTTGCGAGTAGGTTATAGGCACTAGCGAAGGTTGGCCTAGGAAGTGTAATTTTTTGCAAAACTTGTTTGGCCACCAATTGAACATTTAATTCTAAGACCTATAATCTACTAAAAATAAGATCCCACTGAATTTGCATTTGCTTTGACAGTAGAACTCTCTAGGAAGTTTCTGCTTGAATTCTGAATTCTGTTAAATCCTAATAGAGTTAAAATTGTTTTGCTTAAAGAAATGGATTACCCTTACTCCTATCATTTAGATCATCAGAGTCAATACTTCCCATCTTTTAATTAGGATCCCATGCCTCGAGCGTATCCATCTTTTGATGGGTACATTGACAATTCATGGGATCATTCTTATCCTAGGAGTACTGGCTTGATAACTCCCACTTTTGAGCAGAGCCTAGGAGCAGGATTTCCCAACCCTGAAATCCCTACTTCCATGCAAACACCCAAACCTCCCACCCTTCATGATTTTCCGTATTGAGGTTGGACCGATACCCCTAGACAACCAGAGCCTGAAATTGACTATCCTCCCCAACCTGATAATAGTAACCTCTCCTCTTTTATGATAGAAATGCAAAAACAGCAAAAGGAAATGATGGAATCAATGGAAGAGATGTTGAGGAGTAGTCAACAGTTAAACGAAGAAATAAGACAACTTAGCTACACGCTTCCCAATAATCCTGATCCCTACCCATATGATCATGATCATGAAAATAATTCTGAGGAACCTAATAACAATAGGGATCCAATTTTATGTAGCTATCACTTAGACTCTCCCAATGAGACACGGCCACTAAAGGACAACGATCATAGTGATTATCCACCTGAACTATATTGGAGTCAAAAGTAAGGGAAGATGGTACCTCTTGAGGACCTTGACCCCAATGACAGTATTCTCCTTACCCCTACTAATCCGGGTTAAGGTTATATTGTTCCTATCACTTCCCCTCTTAATTATTTGGTGGAATCCCATTCTACCCTTAGTGAGCCTACTCCTGACCTTCCACTTAGGGAATCAACACCTACCATTCAGTATCCTGAGGATTTAAATGCACCCAATGAAGGTGACCCTAACAGAATGGAGGATGAATTAGATCAATTTTGGTCTCAGGGTTATGAAGAGTCTATTTCAGAGGATGGGGATGCCCCAATAGAGGAACATGGACTAAAAATCTGGAGTGAACCACAGGAGAATTATTTATCATTTGAGGATTTACCTCTAGAGGATAGAAATAATATGATTCAATCCAGATTCCTCCCTTCTTTTGAGAGTCATCCTCCATCAAAACAGGAGTTGCTATTAAAGGAGGAAAAGCAAAATAGTGAGAAGTCTATGGGAGACTCTCGGGGACAAAACATGTCAATCGAGGATTTATACCCCTAGAAGAATAACAAATTCAGTAATATAGGCTTGTTTCAAAACATTAAGACTGATCCTCCTTTGGGAATAATTGAGGATACTGATCCAACTCCTAATGAATCACATATACACCCCGACAAAAATTTGAGTGAACCAAACGAAGTTGGGGATGAGCTGAATGATAATGATTCTGACATTTTGACCCTGCTATCAAAGATTTGTAATTTGGAGTCTACCCTTGATTCAAATATGACTCTGATCATTAATGCTAGGCAGGGTAATATGCAGATGTCTACAACTGTTAGGGAGTCTACACAATCTGAATCATTGTTGGAATTAGACCTAACACTAACTAAGCCCCCTCATTGGACTTAACCATTACCTTCCAACACTACAAACAACCCTTATACTCCCTAACCGATCCTTGGCTCAGATCTCTGCTCATGTACATTGTTTCTAGAGAACATATCAGGCCATTACATCCTTGGCTAGAATGGCGAGTGTGGATTGATGCTTGTACTTTTACTCTCGCTATTCAAGGGTTTGAACTAATAATGTGTATATCTTTTAAAACCCATCCTGTTCTGGAGGATCCTTGTTATCCTCCACTTATTCATTTTGGGAGGTCCCTTTTCATATTCCATTTATTATTCCTAGACCTCCCAAGGTAGCCAACGAGGTTCTTCGCTTTCATATCTTCTGGCGAGCATTTGCTATTACGTTGCATCATTAGCTTGCCAACATCCGTGGCTACCTATTTTCTAGGCCCGCACTATTACGCATATTTTTAGGGCCTAGCTTTTTCTATTTGGAACCAGACTTATAGGTTCCTTCTAAGTTTGGCTGCTGACAGAAAATGCAGTGCTTGTTGGGAGGCAACCCAGCGGTCTGAATAACACCGTCATCAGGTGATTTCTTTCCTTTCTCCTCCTGTTTTAATTTTACAATGGGGACATTGTAGGATTTATGCATGGGGGGGTGCATTTGCATTTTAGGAAGTATTCATGCATTTAGGTTAGCATAAAAAAAAAATCCTCTTTTCTTGAGCTGATTAGGTTAGCCTTAGCAAAATACCTTTGTCTTGGGAGGTTTTTCTTCCTGAATTATTTCTTAAGTTTAGAATGCAGTACATTTATTTCACGTGCACGTAGACTTGGTAATGGATCCTTGAGGAAAACCAATAAGCATTTGTAGTTTATTGAACCCTTGGATAGTTAATAGGGAGTTAGGCATACTATCTTTTAGTAGATCCACCTCATATTTGTGAGAATAAAGTAGAGAGATTACTGGTGCGCTAAGTCTAGTGTAAGGATTCTTAAGTTTTGGATAATTAGATGATGATACTTTAGAGTTAGGCGTAGTTTTCACTCTCTGTTCCTGTGTGTGTACTTTGTGTGAAGTCCTGAGAGTCACCAAATAAGGCAGATACACAGAGATTGAGTCTTAATAAAGCTATAACTATGGTGGATGGTTACGACTGTCCTTCATAGAGTCCTCGGCTGAAGGAAGGTATAGTGTCAAAGGTCAGAAATACGTCTGTCCTATCTATTCCTTCCCGGTGCCAAGAATAGGCACTCCCACCAAATAAGCCACACAATATCCTCCTGACCATCATCATCTCGAATAATGCCTTATAAATAAAAGTCCGTGTCTTATTATGTTGATTTATATTATATAAAAAAAAGAGAAAAGAAAAGAAGAAAAAAAGAAGAAACAGAAAAAGAAGAAATATTTATGTTGAAAAAAAAAAAGAAAAGGGTCCAAGTTATAATGTAACATTTTTTCTGAGGCAACAGAACACTTTTCGCGTTCCACCAAATATGACCCATACCTACCTTTTAGTATTTCTGATTGCCCGAATACTGGTTGAGTACTTTAACTTAGTTGTAGAGTTATTAGGACTTTAATTGAAGTGTGGATGCCATGTGAGGCCACCAAATAGTGAGTACAATTTCTAAATCTGGCGAGATTTGTGATCTCAGAAAGAAAAAGAAGAGGGAGTGCTCAGGAACATCAACAGAGCACAGTTGTATAGCCTCTCTCAGAGTTGACTTGTTTAATAGTCTAGAGATCTAGAGTTTGCAGTACTAGACTATATGTAGCACCAGATGAGTGTGTGCCACCAAATACAAATCTATTCAACTTAATATCTCCTACCTAAGCCAAGCGCCGGGGTCAAATTACAGATTATCCTTTGCTTTATCCCCGAGGAAAGTAGTTGCCTATCCCAACAGCAATATTTACCAAGGGTGAAGTACAAACTTCCAATGTGAATTGGCCTTTTTCAATTGGATCCGTTTCCTAGGCTACTATCACTTTACATTTGTCTGGATTTCTAAATTTTGAAATAAGAAAAGAAGAAACCTTCTGGTTACTTCCATTGTTTTTCACTTTTTGCTAGGGACTAGCAAATCTTAGGCATGGGGGTATTTGATGAGTCCATTTTAATGAACTATTATTACGCTTAAGTTAACTTTAATCTTACCTTTTAGATTTGTTAATAACTAAATTAAGTTATAGAATGTTTGCATGCATCATTATTTAAGTTTACATTTATTTTATAGCATTCTATAACTTAATATGTAATAATTTTATGTTTTTATGTGCAGGAAGAAGATTTGGCAAAAGAATAAGGAGGGGAGAGTAAATTACCCTTTCAACCAACGGCATTTCTTTTCCCCATTCTTCGGGCACCCTCAACAGCCGCCGGTCAAAAATAGAAAAAGGATTTGAAAATCCCTTAATTGGCGCACGCGGGGAGAGAGGAGTTAAAAAGAGGAGGCGGAGAAAGGACCGAGATCGGCATCTTCCCCCCTGCGGGGAACTGCTTCCCCGCATGCACTGTGCACCCCATCCTCCTTTCCAACGCCATCACGCATCCTCCCGTCTAGCGCCATCACCAGACTGTCCACCCTATGTGCTCGCAGGTGCACACCCATCTCCAGCCGCCTCTCAAATCATCGCACCAGCCTGCACCACGCCCTCCAACCAGCCAGCAGGCGCTCACCCCTCTGCAAACTCATCTCGCCTCACCAGCCGCTCCATCCAACGCTCCCTCGAGCTGCACCTAAAGGTGTTGTGCACCTTCACCATTGCCAGGCCAGCACCCGCAGGCGCTTCATAGCCGCTCCGCTCACCCGCACCCCTGCTAAGCACCGCAGGCACCGCACTAGTGCCCGCCTTCGCACCCGCAGCGCTTCCCCTCTCTACAGACCGCCTTAGCCACCTGCAGGCGCCCGCTTCTTCTCCACCTTGTGCACCCGTAGGCGCGCACCTCAGCCTCCATCTCCTTCAAGTGCACCACCAGGCGCCTGCTCCACCTTACCCGCTCCCGCATGCACGCCCTTCTCAAGTGCCCGCAGGTGCTCGCTGCCACCTTGTGCACTCCTGCACCACCCGCCTTCACCTGTCAGGCCGTGCCCTACTGTAGTGCACCCCCCCTCTCGTCCGCACACCCGCAGGCGTCCAGCGCTCCCACCAGCCGCTCCAGCCAGCACCCCATCCCGCATAGCGCCCCCCCTCTGCAGGCGCTGCATCACCTCACCTTGTCTGCTCCCGCAAGCGTGCCCTTCTCATGCACCAGCAGTCGCTCTGCCTCACGCCCAACGCCTGCAGGCACTCACGCACCGCACCTTCTCCATCGCCTACAGACTTGCACAGCCACGCCGCCCATAGCACCCCCTCCTGCAGGCACACAACACCCACCGTGCCTTCCAACTAGGCCGCAGGCGCTACACAGCCACACTACCGCACAGGCGCGCCTCCTCCGACATTCTCCTCCGTCAGCCGGCCACCTCTAGCCATCTCTGTCGACACCGCAACCTCCACCGGATCGGCCTCGTCTTCGCCAACCTCCCTTGCGGTTAACTGCCCCGCCAGTGCTCTCTCTCTCGCGAGGAGGAGAGAGAGAAAATGCTATGTTTTACATCCAATTAAAAATTACATCTAATGCCATTTCCACCAGAAATTAATTTTTGATTTATTATTATTTTATTATGTCAAAATTGCACAGGCACACTCATATTTTCTGATAATTGCACGTTATTGTTATTCACCTATTTCAAGATTGGTTTTAGGATTAACATGTGCACCAATTTTCTCTAGTATATGTCAATTGAAAATTACATAAAATCATCATATATTTATTGAAGATTTCAGTGAGAGAAAATTACACATATACCCTTATATTTTTGAGTTATTGTGAATCTTCTTTCCATCACATTTTACGTCAGATTTGATTAGGGATTTAGCACTTAACTGAAAGAATACAAAATAATCAAGAGTTTATTGCATAATTGCCTCCCTGTGAACACGACCCGCTCTTCTGTGAGGTTATTTTTTTTTTATTATTGATTAGTCAATTTTTCCACCACTTAAATACTACAATGTATAGCGAAAAGTCGACTCATCAGCAATCCAATGGTCCTATTGTTGGACGTTTGTCATTGGCATCAGATGTCTTCTAAGATGTCTGGAATATGGGCTAGTCGTTTGAAATTAATGGACAGAAAGCACTAAATCCAACCTAAG
Organism: Thalassia testudinum; assembly: GCA_037157565.1. Taxonomy (NCBI): domain Eukaryota; kingdom Viridiplantae; phylum Streptophyta; class Magnoliopsida; order Alismatales; family Hydrocharitaceae; genus Thalassia; species Thalassia testudinum. The sequence goes on from JAZHRO010000031.1 coordinate 97,908,153, forward strand.
TGTTTGGACGTCTAGACAAAAGGTCAAACGTTGTAAAGATCAAGATCAGATGTCTGATCAGGCTGTCTGAAGCCTATTTTGGTTTTTGATTTTTCTAAGTGTTTGTCTAAGAGTTCTAGTGAGGTGCAAGGCTTCCTAGGACTAAGGTAGGGTACTTTGGGCTCTTTACAAGAATCTAAAGAAACAACAGAACAAAGTACAAGACAAGAATATAAGGTACAAGAAAGAATATTTCTATCATATTCTTCATCTCCTTTCTTCAAGCTCTCGCTTCCAAGCGAAGCTCGTTCTCCTCCATCAAGTTCCTCCAATCTGCCATGGATGCAAGCTTGAGCTCCTTCACACTTCTATCCAATTGCATTTATCTTGAAACTTGTACACTCAAATGCAAATGTTAAATCAAAAGTATTTTGTTATGATCAAAACTGACGATCATGGTGCCCCTGTACCAATAGAGTTGACCTCAAGATAAAAAAGGGAAAGAAAAAAGCTAACAATCTGTAGTAAGGCAAACTCAAAGATAAGGTTCAAAGAAGTAAAGCGTAATTAAATGCTTCAAAGAAAGTAAAGTTTTCAACCTTGTTGCCCACTTGACAAGTCAGCACCATGAGTAAAAATGATTAGAATTTTAGTTTCAAACTCGGTTCTATTTTATCGTTGGTGGTTTTGTGTCTCGACTTTGTGGGTATGTCAGCTACAAACCCTCAGTTGACCAACTCCTCCACTAGGGCGGCTTACGGGTTTACAACCTTGTTGCATATTGTAAATGCAACCATGATTCCTACAAAAGTGAGATTTTCTGGTTTTCTTTTATTTTGGCTCGAGGACTAGCAAAATTTAGACATATCGGTGTGATTACATAACAATTTTGTATAATTTCACCACTTGTTTTTTTCTATTTTGTGAGTATTTTTTGGATTTTTATTTTACATTTTTAAATAAGCTGATTTCTTTAATTTTTAATGCATGAGATAAAAAATGAGGGAAAAACATATCCAATATTCGTCTCAAACGAAAGAATACAAGACAAGAAGGTCAATCGCAAATAAAGAAATCGAAAAAAATACTCATGCAAAGCAATATTGAACGACAAATAAAGAAATAGGAGAAAAGAAAAAAAGGAGAGAAAAAAAAATTAACATGTATATTTGTGTTTAGGGATTAAGTCGCTCCTCTCTCTCAACCATTTGATGCATGCACCATTGAAGTCTGATGGAAAAAAAAACCCAATCTCATTCCTAATAAAAAAATCAAAGGATATTGTCATTCCTAATGGGATTTCGACTTTTCGATGTCCTATAAAAATGTCATATTTTGGAGTAAGGAATTCAATATTAATCCTAATTATTTTGGAAATGAGAAGGCTATAACCCCCCTCAAGAGGCATCTTACATTCTCTTTCAAGTCTCTCTTCCACCTTACTCCTTCGGGCAGGCAATCCTGGGAGGCTGTTGATGCTCCTCCACTCTGTTTATTATTCCTCTTAAGTTTCAATTCTAATATTTTATTTATTACTTTCCGGATGTAGTAATTAATTCTTATAACTATTGCTTTAGTTATTAATAAAAAAAACTCATTTATGCAATTACTTTTCTTGTTCCTTAGTTATTAGCATGTCTAGTTCATTATTTGCTTGCTTGGTTTGCATTTGCATTGGTTAAACAATTGCGTATATTTTTTTAATTTTTATATTAGTTTTCTTACATTAGGATAAGATGCACTATTAATTACGTTTATGAATTAATAGGAGACTAAACTCTCAATTTTCACTCAAAACTAAGTTATAAAATGCACGAAATAAATTCATAAATAATTTTTAAGATTAACTAGTAATAATTTAAGGACCTGAATGCAAAATATTTTTACTTTTTTCTCATGAGTAATTTACGTAGGAATTTTTTTTGGGATGCTAAACTAACTTGAAAAAATTGAACATAGAAGTTTTAGAATTTTTCGATGTATGAAAACTAATATAAATTTAGAAAAATGTACACAATTATTTAACTGATGCTAATGCAAACTAAGCAAGCAAATAATGAACTAGACATGCTAATAATGAAGGAACAAGGGAAGTAATTGCCTAAAAGATTTTTTTCATTAATAACTAAAGCAAGAGTCACAAGAATTAATAATTACAACTAGAACGCAATAAATAAAATATTAGAATTAAAACTTAAGAGGAACAATAAACAGAGCGGCAATGATGGGGATGGAGGATGGAGATGGAGGTGCACATCAGCAACCACCAGAAGAACAGCAATGGTGACCTTCTAGGGTCGATTGCTTAGAGGAGGATCAAGGTAGAAGAGAGGCTTGAGAGAGAATGTAAGATGTCTCTCAAAGGGAGGGTCTTAGGGGATATTTATAGCCTTCTAAATCCCAAAAGAATTAGAATTAATATTAAATTCATTACCCTAAAATATGACATTTTTATAGAACTTTAAAAGGTCCAAAATCTTATTAGAAATGGGATTGTCCTTTGATTTTTTTTCACAAATAAGGTTTAATTTTTTTCTTTTCTTTTCCTTTTTCTTCCACCAGACTTCAATAGTGCATGCATCAAATGGCTGAGAGTGAGAGAGAAGAGCTATGTGAAAGCGTTGGGGGGTGAATAGTGCTTAAAGCGGTAAATCAATTTTAATTAAAAATAATTCAGCAGGGAATAGAGGTAATTCATATTACAAAAGATTCATAAGCCACAACATAATATTTATAGTGGAAACCTAAAATTGGGAAAAACCACTACCTAGGTCTCCCAACCTAGGATTTTAATCTTAGTCAATCTCGAAATACTAAATAGTACTTATGGAGTACCGACCTCTTTGTACAAACCCTCTTGATTCTCCAATCAAGAGTAACCCCTCTCACTTGAGCAAAGAGAATCCACAATTCGGGCCCTCAGATTTACAAGATAGTAAATGGAGAGAGAACTGAAATCAAAAAATAGATTTTCTACTCCTAAGGATAACCCCAAAAGGATTTGCTAATAAATGAATGAAAGAGCTATCTAGGATGCATGAAAGAACTTCCTTAGTGAATGTGAGAAGATGGCATAGCTAGTAGTTGAGGTGGTTGAGCTCCAAGGAAGTTAAGCTTCAAGATCAAGAGCTCAAATCACTTCCAAGAACACCAAAATTCGAATTTAGCTGAATGTAAGCTTGTTTGTGCTTTTGAATGTGGTTTAGGGTGTTCTTTAACCTCCAAAGAGTGGGAAATGTACTCATATATATAGAGGGGTGTTTGGACTATGATGGGTGTGCACAAACTCTCTTATCAATGTTTAAAAAGTTTCCCAAATTATCTTGCCAACAGCTAATGAGTTGGTAAAAAAGTGCTTTACCTAACGTTAAGTATATGTTATCTAACGATAGTTAAACTATTAATGTTAGATGCTCAGTTAGGTACAAAGTTCTCTATCTCCTGATCACACCTTAGCTGACACAGAAGAGTTTATCTAATGTTAGGACATACTTGTAATGACACAAAGATAATGACAAATATAACCCATTTAATACTTATGGTCAATCGACTCTAAAGCACATGATCTTGCCATTTTCTCCTTTTTCCAACAGGTCCAAGTTGGCTCCCTAATAAATGGGCATGACCCATTTATTGTTCACCATGAACCATAAGCCTTCCCTCAAGCTTTCTTTTCACTAAAAGTAAGCAATAAACCAAGATACCTTTTATAGCTTCGAACTCCTTGGGCAGCCACCATAACCTACCTTCTCTTTATGCAAAGAAAGTCTTGCAATTGTGAAAATTGGTTGAAAACCATTAACTTGTTTAAATAATATTCAATCGTTAAAAAATAGTTATCCTTTGTTAAAACAATAAGAGAACAAAAATGTGCTCATTATATAAGTTCTCCATGCACACACACAATGAGAGAGAATAAAGGAATGTTATTACGAAATAAAGTTTCATAAGAAATTGTGAGAAGTTTCTATACTAAATAAGTTTGTGAAATGCAACAGTGTAAGAGAATGGCAATTAGACAAGGAGTTTATAGAGAATCATCCATATTCGAAACATTCAAGAAATTCAAATATAAACATGAACATTATCACAAAAGATCCTTAAAAAGATCTTCCATATGCATCAAGTTTGCATGGTTTAATAGTCAGACTAGTTAATTAATTAATTCACAATTATAATTGGTGTTAGAAGTTCCAATGATTTCTCACAGACTTTTTTTTTCTCATAGTAACGTATTTACTTGTGTGTATTGCATGAACATACATGTGTATATTTGTGTGTATGTATGTATCTATGTATAGGAGAATTATCAAATGGACTCATTTTTCTCAACATGAGCATTCACACAAGCAACACATTTAGTGACACAAATTATTATGAATGGACATATAATCAAATAAAATTACTAGAGGTGTTATTTAATCGAGCTATTATGATTAAAGTGAAAAAATAAGAAAAATAACAAACATGTTACTCGTAGCAATTACACACATAACTTCTAACATAATAACTAAATTTCTATGTAAGAGTATCATCTACAACGTGTAAGCATTAATTGAAAGCCATTAACTTGCAATACAATGATACTTACTTATAACGTTTATTGGGTCACTTTTTTTTTATTATTCTCAACAAGCATAGGTTTAGCAAAAGTACTCGAGTTAACCACACCAAGTGCAATTGATCACACATGACATATGAGTTTTACTAGGTTCCACCTCTAGTGGGTGCACCTCCTAGGGAACCTAGAGCTTCCAATTCACTAAGTATGGTGGTGGAATGAGGTGTCAAAGATTACAAAATTGCTTCTTAGGAAAGCATATTGGCCTCCCTTTATAATGAGACTTCGAATTTGTCTATTTTGACAATTAACATGGATTCTTCAAGCGAGGTTGCCTCTTCAATGAGGGAAACAAATTTTAGGGTTCTTTTCTTAAATGGTGATTACTAGAATTAGCTCACTCTAAAGGGAGCCTACTTGGTGATAGGTGATCCCAATTAAGTTATTCCTTTTGATCTAGAGGACGCTAGAGTAGTGTTCTCTCTTTAGCAAGTGCAAGCATTCTTCAATTGATGACGAGTTTGTCAAGTTCTACTTAATGGGTTTGTCCTTGGCAGGTCTGCCAATGCCATTTATGCCAGGCACCCACCCAGTTGACTTGTCCATAGTGGGTATTCTAAGATTAAGCGAGTTTATTCCCTTTCTAGGATTCATATTGAGTATAGAGGATTTTAAGCTATTTAGTCTCCTTGTCACATGCCTAGCATGTGATCATCAAAAGTTAAATTATCTCTTATAAAAACAACAAAGTAACTTGTTTTTCTCATTTTGGAAAAATGAGTACTATGCTCAAAAGATATGTCATATATATATATACATATATATATATATATACATATATATATATATATACATATATATATATATATATATATAGGAAAAGTATTCATTGAGCACTGTGCTCATAAACTTACAAATAAGCCTATCATTGTGTCCGCTGGATGATATTTTCTGTTAATAAAAACCACTGCACATGTGAAAAGGTGGCTTAGAAAGCCACCCTTTGTATATGGAATGTACTCAATTAATTATTATGCTATTTCTGAAAAATATCTTTGCACATTAATGTCGACTTGTATTACAACTCTACATAAATCGTATTTAGAAAACAACTAATCAAATACTACATTATTATTGGAAAGTAAACATATCACATTAATGCTTAATCGTATTACAACTCTCTTCTTAATCAAAATGAATTTACATTACAAGATTTCACTTGTAATACAAATTCTTACATTTTTATTACAATAAATAATTGTAATACAAGTTCATCGTATTTATACAGGTTTATTTTCACTTGTAATACAAGTTTTTGTATTTTTTTATAGTAAATATTTATAATACAAGATTCATTAGTAATGCAATTCATATTAAATGTCATTATTATTAAGCACTAAATGCTTGTCTGTGCTACAAGTATAGCACATTTGTATTATAAATTTAGTCATTTTTTTTATTTTCATTGTGCTATTATGTTTAACGTAATTCGATGCTTACTATTACATGTTTACTATTTTATTACAAAACACTGAACATTTATTACAACTCACATGCTTATGCATTACAGACGTATTTATGTTATGTTACAATGATTGCTATTTGTTATTACAATACATTTTCATTAATTTAAGATGTCACTACAATAATTTGTACCTACACCAACGGTCAAAAACCATCGGTATAGGTAAAAAATACCGTCGCTGTTTGTCTAAGGACCTATTCCGATGGTCATTATTAGTGTTGTTTTAGGAGGTGTCACTGTAGGGTACTTTGACGGTAAAATCCATTGGTGTTGCATTTGGTGTTACAACGATAATCAACATTACAAGGTTGCACAATTTTATGTTTATACCAACAGCGACGGTTTTGACTGTCGGTGTAGATGCTATCACCAACACTTGTTTATGTTGGTGTAACTCCATATGTTTACTAGTGAGAAAAATTGTGAGCAAAATTGGCGATTTTATTCGTCACTACAATCGTCACAGTAGCTCTTTCATGTAATATTTAATCATATCCCCATTAAAATATATACCTACATTTACCTGTTTCTTTTGAACATCAATTATATATTACAATAAAAAAAAGCACATATCACCCACTAGTGTGGACCCCATCTCATAATAAGAAAGCTTTTATGGTAGTGTATTCCATGATACACAAAAGTCAAGGCAATCATGAAAAACTCAGTACTGGATCAAATCCCAAGTTTGATCATCAGAGTTTCACCTTAGAACAATTCTATGGAAATTAAATGGCAACTAAAGTCTCATTTACTGGTCAATGAAAATGCTGTGTGCATTGCAATCAAACCTTAAGAGGCATCCAATCAATACCATGAAGGAGGCAAGATTCTTTGTAGCATGCTCTAATGGTAGCAACAAATAATAAGATTCTCCATTGCAATCTATGCATTATCACCCTTCCTTGAACTTCCTAATGATATAATTTTTGTATTAATAAGAAAATCATCTCTTTAGTATACAAGTTTAAGAAACTACTTCTTAATTGTGATTTAGCACGAACAAATAACATGATCTAGGGATGTTATTCTATATATATCTTTTATGCACTTTATACACCTTCATGTCATTTTGCCCCAAAAACAGCTAACCAAACAACCTACAACACAACATTTCCCTGAAATTCAAAATACAAGTTGCATGATTGTCATGAAACACATAAGAAATTAACCTCATGTAATTATTTATGATTCTGTTGCACTTTATGACTGCATCCTTGAACAACCACCCATTTCTGCGTTTGCAATAAAGAAGTTCATAATACATAAAGATTAAAAAATGGATGCTTTAACTTGGAACAAAAAAAAAGATGCACTAGCCGGGAATCGAACTTGGGTCTGTACCGTGGAAGGGTACTATTCTATCACTAGACCACTGGTGCTATTCATGTTTCATGAACCTAAATCGACATAAACTAGGAATGATAAAAAAATGAATAATCTTGAAGTCTTTCCTAATAAATTCAAAAATAATAATTGTTTAAAGATTCAGTATTGAAAGAAATGATATAGGAAAAGAGTATTCAACTCGTGCAAGATTTTGAACTTTGCTTGTCTTGATGACAATGCTTTGCCGTTTCATGGATAAAGCCATTTATCATCAAAGAGGAAATATAAAAAGATTTTGATTTTATGATTTGATAGAACTATCAAGGAAAGATGGAATAGCATCAATCTACAATTCTATAAATAAGCCTCTCCATTTGTCTTTCACTCAATATTTCTATTCAAATCATTCACCTAATCAAATAAACAAACAAATAATCCACATCTTCTACACAATTATTTATCCTCCTTATCTAAATTAAGGTGGGGCCAAAGAGAATGACAAAAAATATGGACTTGTATAATTTCTTAATGCACGCATGTGTATAAACTTAGAAGGCAACTTCTAAGTATATAGAGCAATAACATTTTTTCTGATAAGATACCACTTGTTTTTAATTAACATCATATATTTCAAAACCCTGTGGGTAGTTGTACAGGAGTACTTGTTGAGCTTAAAACTGGATATTTATGTTAATTTTGGAAATATTTTGGAGGCATAACCATACATGAATCCAACTAAGACAAAATGCATATCTCATTAGCTTTGGAGGCATTCATTGGCTTCATTATGTATAAAAATGCACATCTCATCAAATAATCAAAAGACTTAACGAGCAACCTGCATAGAGAAGTTAAACTTCATGAACTCAAGCTGATATAAGAATAGTTGCACAAGTTAGCAAGCCCCTGCAGAATCAGAGAATTATAGTACATTTTAAGTAAACAAGTAGGCATGGGAACAAATAAAGAATTTTATAACATGAAGAGAGGTGAATAACTTTGCATGTGTGATCCATGTGTCATCAAGGATGAGGAGATATGCTTGTATTCTTGAAACTACAAATAGTTTAATTCTACCTAAAATACTGATAAGGTCCATTGTCTAGCAAATCAGATACAATCTCAAATTAATTCTGGAAAAAGCTAAAGCAGAAAGATGAGGTGGATAACAAGAGTTTGTTCATTTTTCTCAAAACAACCAAACAACATCATGCTAACTTTCTACATTTCAATCTGACTCCATTGAAAAAAAATCAAAGGTAAGGGATATTCACTCCATTGGAAAAAAAATCAAAGGAAAGGGATATTCAGTAGAACGACTCCCTGAATATCCATTGAGATGATTAGGAATGTTTTTGTTCATGATGTTCGTGATATAATGAGTTTTTGCAATTCTAACTGTGGCACAGGAGCAAGATGTATTCTTCCTTTTGTCAGATGCTTGAATTTGTTTGCTTGGATGTGTTAGTTTTCTAGTATATACAAGATGTATGTACTTTACAAGAATTTTACTTTAGCTTTCACATGTTAATTTGCAAATGTTCCGTAGACAGGTGGTACTTCCTTTCGGAGCTTCTCTGAGGAAAGCTTTTGATAAATGTTTATTCACAAGTGATGGTTCTATTAAGTTAATTTTCTCATCTCGGTATATCTTTCATATCTTTTTGATCTGACCAGATAGATATTGAGTAGCTGAACTAAAACTTCTAGGGTGAAATGGGTACAACAAGAGACACATGGAACATATCAATACTTCATCAAGGTAATATTGGATCTTTTGGATTCTCAATGTTTTCTAATTTTGATTGTCTGATTCACTTGATGTAATGGTAGATAGAAAATTACTTTTGAGCATTGTAAAATTTTGCTGCAAATTCATCTACACAAAATACCCCTGGAAGGTGTGTATTTCTTCTTGATGGTTTAAATTTTATTTGTTAGATAGAGACTTAACAGGTTCCTTTTCTGTCCTTGTAGATGGTTCCCACTACATACACCAATATTGATGGGCACAAAATACAATCAAATCAAGTGCCACTGCTTAGATCATGAATTTCTCCTTCATGGTTCTCTCCTTTTTGTGGTTGTGATTGATTTTTGTGAACTTCCTACTGCAATTCTCTGTGACTGAGCATTTCAAGAGTGGTGGTAGTGGGGCTGGTCATCACTTCCTTCCTAGGGTCATTTTCTATTATGATCTTTCTTTTATTAAGGTAAGCTCATTCGTGTGATCTTTGTATACAAATTGCATACTTGTTTTCCATATCTCCGGAGAACATTTATCTTATTATGAAACTTAATGACCTTTGATTTTGATATGGCACATGGAATGGTGAAAGTTGAAAAAATGAAACGTAAAGGCCATAAAAACTTTAAACTTGTGCAATTTTTATGTCAGTGGCTAAACAACAGTTATTCATCACTTATTTGATGTGTGCATCTTGTAGGTGACCATGACGGAGCAGGATACTTCTTTCCTTCACTTCTTGAAGAATGTCTGTGCAATAGTTGGAGGTACTATTTCCTCTCAGGTTTTTATCGTTTAGATGACTATTTTTCCCTTTTATTTCACCGCCGTCAATCAATCATCTAATTCTATCTAGTTTCCAATCCATCTCAAATGAAGGATTACTGTTTGCCTGGTCATTAGAAATGTTTCATTCCATTTGCCTTACTTGCCACCTATTGAATCTACGAGTTGTTATGCTATCGTGTTTGGTTTTGAAAACCTATCGTTGTAGTTTGAAAGCGAAGAACTCGTGTTCAACGAATAAAATTTATACTAGAATAAAAATCCCAAGTCGAATTCAGGGAGGCGGACGTTTGATTTAAAAATACGCATTTAATTTATTTGTCACGAAGTAGGTTAATTGATTATAAACTATCTATCTATTTACACTAAATAGAAGAGAGAGAGAGAGAGAATGAGAGAGAGAGAATATTACAAATAAAAACCAAAAAGAGATGTAGAATGAACATGGAATTCATTATCAAAGAGATTGTTCGTTCACTAAACATTATGACTAGAAAGTAGAAAATGATTACACTAGAAAGTAGTAAATCTACTCTAGAAAGCATTAAAAAGAATGGAGAGAGAATTATCCTCCTCGACGGTCGCTTGGAGGACGAGCCGGATGGGACGACACTTGGAAGACAAGGAACGGAGTAGGATGAAAGAGGACGAAGCGGGAAGAACGGGAATAGGGCAGCACGTTGTCATCGTCGTGGGATCCACTTCCTAAAGGGGGACGAAAACTTGACTTTATCTCTTGAGAGGCATCCCGGATGTGGGACAAGCTTCTCCTGAGCTTTGGAGAGGGAGAGAAGAGAAAGAAGGGATGAGAATTTTGTATGGAGGGGGTCTCCTTTTATATTTGTAAGGAGTGAGGGCAATTTGGTCTTTTTAATTTGAAAAAATTAATTCTAAACCTTTAGTGACGGATAAAATCGTCGCTAAAGGTCTGAACGTGGCCTTCGTGGGTGGCACCCACACGCCCGCTCGCCTCCCGCGTGTGAAACGCGTGTTCACGTTCCTGAATTCTCGGCCATTCGATCGCGAGTTCGAACAGCTGAGATGCGTCCTCGCTGTGCCTCAACTGCGCGCTCGCCTGCGTTTGATCCCGCGTTACGTGCAGGCGTCTGATGCAGCGTGAGCGTTATCGTGCCCGCGCAACTGCTCGATCGAGATTGAGCGGTCAATTGAGCTCCATCGCCGCGCCTCAGATCCCGCTCGCGTAGGCTCGAACGTGAGCAGCTGCGTTGCGTAAGCGCGTTCAACCAACGTGTTACAAGCACGTTTGTGTTGCACTTACGATTCGTGCACGCGCATCCACAGTCGTTGGATGCACATCCAACGGTGGAGAATTGTCGAAGAAGAGAGGGTGCGGTGGGTGTAGCGGTCAGTTGAGTGGTTGAAATGGTGCCACGTGGCACCATCTTAGCCGTTCATCTTCTGGGTGATGTAGATGGTGCCACGGTTGTCGGATTGAATCGATTTTCACGTCGTTAGGCTACGATCGTTGATCTGAATCCATCCGTGCAGTCGGATTTGTCTTCTGAAGTGCGAATTCACACCATCTTGGCCCTTGATGTTCTAGGGTTCCTCGGTCTCTATCTGATGCTACAGATGTCTGATTAAGGCGATTTTGGAGTTGTTGAACTCCAATCGTTACCCTGATCTCATTTGTATGGTTGGATCTTCGATCCGAGGCTCCGATAAAAATTTTTCCCTGTCCCTGAACATAAAAGGAGACAATTAACCACCATTTTATTCAAACTAATCTAATGCAAGATGATGCATGTTATGCAATATTTATAGTATGTAATACAATTTTATGCTTAAGAACATGCATAAATAGACATCTTATGCAATGTAAGCATGTTTACATCACACCCCCATGCCTATCTTTTGCTAATCCCTAGCAAAAACTATATGCTATTTATAAAAGAATCATGTTGGATTATTTGGGCATGAGTTATTTTCAATCATTAAGAAAATATTTACTTAGGATCTATAATCGATGTGGCTTTGAGAAGGATAGAAATCACAATCATAGTGTTCAGGGTTAGACCCTAGAAATAGAAGTTCAGAACTGTATCCCCAATCCGAGTTATCCCAACTAACTGATGGTTGATTACAGTACGAGTCGGGATAATCGTCATGTTGAGGATAACTCAAAATAGGAGGGAAAGAGCGGGAATGCATATAAAATGTGGAAGGATTCATGATAGATGGGAGGAAGAAAGGTACCCTGCAATACAAACAATCAAACATGTCCTTAAGTGGCTAACCTAAAGACCTACAGACTCCCAGAAATCATCTCGAGATAAAGAAATGATTTGATCTACTTTTGTCTGTTCAATCCAACCAGTTAGAAGAAGGGACTGGGGAGAAGGTTCTTCCTTTGGCTTACGCTTCCGATTCCTAGTGTATCCCCCAACCACGATCGTTTGATTCTGCTCCCCTAGCTAGACATCAGATTGAATAGTAGAAACAGACTAATCGAAAATAATCTCGTTCTAGGCTCTGAAGAGTGAGTCAAATCCTTAAGGCCAACGTCTACTTTATTTTATTTAGGCTAGGTTTGAATGTGCTTTGGAATGTGATGGGCCCTTTATCTGGGTTGTGCCTTTAATGATTGATTGATGTGTGTGTGCGTGCACAACCAGCGATTTTCAAGCAAGATTATTTTTGATGCGGTGAATTTTAGGATTCAAATATTGCTTAGTAGCTTTTAGGATTCAACTTTAGGTATTTTCAAATAAGTTTTGTTGGCACACCAAGTTTTGAAAGCACAGGTGAAGATGTTTTCCTTTGACGCTTAAAAGAATGTGGAGTGCCTAGTAAATCCCTAAGAGTTGAACCTAAACGGCAGCTACTTGATGAGTTGATTTTAATTGAAGTGGTGCGGTCCAATCAACTCAAACAATTAGCTTGTTGCAGCACTTAATTAGGCACACAAGTGATTACCTAATCTGATTTCTACTCAATTATGTGTTTGGATGTGTGTACCGACTCCAAAGATCGGTTTACTGGTTGAGTTTGAAAATCAGATGAGGTTGTGTACCTCTGTGAGATTTTTTTTTATTTTTTTCATTTTAAATGTGGAGGTTGAGGCAGGTGTGGGTGTCAAACAAATAAACAAAACTAACCTTAGAGTTTATAAGAACACTTAGGTTGATTGATGTTTGTGTTATTATGTGATGAAATGAAAACTAATGGGTGGGAGGTGGGGGATAACTTACAGAACCTTCAACAGCACTTTGCTCCAATCTACCGCTTTTGCTCGTCTCAAAAGAGTACCAGTAATCACAATAAGAAAGGAAAGAAGTGAGGTAAATGATTCGTAAGTTAGAAAATGCAAAAAAAAATCAAATAGTGTCGCCTCTTCGGCAACGGTGCCAAAATGTTGAGGCTACGAGTTGCTACGCTATCGTGTTTGGTTTTGAAAACCTATCATTGTAGTTTGAAAGCGAAGAACTCGTGTTCAACAAATAAAATTTATACCGGAATAGAAATCCCAGGTCGAACTCAGGGAGGCGGACGTTTGATTTAAAATATGCATTTAATTTATTTGTCACAAAGTAGATTAATTTATTAGAAACTATCTATCTATTTACACTAAATAGAAGAGAGAGAGAGAATGAAAGAGAGAGAGAGAATATTATAAAAAAAATAAAAAAGAGATGTAGAATGAACATGGAATTCATTATCAAAGAGATTGTTCATTACACTAAACATTACGACTAGAAAGCAGAGAATGATTACACTAGAAAGCAGTAAATCTACTCTAGAAAGCACTAAAAGGAATGGAGAGAGAATTATCCTTCTTGACGTCACTTGGAGGACGAGTCGGACGAGACGATGCCTAGAAGATGAGGAACGGAGTAGGATGAAAGAGGACGAAGCGGGAAGAATGGGAATGGGGCAGCACGTCGTCGTCGTTGCGGGATCCACTTTCGAAAGGGAGACGAAAATTTGACTTTTATCTCTTGAGAAGCATCCCGGGTGTGGGACAAGCTTCTCTTGAGCTTTGGAGAGGGAGAGAAGAGAAAGAAGCAATGAAAATTTTGTATGGAGAGGGCCTCCATTTATAGTTGCAAGGAGTGAGGGTAATTTGATCTTTTTTATTTGAAAAAATTAATTCTGGACCTTTAGTGACGGATAAAACTGTCGCTAAAGGTCCGAACGTGGCCTTCGTGGGTGGCACTCACACGCCTGCTCACCTTTCGCACGTGAAACACGCGTTTACGTTCCTAAATTCTCGACCGTTCGATTGCGAGATGGAATGACTGAAATGTGTCCTCACTACGCCTTAACTGCGTGCTTGCCCGTGTCTGATCCCACGTTACGCGTGGGCGTCTGATGCGGCGTGAGCGCTATCATGCACGCGTGATCACTCGATTGAGATCGAGCAGTCAATTCCATCGCCGCGCCTCATATGCCGCTTGCGCAGGCTTAAACATGCGTCGCTACAAGCGCGTTTGTGTCGTGCTTACGATTCGTGCGGGCGCATCCACCGTCGTTGTATGCACATCCAACGGTAGAGAATTTTCCAAAAAGAGAGGGTGCGGTGGGTGTAGTGGCTGGTTGGGCGGCTGAGATGGCGCCACGGCTAAGATGGAGCCACGTGGCTCCATCTTAGCCGTCCATCTTCTGGATGATGTAGATGGTGCCACAGTTGTCGGATTGAATCAATTTTTGCGTCGTTAGGCTGCGTTCGTCGATCCGAATCCATCCGTGCGGTCGGATTTTTCGTTTGAAGTGCAGATTCACATCATCTTGGCCCTTGATCTTCTAGGGTTCCTCGATCTCTATCTGATGCTACAGATGTCTGATTAGGGCGATCTTGGAGTCGTTAAACTCCAATCGTCACCCTGATCTCATCTGTATGGTTGGATCTTCTATCCAAGGCTCCGATAAAAATTTTGCTCTATCCTTGAACATAAAAGGAGATAATTAACCTCCATTTTATTCAAACTAATCTAAATGCAAGATGATGCATGCTATGCAATATTTACAGTATGCATTACAATTTTATGCTTTAGAACATGCATAAATAGACATCTTATGCAATGTAAACATGTTTACATCACCACTTTACTTTCTTCTGCCAAATTTAGGTATGTTCCCTGTATCTGGGATTCTAGATTCTTTTGTCTGCCATAGCCATCGGACAATAAAGAAGATGGAGATCGGCAAATTTAGTTAGCTTCAAAATCTATTCGAAAGGTTAGACAGTTATCGGGGGTGATGGACGGGTGGCTTTCTTGTAAAGATCCAAGGTTTTTTAGCCTCTCTTGTATAACCTTTTCTGGAATTTGCTTGAAGAGGTTGGACATTGTATTTAATGCGAGAACTATTTTTCCTTGGGCTAATTTACATTCAATATATTTTGACCTTCATGATCCTTTGTGGCTCATTCGCACCAGTGATTGGTATACCCTTTGGGTGGACAAACATATAAAAAAGAGGGAGTCTCCATTGAAATGTCCAAAGACTGAAATAGCTACATGAAGGTTTAGTAGCTTCAGAAGAACGATTGCCTCAAAGACATGGCTTGGCCAATCAGGATAGTCAAATCCACACTCCCCTAAGAGATGAGACAATATATGTAGAGTTGCCTCATCTTCAGCTTCCTATGGTTTAGTTATTTCCAGGATTGTCAGGTGATTCTCTTGTACACTATCTTTTCTAGCCTCAAGGAAGAGGTGACTGATATTATGACAGAGTCGAGGAGCATCGGAAGGTGAAGCTATCGATAGGATCTTGGCTTGTACACTACGTTTGAAGCGTAATAGGGATCACCTTGCAATTGAGATAGAGAAAAGTCTGAGATTAATTGTTAGTTAGAGATTTCTGAATAGTTGTTTCTGTTCTATTTGTCATACTCAGTTGAGAAATTTTGACAGCTGGCAATGACTAAACATGTGCACATTTGAGCAAGTTGCTGGTGGAGATTAAATTGTAAGCTAGCTTTGTTCGCAAGGCAAGATCGATGTTTAAAAGTGTCGCGTTACAGTATAGTCGAAATAACTTTGAAAACAAATGCAATTTTATTACTCGAAAAGATTCCTAGGTCAAACACAAGGAGCAAATGGAATTCACACACTAATCTCAACAATTAATGTAATTTGAACACAAAATATTACTCAAAAACTAATTTGCAATGTAGAATATATGAGTATATGAAGAGTAAAAAGAACTTTAGACAAAATAATAATTACTCAAATGTACTAAACAAGGGAATAGGAAATCAGACGTCTGATTTTGCAACCAAACGTCTTAAATGACGTTTGCTACAGTACCCTTCATCTTTTCTTCTTCTCTTTCTCTTTGATTCTTCCTTTTGTCTTCTTCTTCTCTATCTCTATTTTGCTCCTCCCATTCCTCTCAAGCCCTCAGCTCAGTAATCCCTCTTCTTCTTCTTCCTATTCTTCTTCTGCCTTCATCCCTACAATCCTTCTCTTCTTCTTCTTCTTCCTTCTTCCTTAGGCTTTCTTCTTCTCTGGCCTTCCTGCCTTCTGAATCTGGCTAAGTGTTGTGTTGGGAGATCGTAGATCGCATTTTTGATAAAAGCGTCGTAATATAGTTGCGAAATACGATCCAACAAAGATATTATTTTGAAAATAACGAGACTTTGAGTCTCGGTCGTTCGTCTCTGGGAGGCATTGTTTTTGCTTTTGAAATCGATCTTAAAGCCGCTCTACTTTATTTAAACAACATGCTGGTGCGTAATATATAGGCGGTTAAAGAACAGGCACTTAAATCATGCAAATATGATAATCATTCAGCTCAAGGTGATTTCAAACACATAAGATATATATATATATATATATATATATATATATATAATGAAATTTCATTCATTATGGGAGAGTTTTTGCACAAGGAAATCTAGAGGAAAGCTTATACATGAATGCTTAAAATTAAATCTAACTACCAGAAAACGATTGCATACAAGAATCAACGAGGGGGATTTTGCATGCATCATTGGGGGAGAAGTAAGACTACTCTACTAAGCAGTAAATTAAAGTAATAAAAATTATGGAGAGCATGATCTAGAGCTAGAAGAAAAGAGGGCATTCAGGGGTGGTCCTCGATGGCCTTGGAGTGGTTGAGAAGAGAATGAGGGGCGGCCAATGTAGCTTAGGCCGACCCTTGGAGAGAGGTAGGGTTGATCCAGCATCCCGGCATGGTGTCCTCCATGGTGGTGGTAGTGAGCTCGTGGAGGTGGAGTGAGTGGCTAAGTGGAGGTGGCGTGAATGGCACCAATGGAGAGTAATTGCCAAGGGAGTGAATGGGTGCCAATGGTCATCCATGGGGTCTTTTTATAGACCCAATGGAAGCTCTCTAGAGAATTATGGAATTCTCTAGAGAGGCCTATGGTGGGAGCTCGTGGGAGAATGAGAGAGAGAGGATGGATGGTGGTTTTTAGATCCACCAAATGTGGATCTAAAAATTGAATGGATCTTGGTTGCTATTTTTGGCAACCAAGGCAACCACACATGGTAGAGAGTTCTAGAGAACTCTAGGCTAGTTATTTTCGTGTGGATGGTGTGTGTGGGTCGAAACTTAGGTGGCTAGGTTGATTAGGTTGGGTTCTAGTGGGTTTAGGTCAAGGTAGGTCTCAAATTAGGGTTATAAACCCTAATTCACTATGGTAAAGTGCAATTAAACTTAATACAAGTTTAATTGGGTGTGTGGAAACTTAATTTAGAGTAAAACAACTCAATTAAG
Source organism: Thalassia testudinum (assembly GCA_037157565.1). NCBI lineage: Eukaryota > Viridiplantae > Streptophyta > Magnoliopsida > Alismatales > Hydrocharitaceae > Thalassia > Thalassia testudinum. The sequence goes on from JAZHRO010000031.1 coordinate 97,925,787, forward strand.
TCAGGTCTAGGTCAATTGGACTCTCACTGAGTCCAATTGGACAGTGTGTGCTGAGATTAGGGCTCAATTGGACTCAATGAGTCCAATTGAATAGGCTGATGGAATTGACTAAGATCCAAGTCAATTAGGTTTAGTGAGGACCTAATTAGGTCCTTAGGGAGGTCTAGAGGTGATGTACTAGGGTTAGGGCACCTTAATTTAGGTTCCTATGGGGTTGGAATTGGGTTTAGGGACCTAGAGATCCAAGATCAAGGCTTAAATCTCAAAACAGGAATTGGAGAGCAGTATCAGACGTCTAATTATAGAATCAGACGTCTTATACTCAAAAATCAGAAGTCTAGACTTGTTGTCTGGACGTCCAATCAGAGTCAGGAAGGGTTTCAGGTTCTGTTTTGGGTATTCTGCAGAAATTGGACGTCTAAAAAAATGTCTGGACGTCTAATAACACTGTAGAAGTGGGTTTGAAGTGTGCGGGAGTTGGCTAAGGGTCCTGGACGTCTTAAAACTTATCTGGACATCCAGAGAAGGGTTGGAACTAGGGCTTTAGGGCTTCCTAGGGTGTTGTGACCTAATCTAAGGGTGGCTAAGGCTTGGGGAAGTCTCTAGGCTATCCTAGGGCTAGGATGGACCTAAGCTCTTCACATTTTACTGCTTTATTTCTACTTAATAGAATAGAAAACCTTTAACTCCCTTACATTATTATTCCTACATCTAAACTAGGCCTTCTGCTCCAGCTCTTCTACAACTCCTGTTATTCCTGATCCAGCTTCAGATCCAGCTCCTGATCAGCTTATTCCCTACAATCGACATAATGCACTTAATCAACACATTATAACATTATTTTATGCATAGCTAAAGGAAAGCAGTAAAGATGCAAATAATGCGTATGCATGCATGAATAACCCTAACTTATGCAAAGTCTTAGCTTAATTTAGGTCAATTAAGACCTATGATTGCTGCGCAATCATGTTGGAACCAAACTTCCCAGGGAAAAAACCCCCCTTTCCTGTGCAACTTGCCTTTCTCTTTCTCTCTTTCTATTTCAGTCTCGCTTTCCCAGAGCTATAGCCGGTCGAGTAATCGGATTTAGTGCATACTCGGGTCCAGGCTCACCGGCGTGCAGTGGTGAGCGAGGAGTGCAGGTCAGGTCGGGTCAGGCCAGGTCCGTAGCGGTAGTGTTGCAGATGAGATCGAGTGAGCAGGTGAGAGGGACCTCACCCCGTGGATGGAGGCAAACAGCCGCTGACACTTTTGCAATTTATGCGGGTGCGGGCGCCTTTTTGTATCCAAGGTGGGACTAAATGTCCTACCTTTCTTTCGTGCAACGCAGCAGCAGGGTGCTTGGTTGAATTAATGGGGCTGCAGGTGCTGAAGCCCTCTCATGAGGACTTGGACACCGGCATGCCTCTATTTCGCACAGCCTGGAGGTACTCCCTAGGCGTAGCAAGACCTGGAGTAGATTGAAGCTTGCTCAAAGCTCGGCAGCAATGGTGGGTCTTGGCCTGCTACCTTGATGGGAACACCATCATAAGCCCTAACTAGCTTATTTTGACCTAAACAAGAGAACAAAAGCTTCTACATAGCCAACTGGAGGTCTTGACTCAATGAATAACCATTCTGAGAGAAAAGTAAGAAACAAGGGGTAAAACTGCAATTTTACCATTTTAGTACAACAATGGGATTTCTCATGGGTTAAACACAGGTCAAATGGTCTTAAAATGATAAAAAGTGGGATGGTCCAAACAGAAAAGGGTTCATGTGAATTCTAGGAATTAAATGACTTTTTGTAACCCTAAAACAGACCCACTTGATTTAACAAGGTTTTGGTCAGGATAAAATTCACCTAAATCCTCTAAAAATCATGGAAAAATATCTTCTAGGATTTAGAACCTTCAATTTGGCCCTTAAAACATATTTTGACCTAAATTAGGGTCTTAGACAAATATTTGCCCTAAATAGGGTTTTTATGTAAATTACCTAGTCAAACGTGGTCAAACCCAAAATCCAACTTCATCATTGGATTCCTTAGGTCCAATTAGGTCTGTACCAAAATTTGGACCTAAGGGGAATTCATCTTGACCTACTTTGCAAATAGGTCCAACCTAATTACATTTCTACACCTATCTTTTGAAAACCTCTGCAGAAACCCCCCTATCCTTGTCTTCATTCTTTGCAATTAGGTCCCTTTGCCATTATAGTGGAGGGAATCCTACTTCGGTGAGAATTCAAGGGCAAGATCTCTTTGATTTCTCAGAGAATCCCCTTCAAAATTGAAAGGGAGATTCTCTGAGAAATCTCCTCTAATTTGAACACAATTTAAGGCTCTATTTGGTACCCAATCTCTCATGCGAATGCATGAGAGATTTAGGTCTCCTTCAACCTTCCATCTCTGGCAAACTTGCCTTGGAAGCTTGGCTTTCAAGCACAAATCCTTCCCCCAGGGCCTATAAAAGCATACCCAAATCATCCTGCATCTCCTACACTTGAAATTGGCCTGAGAATCCCTCTAATTCATCTCTTCCCCCTCCGGCCAGTGGCTCAGCAAGCTCCGGCGACCCCCCTCTCTTTCCCTCATCGCCCAGCCACAATACCAGTGGCGGAGTTCTCTTCTTTCTGTTCATCCGCGTCGCACCGCACTCGCCGACGCCTCTGCAACCCCTTCATCCTCGCCGTCCTCCCCCCACTGAGTGCTTCGTATCCGGTGACAATACGAGCTAGCCGCCATCTTTGCCTCCCCTTTCATCTCTCTACATCAAGCTAAGTCCTCTCTCCTTTCTAATACCTTTTCCCTCTTTATTTCTTGAAAACGCTCCTCGACGCACGTAGTCACCCTCACCTGCTTCATCTCCGGCTAGACCTCCAGCGAGGCGTCCCCGCCGCTCCACACCTCCATCCACCTCGCCAACCACCCCATAAGCACCGCAACACTCCACTGATGATAAACCCTCACTCCACTCACTACGTCACGCCCCCAGAACACCCCCCGAACACACCCACTCTCACGCACACAGGGTGCCCTAGGCACGCACACTCCGGCCACCCCACGCCATGCCGACCCTCACAACACATTCATTGTGTCTCGGAGAAGCTTTCTGAGCTTTCTAACAGGGTTGCAATGTCGTTTTCGTGTTGACAGGTGTTGGAGGTTCGCCGCCATTGATGCAAGCAAGAAGCTAGCTTGCAAGCCTCCTCTAGGTCTCCCCACTCCAGGTGCACAACCCCAGGTTGCGCGGAATTGTCTCACGCACAGCTCCAGGTAGGCAATTGGCTGCGAAGACCCAAGTAGCCATTGCAATCAAGTGAAGACACCTACTGCAAACGCATGTGAAGGGAGGTGGGAAGATAGTCCCACCTCGAAAATTTTGGAAGTGCCCCAGCGCAATAAGAGGAAAAACTACAGTAGGCTCTTCGCCTCCTGACCATGAGGTGAGGTCCCACTCACCCTCTCACCACCTCGTCCGTGACCTTGCCTCTGCGGACCTGGTGCCACCCGTATACCCAACCTGCACTCCTCACCCACCACCGCACGCTGGTGGGCCTGGTCCCGGGTGCGTACCCGACCCGATTACCCGAGAAAGCAGCTCTGGAAGAGCGACACTAAGAGAGAAAGAGGAAGAGAGAGTGCACGCAGGTAGGGGTAGGTTTTGGTCTCGTAGGAAAGGAGAAGAAGAAGAAGCTAAGGAAGAAGAAGGTGGAGGCCAGAAGAAGCTAAGGAAGGAGAAGGCAAGGCTGAACAGGAAGAAAGCTTAAGTCAGAGAGGTTGAAGGGCTGAAGAAGAAAGAGAAAGAAGAAGAAGAAAGAGAAGAAGCTCGAGGCAAATGAAAAGAAGCTAAGGCATAGGCACGAGAGCAAAAGAAAAGAAGGAGAAGGAAGAAGGCAGTTGCAAGAGAAGAACAGAGATAAAAATCAGAGAAGAGAGAAAAGGAAGAAATAAAGCACTGTAGCATCCATAAGTTTAAGACGTCTGATTTTCAAATCAGACGTCCATTTTTTGTGCTTGTCTTCATACATTGACTCCTTTATTCTTCTGTGCTTACATTTTTGCACTATAACTCTGATTTTCATTGCATATTATATTCAAATTTCCAAAGTTGTACTCTTGATTTTTAAACCCCAATTTGCTCCGTATGTTCAACCTCAGATTTAAAACTTTGAGTAATAAAATCTATTTGTTTTCGAGCGATTTCGACCTATACTAGACGCATCGATTTTTAAAACTTGATTTTGCCTCGTAAACATTTTGGCGTCGTTGCCGGGGAGCAACAGGCTATTTAGAAATCTTGATCACAATTTCTGATTTGGTACTAACTTGATATATCTCTTTTGTTGTGATTGTTTCAGGGGAGAAGATTCAAAGGAAGACGGCCGCTCAGCAAACACACCTAGGGTAGGTAATCTCTAATTAGTCCTTCCTCTTAAGCCCCTCATTTTGAAAAGGAAAGACAAAGTAAAATCAAATTAGGGTTACCTACTTTCCATCTTTAGTTAATTCACCAAAGTTGCCTGATTTTGATTTTAATAACAAATATTGATTTGTGCACCCATTTAGGGCTACCACTTTTTTGGTTGAGCCCTAGATACCATATTTTTTTGGCAACTAAATTGGACCAAAATTAGAGCTAAATTAAGGATTCCAATTTAGGGTTTTAGAGACACATCTTTCTAAGCAAGAATCAACTATCCAAAAAGAGGTGTGCCTAAGCCTTTGTTGAAAAGACTTATTCAAGAGACACCCTAAAATTCAAGCTCTTAATTTCACTTGAATCCTAAAAGAAAGGACCTAAAGCTTCTCAAAAGGACAAATAGGCGAAGTTGACCTCTTGTTGGGTCAACCAACCTTGAAATTAGGTCACTTTTGCACTCAAAACATTTAAAGTTCAAGTGGAATCCTAAGCACCTTTGCTCTTAAATAAAAGTGGTAGACTTAAGAGGTTAAAGCTCCCATTCTGGTCTATGATGAGTTCATTCTAATGGACTATTGTTACGCCTAAGTTAACGCTTCCTACCTTTTAGGTTTGTTAATAACTACATTAAGTTATAGAATGTTGGCATGCATCATTATTTAAGTTTACATCTATTGTATCGCATTCTATAACTTAGTATGTAATTATTTTATGTTTTGTTGTTGTAGGAATAATGTTGGAAAAGAACAGGATGGTGAAGATAAATTTTCCCTCAGCCGCCAGCCTCAACTAAGTTTTCCTCAACCTTCGGCCGGCCTCAACATCTCCCCAACAACCAAAGGCCAAATTTAGTAAGAGATTTAAAAATCCCTTGACTCGCATGGGGAGAAGAGATAAAAAGAGGTTCTGGTGTGAGAGAGGGGGCTACTTCTTCTCCCTCTAGTGGGGACCCAACAGTGAAGAGGGTGTGCACTGTGGGGAGAGAGTGCACTATGCGCACCAACTCCCACCGCCTGCCCACCATGACCTTGCACTGCCTTCACGGCGCCTTCACCTCCACCGCACCCTTGCACTGCCTTCACCGCACCAAGCCCTCCATCGCTTGTCCAGCCCAGCCTACCCTCACCGCATTGCCTTCACAACTTCCATCGCCTACACTCGCGCAGACCCACCAGCGCCCTGCAGCCAGCCACGCCTGCAGGCAACCCGCGCCCTTGCGCACCGTCCATCGCCTGCCTTGCACGCCCTGCAGGTGCTGCACCCAGACCCATCGCCCACAGGCGCCACGCCATCACCCTCCACCGCCTGCCTTGCGAGCCTTACAGGCGCTGCACCCACACCACAGCCACGCCAAACGATCTACAGGCGCGCCCTTCCAGCTTGCACCACACCGCACCATCCTCCCTAGTCCTGTAGGCGCCGCCTCACAACCAAGCACTTACTGTAGGCACTGCGGTGCACCCCCCTCCGCATGCTGCCCTCACTGCACTCGCGAACGCAAGAAGGCCGCCCGCAGTTTAGCTGCCCGCAGGTGCACCCTTCCATCTTGCAGGCAGACTGCATGCAAGCAGATCGCCCGCGCATGGCCAAGCTCACTGGCTAGCACCCACCCGCAGGCGCTCATGCCAGCGGCCAGCCCTGCAGGCATGCACTAGCATGCCCTTGCGCATGTGACGCCAGCGTGCATTCGCGCGGGCTGCAGTAGCGGCACCATCCTCTTCACACGCGGTGCTCCTCCTCCAATAGAGCCAACAGGACAACGGCTATTCTCCACCATCCGGTTGCCGTCGGCCACCTCCAGCCACAGCATCACCACCATCGTGAAGCACACGACGAGGCGCACCACCCCGTCAACTCTCGTCGCCAACCATGCACGCCTGTCCATGCGAGGAAGAGAGAGGAGAAATCCTCTGTTTTCTCCTCAATTAATATTTACATTGAATGCCATTTCCATTTAGATATTAATATTTTATTCAGGCCACATTGCATTGATGCACTTATAGTTTCCTGAAATTATTTCACTTGTGTTATGTGCATCATTTAACTTTGAATTTCAAATCAGATTTGCATGCAAGTTGAATTTACATGATATGCCATTACACATGCATCATATACATATTTTTGGAGCTTAATTCTTGATGTGAAAATTGCATAAATAACCCTAAACTTTTAAGGAAATTGCAAGCTCCATTTAAAATAGCATATTCCTTGCATTAAAGTTGTGAAAGTGTCTGCAAACAGTATATTCCTCTACTCATGAATTTATTGGTCTATTCCTCCCTGTGGATGCGACATGTTTATTGTGGTTAAATTTGATATTTAGTTTTGATTGAGAGATTTTCCACCACATAAAACACAACAACATATCATTCTATTGCTATCATAAATAAGCGAGAATCTCTCCGTTAGTCTACCTGAAATCTCAGTGACAAGAGAGGTCGGGTGGGGGAAACCCTGTAACTTGTGGGGACGCTTTACCGTGTAGGGGTCTTTGCGGGACTCTCCTCTCACTGCCCAGATATTTCTCCGGTGGACGACTTTCTGACTAAGGGGTATCATCCGCCCCGAGCCTCTACAGTCATCCACATTTTTGGGTGTCTTGATTGGGTCCAGTACATTCTACTCTCGTCCAAACCATGGGTGCATGTTCGGTAGGAGGTCCTTAAGACCATCCTTATGACCTCCCTTAGCGACTCACTCTTACCGAGGCTAAGCCTCGACGTCCATGTTTGTGCAGCAACCCCACCACATAGACATCTCCTCTGATTCATCAGAACCCAATTCTCCTTCTTCCATCATCATGGCACAACCAGTAGAAGAAGAGAACAATCTTGAAAATGAACTCCAACGCTTGAATGATCTATTTCAAGCCTTTGTAAACTCACTGCAGTGTCCTATGATGCGAGTCACTATAATCCCGCTGCGGAACCTTGAGTCCAAATCCCAGCTGGAGGTCCTGATTCTGAACTCAAGCCGAACATGATTCATGCTATTCCAAAATTTCATGGGCTTAATTCCGACGATCCCTTCCAGCACATCATACAACTGAAACATCTGGCTCAGACCTTTGGATCAGATGTCCAAAATTGGGATATTCTTCTTATGAAGATGTTTTCCTTCTCTCTCATGGACAAGGCAACTCATTGGTATCAGACTCAAACACATCCAATCAAAACATGGGTTGAACTGCAATTCGAATTCTTGAAAAAGTTCTTCCCAGTTGATCGGACGAATGCCTTAAGACACCATATCACATACTTCACCCAACAATCTGGAGAACCTCTTCATGAAGCATGGGACCGTTTCTTGGATCTCATGCGAAAGTGCCCCCATCACAGAGTTCCTAAATGGAAACAAGTCCAGTTTTTTACCAGGGACTCCGTGAAGACATCCGCTTATTCGTCAATGCAACCTGCGGAGGAAATATCATGGGTGAACATGAAGACACTGTGTGGGAGATTCTCAAGAATATGTGCGAGAACTCCATCAATAGTGACTCCATGGGCTTATTCGATCGAACGAATGCTCTTGCATCGACGAATCCAAGGGAAGCACATGAGACGTAGGGGCTGTCCGCATTCGTCAACTTGGAACTGATGGCCAATCAGTTGGACAAGGTCTCGATCATCGAGAAGAAGGTGGATGAGTTGACTCGACACCTACAACGAGCCACCTCTGCACAAAACCCTTTTGCACAACTGCCTCTTGGGAGGGAAGCTGTGCATAACATCTATCACCGATCTTCTCAGGGGATAGACACGTATCCACCCCCATCTGACTCAAGAATCGGAGGAAACTCCAATCCGACCTACTCTAGTTGGGGGAACTCTGAACCCTCATACTCTGACTTTCCTGAGATTCCTCAGACCTGCGAGGACCTCAACGCCATCCAGAATGACCCATTCTATAATACCTATAACCCTGGATGGTGGAATCATCCCAACTTCTTGTGGACGGGAAATAATCAGAATCAAAGACCACCATATCAGCCCAGTCCACAAGCTCCTCGTCCATATCAGCTGCCTCAACCTTGGCCCAACCCCACCTACCAATCTGGGCCAACCCAAACAGATCAAATGACTCTTATCCTTCAAACTCTGGTTGACATTCAGAAGACGAATGCGGCTATGCAAAAACAAAACAAGAACGAGATCACAGAGGTTCGCAATCAAGTCGCCTAGATGGTGAATTCTTGCCAACCTGGCACACTCCCTTCGTAACCTCTGCCGAAACCAAAAAACGTGCCAAACCAAAGGCGGGATATGAACCCAAATCTGGGCCAAGCCCACATGATTTATCAAACCCCTTCTGTTCCATCACCTGACGAGATAGAAGCCTTGACATCGTATGCAGGATTTCAGCAACAGCCACCTATTTTACCAACCCCGAATCAAAACCAGGCAGGACTAAATTTTGTAACTACTCGTAGTGGCAAAGCAACACAAGACCCACCTTATCCAAGCCACTTTCAGCCTGGTAGTAACCCAAGCCCTAGGACAGTTATCCATGATACCCTTGTCCCAGATCATGAACCTGGACCTATTCTAGAGGAACCATCCAAGGTTCCATTTCCCGAGGCCTTGACCAGGGGAAAGACGACAAATAAACCCGTGGCTCCTGAGGAGGATCTGGTCAAGCTCTTTGAAGAGGTCCATATAAAAATCCCCTTAATGGATGCAATTCACCACGTATCGGCTTACGCACGACTTCTGAATGACGTGTGTACACCCAAGCGTAAGTCACGAACCAAAAGTGGGAGTCCGATCGTACTGTCAGAGCAAGTCAGCTCTATAATTTTGAGCAAACTCCCACCTAAGGCAAAAGACCCAGGTACTCCCCTGATTTCTTGTACCATTGGTGATACCCAATTTGACAGAGCTTTATTAGATTTAGGTGTCTCCATAAACCTAATACCTACATCCCTCCTTGACCACCTTGAAGAATCTAAGCTTAAACCTACAGAGGTGACATTGCAGTTGGTTGATTGATTTATTAAGTCACCGAAAGGAGTTCTTGAGGATGTCATCATTAGGGTACGGGATTTCTATTTTCTGGTGGATTTTGTAGTCTTGGATATGGATGCTCCAAAAAACCTAAGGGATACACCAATTATACCAGGGAGACCCTTTCTGGCCACTGCTAGGGCCAATATAAATTGTGAGGGGGGCCAAATTGAACTAAAATCCGGGAACCAAACACTGAAGATTGACATCTTTAAGGCCCAACAAGGGATTAATTGCGGTGTTATAAAATAAATATGTGATATCAAGGCTGTGGTTGATGAACCGAATATTGAGGACAACCTGATTACTTCCAATCAACCACAAGAGGATCAAAACCCGCAATCAGAGGAGTCCGAATCTGACTTAGATACACCCATAACTCCTCCCCTTGTTCCTGACACATACCCTAAACAGCTTGCTGCTGCTGATAACCCCATTTTAGAACTCAAGCCTCTTCTCGACCATCTGAAGTATGTCTTTTTGGGTTCCAATCAGATGTTTCCTGTGATTATCGACTCTAGACTCACACTTGACCAGGAATCCCATCTGATTACTATTCTCCAGCAACATTGTAGAGTCATTGGATGGACTCTCGATGATTTGACTGGTATTAGCCCCTCTTACTGCACACACGGTATCTACACCAAAGAGGGCACACAACCTTCCTGTGAAATGTAGAGACGTCTGAATCCTAATCTGCAGGAGGTCGTGAAAAAGGAGATCATAAAGTGGCTAGATGCAGGGATCATCTACCCGATCTCCAACAGTCGGTGGGTGAGTCCAATCCAGGTTGTGCCGAAGAAGGCAGGACTCACCGTAATCACGACTGAAATCGGAGAAATCATACCGATTCATGTGGCGAACTTGTGGAGAGTCTGCATTGATTATAGAAGACTCAATTCCTCCATGAAGAAGGATCATTTCCCACTACCATTTATTGACCAGATCCTCGAAAAACTAGCGGGAAATAGGTTCTTCTGCTTTTTGGACAGGTACTCCGATTATAACCAGGTGGCAATCCATCCTGAGGACCAAGAAAAGACCACTTTCACCTGCCCCTTCAGGACGTACGCGCTTCGAAGGATGTCGTTCGGTCTTTGCAATGCACTCGCTACTTTTTAGTGATGCATGCTTGCCATATTCTTAGATATGGTAGGTGATTATCTGGAAGTCTTCATGGATGACTTTTCAGTATTCAGAGAATCATTTGACGATTGCCTCCTGCACTTGGTCCAAATCCTCAGGCGGTGCATTGACGTGAATCTAGTTCTTTCCTAGGAGAAGAGCCATTTCATGGTGCCTGAAGGAATTGTCCTGGGACACCTCATTTCAGAAAAAGGCATCCAAGTTGATCGAGCCAAGGTGAACTTGATTTCCAAACTCCCTATGCCTAGCTCGATCAAGGACATCCGATCTTTCCTGGGGCACATCGATTTTTACCGTCGATTCATTCCTGATTTCTCGAAGATCGTGCACCCCCTGACCACTCTACTTTCTAAGGATGTACCTTTCGAAATCTCCAAGGAATGCACTCAAGCATTTGAAATCCTCCATGATCGAGTTACCCAAGCCCTGATCCTGCAGTCCCCTGATTGGTCTCAACCCTTTAAGATCATATGCGATGCATCTGATTTCGTTGTAGGAGCATTACTTGGGCAGAAAATTGACAGGAAACCCATGGTAATCTACTACGCTAGCAAGACACTTTATGAGGCTCAGCGTAACTACACAGTTACTGAGAAAGAGCTTCTATCCGTAGTATTTGCCCTAGAAAAATTTAGATCTTATCTCCTGGGTTCCCGTGTTAACATTTACTCGAATTACACAGCTGTGAGGCATCTCCTTGCAAAGAAGGATGCAAAACCTTGATTAATCCACTGGATCTTGCTGTTGTAAGATTTTGACTTCGAGATTCGTGACAAAGCGAGAAAATAGAATGTGGTAGCTAACCACTTGTCCCGCCTTCCTTCTAAGATCATCGAGCCTTCCGGACCCATCAGGGAACATTTTCCTGATGAGCACCTCCTGACTATCAATACAGGGCTTCCATGGTTTGCTGATATAGTAAACTACCTGGCATTGCATCAGATCCCGTCTGATTGGCGGAAGGCCAAGAAGGATAAATTGCTTTCCGATGCCATGTATTACTTCTGGGAAGACCCGTATCTTTTCCGCATCGGTGCTGATCAAATCATTCGACGATGTGTCGCAGAAGCAGAAATTCAAGACATATTGTATTTCTGCCATGACCAGGCATGCGGTGAACATTTTTTAGGTCATAAAATTGCAGTGAAAGTCCTCCAATGCGGCTTCTATTGGCCCACGATTTTCAAAGACGCATACAATCACTGTAGGGTATGCACTCGCTGCCAGACCTTAGGCAACATAAGCCATCGTGATATGATGCCCTTACAGCCGATTCTTGTATGTGAAATCTTTGACATATTGGGGATTGATTTTATGGGACCCTTCCCTGTTTCGGACGGCTTCGAGTACATTCTACTCACTGTTGACTACGTGTCCAAATGGATTGAAGCCATTCTAACCCGAACTAATGATCATAAAGTGGTTATCAAATTCATTCATCAGAACATCTTTTCACGGTTTGGGATTCCATGTGCTATAATTTCTGATGGTGGAACCCATTTCACTAACTCTCAGTTCAGGTCACTAATGACCAAATACGAGTTGTCGCGTCAAATCTCTACTCCATACCACCCCCAAACTAATGGTCTAGCTAAGCTATCAAATTGGGAGATCAAGAAAATCCTCCAGGTTACTATTCGACCTGACAGGAAGGACTGGTCATCCCGACTTCCAGACGCTTTGTGGGCTTATAGGACCGCCCACAAAACCCAATTAGGTATGTCTCCCTTCAGATTGGTGTACGGGAAGGCATGTCACCTCCCCGTCGAATTGGAGCACAAAGCCTACTGGGCAGTATAGAACTGCAACCTAGATCTTTCTAAGGTAGGAACCCATAGAAAGCTTTAAATGAGCGAGATCGATGAATTATGCCACAATGCATATGAGAACTCGCGAATTTACAAAGAGCGGGTTAAGGCCTTTCATGACAAGCACATATCCAGAAAGATCTTTCATCCTGGTCAAAAAGTCCTACTCTTTGATGCCAAGCTTAAACTGTTCCCAGGAAAACTACGATCAAAATGGATCGGACCCTACCTCGTCCGACGAATATTTGGAAATGGAGCCATTGAGATCAGTCCACTCAGCCACGATTCAGAACCTTTCGTCGTGAATGGTCAAAGACTCAAACCATTCATTGACTTGATCGATACGAATTTGGCTGAGATATCCTTTACCCTCCATTCTCCCTGAGCTCATTGCGCCCAGTCGATGGCATAAAACTCAGCACTTAACAGGAGGCAACCCGTCATTCTTGAAAAAAACCTGAAACCTTTCTTGACATTCCTACGCTGAATTCATATTGCACTTTAGGGTTCATCCATTAGAACAACTGACCCCACCTTAGGTACCCATGCTCGAGTTTTGAAATCGTTCGCAACAGTCACTTCGACCCGTTCGCCCACCCAAAACTTGTTCTAATGAATGATCTAAGCTGAACTTGAACCCACCTAATTTACAATGGGGACATTACAAATTGTAGGCATAGGGGGGTATAAAAGTGCAAAACACCATGAAAACTCATCTCACAAGAAAAGGTTTCAACAAAAAAATCACATATCACAAAAACACCAAAAAAATGAAAAAGATCTTGAAAAAGAACAAAAAATTCTGAGGGGAGAGAAAATTTTGAGGCCATACAAATCATGAGGAGAAAAAGGGGAAAAGTGAAACATGTCAACAAAGGAGCACAAAATGAAAAGAAAAAAAGAAGAGATAGTCATTAGTAAAAAGTTAAGGGATTAACTAAGTTCTAGACCACATCAAGAAAAAGAAAAGGAAAGAAAAAGTGCTAATGAGACACAAAAGAGATTAGTAGGAATGCTAATCTTAGGCCTCTTTGGCTAGACTCAAGCTTAAAAATTCAAATATCCGCTAAGATCTGGATAGTCCTCAAGAGGTTGGGGAAAATGCGAAGCTTAACTATTAGGTCTAAGGCTTAGGGAGTATTCAGCTTCGTTAACTGACCTTTGATTTGCGGGACTTGGTAACCTAAGCACCCCAATCCACACACAGTCTGGTTCAGTGCACATAATTATCAAAATCACGTAAAAGCGTTTAAGTGTTCTGAAAAAGTCGCCTAGATTAGAAGCGACCGATCAACACAAGTTGATTTGGACGAGTTCCCAGTGTGGAGAGGCAGGAAATTCTCCTCGAAGATGCGTAATAACATATCATCTCCTCAGTGCTTGTCTCCTGGGATATTTACATATCCTACTGGGGGCACGTAAGCACCCTGTTCTAGTTCAGATGCTATGGGCAGCATTATCACGAAATGTCGATTGCTAGGGTCTGGATTTAGCTACAGAATGCCATGGGCAAGATTATCTCAAAATCTCAAAAGCCAAGGTTCTGGGGGTTGCCATGGGCGGTGCTATCACGAAGCATCGATTTCCAGGGACCCTTTGAGGATTGATGATGGGGACAAGGAATCCGATACAGACCGTGTTGAGAAGCCAATCCGAAGCTAGAAATAAAAAGAAAAGAGAGAGAAAACTCTCCAAACAAAGAAAATCCTCTGTCTCTCTCTTATAAAAAATGCACTGCAAACTGAACTGAGGCTAAAATATGTTACAAGTATGGGTGCTTTAACCGTGGAATCCAACAAACCTTAGAATAGTTCCTGTGGGCCTTAAAAACCTTCACAGAGGACTGAGGCTAGAGCTGGTCAGGTCCAGATCTTGATTGGTACTTGAATACCTCTAGGCCTACTATCGACATTCTAACCAAATCAAAAAGAGAAAAAGCACTCATCATAATTTATGAACATCAAGGAACTCATGGTCTAGAACAGAAGTTAAAACCTCAAAATTTTGCTAAAGGACTAGCAAGAGCTAGGCATGGGGGTATGATGGGAACACCATCATGAGCCCTAACTAGCTCATTTTGACCCAGAAAAGAGAACAAAAGCTCCTACATAACCAACTGAAGGTCCTAACTCAATGAATAACCATTCTGAGAGAAAAGTAAGAAACAAGGGGTAAAACTATAATTTTACCATTGCAGTACAACAACGGAATTTCTCATGGGCTAAACACAGGTCAAATTGTCTTAACAACATAAAAAGTGGGTTGGTTCAAACAGAAAAGGTTCATGTGAATTCTAGGAATTAAATGACTTCTTGTAACCCTAAAATAGACCCACTTGATTTAATAAGGTTCTGGTCATGATAAAATTCACCTAAACTCTCTAAATCATGGAAAAATATCCTTTAGGATTTAAAACCTTCAATTTGACCCTTAGAACCTATTTTGACCTAAATTGGGGTCTCAAACAGATATTTGCCCTAAATTAGGTTTTTGTGTAAATTACCCAGTCAAACATGGTCAAACTCAAAATCCAACTTCACCATTGGATTCCTTAGGTCCAAATTAGGTTTGTACCAAGATTTGGACCTAAGGGAAATTCATTTTGACCTACTTTGCTACATTTCTATCCCTATCTTTTGAAAACCTCTACAGAAACCCCCCTATCTTTGTCTTCATTCTTTGCAATTAGGTCCCTCCACCATTATAGTGGAGGGAATCCTACTCTAGTGAGAATTCGAGGGTAAGATCTCTCTGATTTCTCAGAGAATCCCCTTCAAAATTGAAAGGGAGATTATCTAAGAAATCTCCTCCAGTTTGAACACAATTTGAGGCTCTATTTGGTACCCAATCTCTCATGCGAATGCATGAGAGATTCGGGTCTCCTTCAACCTTCCATCTCCAGCAAGCTTGCCATGCTTGGAAGCTTGGCTTCCAAGCACAAATCCTTCCCCCTGGGTCTATAAAAGCATACCTAAATCATCCTGCATCTCCTACGCTTGAAATTGGCCTGAGAATCCCTCTAATTCATCTCTTCCCCCTCCGGCCAGTGGCACAGCAAGCTTCGGCGACCCCCCTCTCTTTCCCTCGTCACCCAGCCACAATACCAGTGGTAGGGTTATCTTCCTCCTATTCGTCCGCATCGCGCCGCACCTGTCGACGCCTCTACAACCCCTTCATCATCGCCGTCCTCCCCCCACTGAGTGCTTTGTCTCTAGCGACAGCAATACGAGCCAGCCGCCATCTTTGCCTCCCCCTTCATCTCTCTACATCAAGCTAAGTCCTCTCTCCTTTCTAATACCTTTTCCCTCTTTATTTCTTGAAAACGCCCCTCGACGCACGCAGTCACCCTCACCTTCTCCATCTTCAGCCAGACCTCCGGCGAGGCGTCCCCGCTGCTCCACACCTCCATCTGCCTCGCCAACTACCCCATAAGCACCGCAACACTCCATTGATCATAAACCCTCACTCCATTCACTACTCCACGCCCCCAGAACACCCCCCGAACACACCCACTCACGCACAGAAGGTGCCCTAGGCACGCACACTCCGGCCACCCCACGCCACGCTGACCCTCGCAACACATTCACCGTATCTCAGCGAAGCTTTCTGAGCTTTCTGACAGGGCCACAAGCCGTTTTCGTGTTGACAAGTGTTGGAGGTCTGCCGCCATTGACGCAAGCAAGAAGATAGCTGGCAAGCCTCCTCTAGGTCTCCCCGCTCCAGGTGCATAGCCCCAGGTTGAGCAAACTTGTCTCGCGCACTACTCCAGGTAGGCAATTGGCTACGAAGACCCAAGTAGCCACTACAATCAAGTGAAGAAACCTGCTGTGGATGCATGCGAAGGGAGGCGAGAAGATAGTCCCACCTCAGAAATTTTGGAAGCACCGCAGCGGAATAAGAGGAAAAACTGCAGTAGGCTCTTTGCCTCCTGACCACGGGGTGAGGTCCCACTCACCCTCTCACTGCCTCATCCGTGACCTTGCCTCTGCAGACCTGGTGCCACCCGTATACCCGACCTGCACTCCTCGCCCACCATGGCACGCCAGTGGGCCTGGTCCCGGGTGCGTACCTGACCCGATTACCCGAGAAAGCGACTCTGGGAGAGTGAGCCTAAGAGAGAAAGAAGAAGAGACAGTGCACGCAGGTAGGAGTAGGTTTTGCTCTCACAGAAAAGGAGAAGAAGAAGCCAAGGAAGAAGAAGGCGGAGGCCAGAAGAAGCTAAGGAAGGAGAAGCCAAGGCTGAAGAGGAAGAAAGCTTAAGTCAGAGAGGTTGAAGGGCTGAAGAAGAAAGAGAAAGAAGAAGAAGAAGAAAGGGAAGAAGCCAGAGGCAAAGGAAAAGAAGCTAAGGCACAAGCACAAGAGTAGAAGAAAAGAAGGAGAAGGAAGAAGGTAGCTGTAAGAGAAGAACAGAGACAAAGATCAAAGAAGAGAGAAAAAGAAGAAATAAAGCACTATAGCATCCATAAGTTTAAGATGTCTAATTTTCAAATCAGACGTCCATTTTTTGTGCTTGTCTTCATACATTGACTCCTTTATTCTTCTGTGCTTACATTTTTGCACTATAACTCTAATTTTCATTGCATATTATATTCAATTTTCCAAAGTTGTGATCTTGATTTTTAAACCCCAATTTGCTCCCTATGTTCAACCTCAGACTTAAAACTTTGAGTAATAAAATCTATTTGTTTTTGAGTGATTTCGACCTATACGATGCATCAATTTTTAAAACATGATATCACCTCGTAAACATACCTGAAATCAAGAAAAGAGGCGTTATGGCCGCATTAGAACACTCAGCAGGATCGCCGTGGCACGGCGAATGTAATGGTGGCCGTGGCATGGAGCAAGGGTGGTCGTGGTGGCCGGACGATGACGGGAACGGTCAGTGAGAGTGGGTCTGTTTGGGAAGGCGTTTGGGTAGATGATGGAGCGAATGGAGTGAGGGGAAATGAGCAGGAAGGTGCAATGGAGGTTGTAGGGTGATCGGCGAGGTGGATGGAGGTGTGTAGTGGTGGGAACACCTCGCCGGAGGAGTCGCTGGAGATGGAGGAGATGAGGGTGTTTTAGTAGCGTCGATGGTCGATTTTGGGAAATAGAGAGAGGGGGAGAAAGTAAGAGAGAGAGGGAACCTAAGAGTCTACTCTAAGGGACGGAAGGGAAAGGGATCCCATGCCAGTGTGGTTGTCGGACGTGGGAAGATGAAACTCCGTAGGAGAGGCGGCGGCGAAGATAGGGAAGGAACGACGACGACTGGTATTGCTTGACGTGGATTACAGTGGTGGAGAAGAATCCGTCATTGGTTTTATGGTCGTATGATGGAGAAGTTAGGGAGAAACTGCCGGAGCTTGCGGAGTGTTGCAGCTGGAGGGGAGAGAGGAATAGGGGGAATTCCGACCCAAATTCATGCTAAGGAGAACGGTTGAATCTGGGGCATCTTAAATAGGTCTTCAGAGAAAGTTTTGAGCTTGGGATGCAAGCTTCCCAAGCTTTAAAAGCTCCCTGGAGAAGGAAACTTCAAGTGACCAAAATCTCTCATGCGTTCGCATGAGAGATTGGGAAAGAATTAGGGCATCTAACCGGGTTCATATTGGAGATGATTAATTAATGAATCTCCTTTCCAATTTCGAAAGGGATTCATCAATCAATCAGGGAGAAAATCCAAGTTGAAGATTGTCAAAGTATGGTTCCTTCGTGATAATGGTGGAGGGACCTAATTGTGAAGATGTCAAAGAAGTTAGGAGGCTAAATGCAATGGTTTTTGAAAGTTAGGGGTATAAATGTAATCAAACAAGAACATTTTGCAAACTAGGTCAGGACGAGTTCCCCTTTGGTCCAAATTTTGGTACTAACCTAATTTGGACCTAAGAAATCCAATGGTGAAGTTGGATTTTATTTTTGACCACGTTTGACTGGGTAATTTATGCAAAAACCTAAATTAGGGTAAATATCTGTCTAAGGCTCCATTTTAGGTCAAGATGGGTTCTGATGGCCAATTTGAAGGCACTAAAGCTTAGAGAATATTTTTATATGATTTTTATAGGATTTAGGTGAATTTTATCCTGACAAGAACATTAATTAATTAAGTGGATCTGTTTTAAGGGTTTCAAAAGTCATTTAATTCTCAGAACACACACAAACCCTTTTCTGTCTGATCTAACCCACTTATTATCTTATTAAGACCATTTTACCTTTATTATACCCTTGAGAAAACCCATGGTTGTACTGCATTGGTAAAATTACAGTTTTAACCCTAGTTTCTATTTTTCCCTCGGAATGCTTATATAGTGAGTTATGACTTCTGGCGGTTATGTAGGGGCATTTATTGACTTCATTGGGTCAAAATGAGCTAGTTAGGGCTCATGATGGTGTTCCCATCATATCCCCATGCCTAGCTTTTGCTAGTCTCTTAGCAAAATTTCAAGGTATTAACTCTGATTCTAGACCATGATATCTTTTGATGCTCAAAACCTTGATGTGTGCTTCCTTTTGTAGATTAGGTTAGAATGCTGATAGTAGGCCTAGAGGTACTTAAGTACGAACCAGGATCTACCTGACCAGCTCTAGTCTCAGTTTGCCGCGAAAGTTTTTAAGGCCCGTAGGAACTAACCTAAGGTTCGTTGAACTCCGCGATTAAAGCACTCGTGCTTGTAACATGTTTTAGCCTTGGTTCAGTTTGCAGTACATTTTTGTCAGAGAGAGACAGAGGAATTTTTCTTTATTTTTGGAGAGTTTTCTCTCTCTTTTCTTTTTATTTCTAAATTCAGATTGGCTTTATAACAAGGCCTGTATCGGATTCCTAATCCTCATCATCAATCCTCAAAGGGTCCCTGGTAATCGATGCTTCGAGATAGCACCACCCATGGCAACCCCCAGAACCTTGGCTTTCGAGATTTCGAGATAATCTCGCCCATGGTGTTCTGTAGCTAAATCCGGACCTTGGCAATCGACATTTCGAGATAATACCACCCATGGCATCTGAACTAGCATAGGGTGCTTACATGCCCCCGGTAGGATATGTAAATATCCTAGGAGACAAGCACCGAGGAGATGATATGTTATTGTGCATCTTCGAGGGGAATTTCCCACCTCTCCGCGCCGGGAACTCGTCCAAATCAACTTGTGTTTGTTAGCTGCTCCTAATCTAGGTGACTTTTTCAGACCAACTTAAACGCATTTGCATGATTTTGATACTTAAGTGCACTGAACCAGACTGTGTGGATTGGAGTGCTTGGGTTACCGAGTCCCACAAACTAGAGGTCAGTTAACGAGGCCGAATACTCCTTAAGCCTTCGACCTAATACTTAAGCTTCGCATTTTCCTCAACCTCTTGAGGATTATCTAGATCTTAGCAGGTACTTGAATTTTTAAGCCTAGGATTGTAGCCCAAAAGGCCTAAAATCAGCGCTTCTACTAATCTCTTCTTTGTTTCATTAGCAATGTTTGTTTTTCATTTTCTTTCTTTTAATATGGTCTAGAACTAAGTCAATTTTTTAATTTCTTACTAATGGCTAACTTTTTTTCTTTTCTAATTGTGCTCCTTTTTGACATTTTTAATTCCTCCCCTTTTTCTCCTCAAAATTTGATATGCCATCAAAATTTCCACTCCTCTCATTTTTTTTATTTTTTTGGTATTTTTTGAATATGTGATTTTTTTGTGAGAACCCTTCCGAACTTTTGATTTTTGAATGCTTGCACTTTACCACCCTCCCATGCTTATATTTTGCAATGTCCTCATTGTAAATGGAGGGTGTAAAATAGTTCAAAAATTTAGAACAGGATTATCAGGTGGGCGAACAGGTCGAGAATGACTATTGCGGGTGATTTCAAGCTCTGGCACATGTACCAGAGGTGGGATCGACTGTTCTAAAATCGAACTCAGAGTGTAATAGACGTGAAGTATAGAATGATAATTAGAAGGATCTCAATTTTTGGAATGACGGGTTGCCTCCCGTTAAGCACTAAATTCAATGCCTTTAGCCTAGCGGGAAATGGTCTGGAGAAAGAGGGTCAAATCAGATGAGTTTTGCAGAACAAGCACCTTGATCAAGAGCCTGATTGGTCAACCAAGTGCCTGTTCAGGTCAACAGGCTGATGATGCAGCCCAAACCCAATCAATCTGGTGGGTTGATAAATGTAGATCAAGAGATGTGAAACCCACCATATACTTTGGAACTCGAAATGGTATGGAAGTGTATAGCTAGGGTTTGGCTGAGTTGTATCCGCCTGATCAGAGTAGGGATCCTTAAATGAAAAAGAATCAGTGGAGCATGTAGGAACCCTACAGGAGTGATCAGAGAAGGATGGGGCATGATTTATAGTCTGATCGATGTCCGAAACCCAATAAAAATGTGGAAGAGAATCATCTGCAACTGGCTCATTAAGAGGGGAATTAGAATAGAAATTGAGTCTGGTTACAGGTTGGGGTTGAAAATGGGTTTGAATAGGTTTTGTATATGTAGAGGAGGTGGCATCAATAAGATTTGTGTATGACGGCTCTTCTAAAAAGGGTTCAAAGGTGGGTTCATTTAGAGAGTCCGTATAGTAGCCTTCAAACTCAAAGTAAATGCCTGAAGAGTGTTTATAGGATGAAGAAAATCTAAGTCAAAAAAAGATTCAAATTCTGGGTTGTAGTCACTCTTGGCACGTTTTGTTTCTGATTCCCGGGGATCGAAAAGAAATGATCCATCTCAATGGAACCTAAATTTAAATCAATGATCTCGAGGTTAGGGACCTCAAAGCCAGGATCATGTGTGCTGAGGTCGTAGATTGGCTCGTAGTTGTCAGGAAACAATGGTTCTCCGTAATCATAGTAAGATTCAAAATCGTCGGAGAAATTGCGAGAATCAAGTTCTGAATTTGATTTGAGATCAGAGGTTCCACCACAGAATAAATCACAAGATGTAGACTCAGCAACCTAACTTGGCTCTAGCCTATTTGTAGATTCTGAGCTTAAAAAGGTGTCCTTATTAGATCTGGGCTCAGGTTTTTGGCTTGTAGGGAAGAACCAATCAAAATCCCACTCTTCCAACTCCTTGGTTTCTATATCGTAGATTGGTGTGACTTCCGAAAAATCAATTTGTATTTCTGAGGATGTTGGAGAGGTACACTCATCAAATAAAGGCCCAGAATCATAATCCAAACTCAAACTTTGATTTTCATCATACAAAGCCTTGTAATTATCCCAAGATGATTCAGATCCAGATCCTAGGCTAAGGATGTAGGTTGAATTACTAGAATCTAGGTCAGAATTGCCTTCGAGGGTCACCTTATTAGAGTAAGGGGTGGGATTTACACCTTCGAGAGGTTCTAATTCAATCTTATTATTACAGGAGTCTAGGAATTCTATGCTTGCCGAACCAGGGTTTTGGTTTTCTAGGGCTAGCTCAAAATAGTGTTCTCCTGCAATTGGGACCTCCCAACCTATTTCAAGATTAGGCATATCATATTCCATTTGGGTTGGGAATCCACAACAACCTTGTGTCTCAAACCCTGGATTTGGGAAATCAGATTGATCCTCAATATTATTCCAAGATGTTTCATTAACTATTTGGGGCATGTTCAGGTAATTTTAATCGATAACTTGTTTCAACAATTTCATCATTTCTTCTCATTTTTCAAGATCATCTTGGTGTTTTTCCCAAAGTACAGAATTTGTCATGCATTGGAGATATTCAAAGTTATGCAATTTTTCTATCTCGATGTGTCCTATTATGAGAATATCGTAGGTTGATCCATCTGTTGCTTCTGTTAATAGTAATTGGGAATAGTTTACGATGAAGGTTGTTGTTGTTGATACATTAACCTGAATGTCTTTAATTGATTTTGAGGTTTTGTAATCAATCTCATAAATCCTAAGGGCATCCTCAACCATTCTGTCTTTCATGGATCTTTGAGATTCAGGTTTCTTCAATAGCTTTCCTAAGTAGCCAGGCTGCATTTTTGAATCAGATGGTGGAATCAAGATGTAGAATCAAAATTTAAGTTTAGACCCAAATTGAATAGATCTAAAAAAGATTCCCAAGAAAATATGTGTGTGTACTCTAAATAGAAGGGATGAGGGATTGGATGTGGTATTGACCCAATCAAGGCACCCAAAGATTTTTGGATGACTATAGAGGTTCGGAGCGGATGATATTCCTGGATCAGTAAGTTGTCCAGCTGAGAATTACCTAGGCAGCTAGGAAGAGAGAGTCTCGCAAAGACCCCTACACGGTAGTGAGCCCCCATGGGTTACAGGGTTTCCCTCACCCAACCTTCCTTGTCACTGAGGGTATAGGTAGACCAGAATGGATAACTTAACCTCTTAAGTCTACCAGTTTTATATCCTAATTTTTGCCTTTGTTTTCACTTGAATTTGCAGTTGATTTGACTTGTGACATAATTTGGAGGTTGGTTGGCCTACAATGTAGACCAACTTTACCTGACCTGCCCTAAAGATGGCAGAATGAACTTCTAGGTCAAGACCTATAAATCACCTTGATTTGACTCCCAGGTTATAAGGTCCAAGGATTTTAGGGTTCAAGTGATTTTAGAGCCTAATTTTAGGATTTTTCTTGATTAGATCTTTTCAATCAAGGGCTTGGGTAGTACATAAATGCAGGTGGGTTTGTTTCCTTTTATGCAGGCAAGTGTGAACTAGCACTCTAAAATCCTAATGCAGAAACCCTAATTGTCTTTATTTCCAAGTCTACTTTGATCTTTAAAAATGTTCTCCTTGGACTTCAAACAAGAAGTGCGTAGTCCAAGAAAATTAGAAATTAAGCGTAGTCCCTAATAGGCACAAGAAATTTGGGGTAGGATCTCTAAATAGAATCACTTCAACTTCAATGAGATTTGAAAAAAAATTTGTAATTCAGGAAACTTGTCTTTTAACTGATAATTACTATGAAAAAATAAGGCAAGTGATTCCTAATTGATTGCTTCCTTTTTGTCTTCCCAAAGATTAGGAGGTTGATTAGGGAAGAACAGAGAAGTTACCAGCCCTGGAGTGGTTGATTTGCGTGGAAGATCTCCTCATGAAGTACCTCATAAAATCACAATAAAGCAAATAGGGCAAGTCAGTGCTCAAATATAATCAAATAATGTAGAGAATAGAGGTGAATTGCACATTGTTCCCCAGCAACGGTGCCAAAATGTTCGCAAGGCGAGATCGATGTTTAAAAGTGTCACGTTGTAATATAGTTGAAATTGCTTTGAAAATAAATACAATTTTATTACTCGAAAAGATTCTGAGGTCGAACACAGGGAGCAAATGGAATTCATACACTAATCTCAACAATTAATGTAATTTGAACACAAAATATTACTCAAAAACTAATTTGCAATATAGAATATATGAGTATATGAAGAGTAAAAAGAACTTTAGACAAAATAATAATTACTCAAATGTACTAAAGAAGGGAATATGAAATCAGACGTCTAATTTTGCAATCAAACATCTTAAATGACATTTGCTACAGTACCCTTCTTTTCTTCTTCTCTTTCTCTTTGATTCTTCCTTTCGTCTTCTTCTTCTTCTTCTCTATCTTTGTTTTTCTCCTCCTATTCTTCTCAGGCCTTTAGCTCAGCAATCCCTCTTCTTCTTCCTTTTCTTCTTCTGTCTTCAGCCCTGCAATCCTTCTCTTCTTCTTCTTCCTTCTTCTTCCTTAGGCTTTCTTCTTCTCTAGCCTTCCTGCCTTCTGAATCCGGCTAAGTGTTGGAACCAAACTTCTCAGGGCAAAAACCCCCTTCTCCGTGCAACTCTCCTCTCTCTTTCTCTCTTTCTATTTCAGTCTCACTCTCCCAGAGCCACAGCTAGTCGGGTAATCTGATCTAGCACATACCCGGGTCTAGGCTCACTGGCGTGCGATAGTGAGCGAGGAGTGTAGGTCGGGTCGAAACAGGCCAGGTCTGCGGGGGCAGGTCGCTGATGAGACCAGGTGAACAGGTGAGAGGTGTTGGTGCTAGAGCACCACGATCATTTGTTTTGATGATAACAAAACACGTGTTATTTAACATTTGCAATTTGAGTCCTAGATTTCAGGTCAATTGCAAATGTGGACGTGTTTAGACGGAGTTCAAGCTCGCATCCAGGACGGATTGGAGGAGCTTGACGGAAAACATAGGAGGTTCGCGTGGAGCGAAAGATTGGAGATGGAAGACAAGAAGAATAGGATAGATTCTTTTTTATCCTTTCATGTATCTCTTGTATTTATTTTCTTGCTCTTTTTGATTCCTTAGAACATTATGTTAAAGAGCCTCAAAGTACCCTAAAAGTAGTCCTAGGAACACCTGCACAACCCTAGGATACTTAGGTTTTCTGTAGAATACTTAGAAAACCAATATAGGGCTCAAACAGCATTTCCAGACGTCTAATCCCAAAATCAGATGTCTGATAAAGTATTTTAAGACGTCTGACTGTTGTTTCAGACGTCTGATAACTGTTAGGCTGGACATAGTTAGTTCTGTCTGATGAAATCAGACGTCCAGACCTTAGACCAGACGTCTTAGGAGACGTCTGATGACTTTGCCAGACGTCCAATTAGTGGACCGTTGGCTGGCTTAGAAAACACTCAAGATTATGACCGTTAGAGCCTTATCAGACGTCCATAGGACTTACCAGACGTCTGATAAATGACCGTTTTGCCTCGGCTGACCCAAAATCTCTTCTCAGAGATTTTCTAGCCGTTGCAACGTTTGGAAATCAATTCCCACAGTAAAAGTAGGTTTCCAGACGTCCTGTATGTCGTCTGATGGACTTGCACAAAAACCCTGTTTAGATCTGATTCAAGTCAGGGAGAAACCCGCATAGAATCAGACGTCTGACCTTGAAATCAGACGTCTTAAAGTGGCCTTCCAGACGTCTGATGCCAGAGTTAGACGTTTGATAACCCTGTCAAATGCAATCATTGTCCTGATTTCGGCCTGATTCTCTTGGGCTTTGCACCCAACGGCTATGGAAGCTTTTCCAAGCCTTCCAAAGCCTTCCTAAGGCCTCTATAAATAGAGGGGAACCTTTGTAACACAAACACACAACATATACACTTAGAAAAACACAAGACACACCTAAGCAACATACTTTCCACACTTTTGTGTCTCTCTTGCTCTCCAAGCTCAAGCTCCATCATCTTGAGAGCTAAATTCAGTTTGCGCGCCCGCTCTCCCGCCGTTGTCCACGAGAGCGAAGTTGCGCCGTCGCGTGGCACACGCACCGCGTCATCGTCGACGCACTCCTTGCAAAGGGGAGTTTCCTATTTCCTATAGAAGCTAGGTTTAATTTTGTTGGCTCTATAGGACTGTTGTTTTATTTTATCTTTGTATTTTGGTTGGGTATTCGCTTTGCGAATTCCCGTCTCCTTCGTGGGACAAAATCCTTCTCGTGGAGAGAAGGGGTTGAGGAACGCTACCCTCGTACTTGTAGCGTGGTTGTACTGAGGTTGAATCACCCTCGTTTTAAAGTGATTCGTTTAGTGGATTTGATCAACTAGGTTGATCGGAAAATCCTAACTCGAGAGGGTTAGGTGGTGGTTTTCACCCGGTTTGGGTTTCCACCTAAAATTACTTGTGTACATTGTACGATTGATTTTTGTGAGATTGCTTTATATTTTATTTCCGCATATTATTACGTCACCCCTCCTAGTAGGGAACCTTCAAGAGGGACCTCACCCCGTGGTTGGAGGCAAACAACTACTGGCAGTTTTGCAATTTATGCGGGTGCGGGCGCCTCTTCGTATTCGAGGTGGGACTAAATGTCCCACCTTTCTTCCATGCAACGCAGCAGCAAGGTGCTTGGTTGAATTGATGGGGCTGCAGCTGTTGAAGCCCTCACGTGAGGACTTGGACACCTGCACGCCTCTATTTCGCACAGCCTGGTGGTATTCCCTAGGCGTAGCAAGACCTGGAGCAGCTTGAAGCTTGCTCGAAGCTCGGCAGCAATGGCGGGTCTTGGCATGCTACCTGAAATCAAGAAAAGAGGCCTTATGGCCACATCAGAACACTCAGCAGAATCACCGTGGCATGGCGAATGTAACGGTGGCCGTGGCGTGGAGCAAGGGTTGTCGTGGTGGCTGGACGGTGACGGGAACGGTCAGTGAGAGTGGGTTTGTTCGGGAAGGCGTTTGGGTGGATGATGGAGTGAATGGAGTGAGGGGAAATGAGTAGGAAGGTGCAGTGGAGGTTGTAGGATGGTCAGCGAAGTGGATGGAGGTGTGTAGCGGTGGGAACACCTCGCCGGAGGAGTCGCCGGAGATGGAGGAGATGAGGGTGTTTTAGTAGCGTTGGTGGTCGGTTTTGGGAAATAGAGAGAGGGGAGAAAGTAAGTGAGAGAGGGAACCTAAGAGTCTACTCTAAGGGACGAAAGGGAAAGGGATCCCATGCCGGTGTGGTTGCTGGACGTGGGAAGATGAACCTCCGTAGGAGAGGCGGTGGCGAAGACAGGGAAGGAACGGCGACGACTGGTATTGCTCGACGTGGAGGACGGTGGTGGAGATGAATCCGCCATTGGTTTTGTGGTCGGACAACAGAGAAGTTAGGAAGAAACCGTCGGAGCTTGCAGAGTGTTGCAGCCGGAGGGGAGAGAGGAATAGGGGGAATTCTAGCCCAAATTCAAGTTGAGGAGAACGATTGGATCTGGGGCTTCTTAAATAGGTCTTCAGAGAGGGTTTTGAGCTTGGGAAGCAAGCTTTCCAAGATTTAAAAGCTTACCGGAGAAGGAAACTTCAAGTGACCCAAATCTCTCATGCGT
Organism: Thalassia testudinum; assembly: GCA_037157565.1. NCBI lineage: Eukaryota > Viridiplantae > Streptophyta > Magnoliopsida > Alismatales > Hydrocharitaceae > Thalassia > Thalassia testudinum. The sequence continues at coordinate 97,952,869 of JAZHRO010000031.1, forward strand.
TTGCATGAGAGATTAGGAAAGAATTAGGGCATCTAACTGGGTTCATATTGGGGAGGATTAATTAATGAATCGCCCTTCCAATTTTGGAAGGGATTCATCAATCAATCATGGAGAAAATCAAGTTGAAGATCGTCAGAGTAGTTTTCCTTTGCGATAATGGCGGAGGAACCTAATTGTGAAGATGTCAAAGAAGTTAGGGGGTTGAATGCAATGATTTTTTAAAGTTAGGGGTAAAATTGTAATTAGATAGGACCTTTTTGCAAACTAGGTCAAGACAAGTTCTCCTTAAGTCCAAATTTTGATGCAAACCTAATTTAGACCTAAGGAATCCAATGGTGAAGTTGGAATTTATTTTTGACCATGTTTGACTGGATAATTTATGTAAGAACCTAAATTAGGGCAAATATCTGTCTAAGGCTCCATTTTAGGTCAAGATGAGTTCTGATGGCCAATTTGAAGGCACTAAAGCCTAGATAATATTTTTATATGATTTTTAGAGGGTTTAGGTGAATTTTATCCTGATCAGAACCTTGGTTAATTAAGTGGATCTGTTTTGAAGGTTTCAAAAGTCATTTAATTCTCAGAACACACACAAACCCTTTTCTATCTGATCTAACCCACTTATTATCTTATTAAGACCATTTGACCTTTATTATACCCTTCAGAAAACCCATGGTTGTACTGTATTGGTAAAATTACAGTTTAACCCTAGTTTCTTATTTTTCCCTCAAAATGCTTATAAAGTGAGTTATGACCTTCTGGCGGTTATGTAGGGGCATTTATTGACTTCATTGGGTCAAAATGAGCTAGTTAGGACTCATGATGGTGTTCCCATCAAGCGACTTGGCATACTTTCTAAAATAAAACTAAGAATCTTACACCTATTGCTACAGTTCATCTTGAAACTGGGAACAATATTCACTTTTCATTTGATTGGGTAAGTGAAATATATTTGATGGCATCTAGAAATAACTCTGATTGGAGGATCAATAGCATCCTTGAATTTCACTACGCGATGCATAGATTTTTATCTAGAGTAAATGATCACTTACTAGATCTACAACTCCCAAATAGGCACTCAATAAAGCATACATTCATGGAGAAGATTCACAAGGATACCTTTGGCACAAAGTTTGAGAAAAATGATGCCATATAGATCTCAAGAAATACCATCTTACCAATAATAATATCTAGAATTGCATCATTACAACTACCAAGAACACCGAATGTTACATCAAAAATCCTTCTCAAGGAAAGGGAAAAACCATGGAAGAAGCAACCTAGAGGGCCAGATATTTCATTGATTCTTCTTGAGAGACAATAGTTGTTCATGCCAATCCAAATCCTAATCCCAACCATAAAATGTTTAGGACTGAACTCATTACCTAAGTAATAGTTGTTCTACACTTGGATCCAATCAACCATCTAATCAAGAACTTTTCTTCATCAATAATAATTTTTTTAAAGGTATCGATGATCATAGTCTAGAAGTGCCTGAAATTATTAGCTCTTAACAATTAAGGGGAAAAAATGATTCCAACCAGAAATTGATGATTCGACTGAAGTATCCATTAACTCAAGTATTACAACTTAAAAGGACAGGATGGAATTATATCTGAAGGTCTTTGAGTGGTAGAATCATTCACTTGGACTAGCTTAGAAAAGAAACAAGAAGGCTTTTCAAAAAAAGACAATAAAGAATAGAACCAAGGACATGAGTGCATAGCTAAACGTTCGATGGGCTATCAGGCTTAAGAGAAAAGGGTTGTTTTTGATTCTGCAAGACCTTATATGCAAAACATGGTTTTACATTCTAAGGGTTTTGTTAAGGAATGGGGTCATGTGCTCAGTTATCATGCAACATGAGCCCATTTTGGTTCTAATAGAATAGGAGTATTGCTGATGCAACATGAACCTACTTTGGTTCTAATACAATAGGACTTCCAACCTCAAGTAGCCTTTCTTTTATGACCAAAGAAGAAAAAAAGGATTCCGTAAACAAAAAGCACGCTAAGTCATATAGAAAGATTGGCAAATTAAAAGAATGACTTAAATCACAGTTAAGATGCCAAATAGTCAAATAAAGGTATTGAATAAACATAAACTTCCAGTAGAACTTAAACTACATGCAAGAATAAACTGCACAACTAAAGATTTTTTTCGTTTCTCTTCCCTGCTAGGCCAAGAGTTTAAGATTGTAGTAGTGGATGGTAAGGTTAAAGGTTGCAACACCAACCATCATCCTGGGGCCCTTCTAGGACAAAATAGAGATATAAAATATATGGTAGAAAAATATACGATCATAAAAGATCTATTAGTCAATTGTACACTATAACAGATGGCATGCTATTAGTTTTAGAATAAGATGTATCGATAGAATGTCAAAAAAGATGTATCAATACCATTTCATCATCATTTAGGTAGAATAAGTAGATACTTAGAATGAATTCATGATAGAAGGAAACAAAAATATAAGGATCTCCTATTTGTTTTGTAAATAAATAGAGGTTTGGTTATCAGCAATTTAACCCTTTATCATTCCCATTAACTAAGAAGGTTTGGAACTGGGAAATTTCCTTGGTTACCCAAGTCTTAAGCCCTGTCAATAACCATCTCATAGCATGCTATACATAAAACTACAAGAATAGAAAGAAGCCTGTGTTTACAGATTACTTATCATAGACTTAAATGTATATTTTGGTAATCTGATGCGTTGTGTTTCACAACTAGCTACTACAAAAGGGAAAGGAGGAGGAGAAGGAGAAAGATGACTGACCTTGACATTTCGAGTGCTTCATATCATGTTCTAGGCAACCAACCTTATTGATATCATCCTTGACGACCCACTTTATTGCAGGCCAATGCATCTTAACCACAATTAAAAATGAAAGAATGGTGTAAGAAGAGTCCTACCCTCCTCGTTTAGGAGCACAAGTGAAAAATCCTCTATATAATTTTCATCGAGTTTGTAATCTCAAAGTGACCATGTAGACATAATTAAGAACACATGGAGTAAAAAAAGGTAATACGAGTTGCAACCATATTTTCCATGACCACCAAGATCCTTTGTTATCATTCAGTGATGAACTTAACATTTCTCAAATTAGGTGTGCAAGGGTAGAGAAAAAGTGAAGCTTACTGGAAGTACAACAATTAAATATAATTTCACAATTAAACAAGTGTAACATCTTTATAAAAAAGATCTTGGAAGTACAAAAAAAAGAAACTTTGAGCTCCATGTAGAGATTGCTATTTGCTGGATAAGTTATTCACTTATTCAGTTATGGCATGAGTTCACTTGAAACAAAGGGATTATATGAACATGTGTTATATGTTATCATGCTGATGTAACTGAAAAAAAAGAGAAATCATTATTTTAGACAAAGACTTGCTACAACATTTACAAGAAAAATATCAAAACATATTAAGTTCAATAACTTACCACAAGGTCAAAACATATTAATTTAGTAAATGGAGGCTAAGAATAAATCTCAGGACTGAGCCTAGAATGTACAATCTTGATGACATCATTTGAGCAGTAAATTTTCTACAATACAAGAAAATACAAAATTGAATCACAATAATTTCAACTAAAATTCATCGTAGCATGATATGAGCTGAAAAAAACCAAATTCATAAGGATTAATAAGCTTCAACTTATCTGATAAAGCTTGATCAATTTCTCCTAAGAATGGTAGCCTATCCATCAAATCAATTTTAGATCATTTCAAAACTTAAAACCTGGAAGAAGTAAACAAAATGATACTGCATGACATCAAATCAGAACCTTTCACCTAGAGATGAGATAGGAACCCCCATAGAGAGAGCATCATACACCTTATGATATGATAAATCTTCCCAAAAAACATGATCTTCTCTGAATTGGCAGCTACCTTCTGATGTGCATACATCTAAGTAGCCTAAAATGTCCATTTATGCATGTTCTTAGTGTCTTAGAAGAATCATGCATTATAAATATTGCATAACATGCATTGTTATGAACGCGTGCTCCAGACGTCTTTTAAGATGTCTGGGAGGTGGCCCAGACGTCGGACAAGACGTCTGGAATCATCTCCAGACGTCTGGAAATCGGTTATTTTGGCACGATTGTTTCGTCTGCGCGCTCCTGCGGAAATTCCCTCTCTCTTTTTCCCTCTCCCTCCTACGCCCTCTATCGCGCTCTCTTTCTCCTCCTCGTGCGGCCTTAAAAGGCCACGCCCTCTCCCTCACTCCCGTCACCTCCGTCTCCTTCCTCTTCTCCTTCCAACCAGTGCGCGAGAGCGAGCGCGAGGGTGCAGCGGCAGCGACAGCGGCAGCTGCAGTGAGCGTGGGAGGAGGTGCTGCGTGTGGGAGAGGCGCTCGACCGTGAGGGCGAGCTCGCCGGGGCTGCTAGGGCCGGCCGGCGGGGGGCGCAGCGGGCGCGGAGCGACGCGGGGGGGGACTACTGCGGCTCGAGCAGCAGGCACACGAGGCGCGGTGCGGCCGGGAGTAGCGAGCGGAGGGCGAGTCGATCCCTGGTTCTGGAAACTTAAGAATCAGACGTCTGGGCTTATAGCCACACGGCGGGGTAGACGTCTGGAAGACTGTCCAGACGTCTAAAAGGTGAGTTTTTTCGTCTTTCTTCCTTCCTTTCGACAGACCGTACTGAGAGAGAGAGAGATGGGTACGCGCAAGTTCGGTGATTCGTCATCCAACGCGAATCAGACGTCTGGCTGTAGTACCAGACGACGGGAACGACATCCAGACATCCGGGGTGACCATCGGAAGTCTAGGAACTAGGCCAGATGCCCCCACAGGCTTCTGGACGTCTGAGAGCCCATGCAGAGCAAGGTAATTCCTGATCCACTTTTTAAGACGTCTGGAAGAAGTTCCAGACGTCTGATTTTGCACTATTTCGTCGTTTTCGACCCGTTTAGGGCTCGTTCGGGTTCCGTTTTCCGTGTTTCAAGTTGCGTCCTTTTCGGAATTAAATCCTCTACCCGTCTACAGTAGCTATACACTGTTTTAAGACACTCCTTGTGTTTGATTCTTGTGATAGGACCCCATTCCGTTGCAGTCCTGGGGGTTGCGGAGGCACGCGGGATTCCCGACCACGCCCCCAGTTCGCCTGTTGTAACCGGTAGAGTGGCTTTTAAGTATAATCTGTTAAATTATGAAACCATAAATAGAACCTAGGACATTGCATGGATCCTAGGAATGAGAAATAGATTGAATGATAGATCCTAGGTGTTGCATGAATCCTAGGGCTGGAAAACTAGATTGTATGAAAGATCCTAGGATACGGCATGAATCCTAGGACGGGAAAACTAGTGGAATATATGAATACTGCAGTCTTGAAAAAAATGGAAAAGGACAAAAAGCTGCTTGTAATTTGAATTAACAGCTGCCTGTTATGAATAAATAAACGTGATTGAGAACATGGATTGTAAGAATGTGAAACTGAAAAGTGAAACCTAAATGTTCTGAGCTGGAACCCTATGGGGAATTAGGAGTGGAACTCCTGGAAAGAGAAAGGAATGGAACTGAGAAGGAAAGATATAGTTGTGTGCTGTCTCTTGGGTACGTAGTACTAAGGGAAGTACCTGTACCTGTTTAGTGCAAAGTGGGGCTAGCCACCCCAGGGACCCGGGGTTAAGATTGGCCTCTTTGTACCGACTTGCTGGCCCTTATGTACGTAGTACCGAGGAGAGCTACTAGTGTAGGGAGGGCATTAGCTACCCCACGAGCCCCGGGGTTCTGCTAGCCTCCTACACCGACTTGTTAGGCCCACTGGGGCAAACTAGGGTAGTCAGGCGAGGGTGCACGGACTGTGGAGGGGTAAGGCCCCTGTTTGGTTACTGTGGAGGGGTCGAACCCCTGTTACTGAGAGGGCTCTACCCTGGACTGGTGCCGTGCTGTGCTTTGGGCGCACCCGTTAACGGAAATGACTGACCGCGTGCCAGTGCGGGTTAGCTACCTGTGCGTTTATCGCGCGTGCCGTAGTCACCGTTACATCTGTCCGTGACCTTGGGGTGGTTGACTGAGAGTAGGATCACCGTGGGTGACTCTCCCGACCAGGAGAGCACCACGTGCTACTTCTACTTCTTGGAAAAGACTGCAATCAAGATCGTTCCCACGAGGAACATTCGAGATCAAGTAAAGGATCTGAGAAATAAATGAAATCATGAGAAAATTGAAAGACGTAAATAAAGAAAGTAACAGAACATAACAGCTACTGTACACCCTACTGTTTTCTTTAGTTTTAGTTGCCACTCTACTCAGCGTTTTGCTGACGTGTTACACTCGTTACCTTTCAGGACCAGGTGTCGAGCAGCCAGGGTCAGCAGCTGCAGAGGACGCTGGGCCGAGTAGGGTCTAGTAGAGTTACCACTGTTCTCTTGTACCTCTTTTTGTTCCACTGTAGTGAGTAGTTCTTGTTTCCGCTGTACCTTTCTTTACCTGCAGTTCATATTATGTTACAAATGTTGTTCTACTGTTGTGGTGGTATATACTGTAGTGATTTCTTTTCTTACTACTGTATTTTCTTACTGTTAGTTATATTCATGCTGAATGTGGTTTATTTTACTGCTATTTTGGTTACTTCCTCGTTGGACGACTAGGTCTTGGGATTAGTCGAGTCAATCCGGTTCTCGTGTCTCGTAGGGACTCGGGAATCGGGTCGTTACATGCATCATCATGCATTTAGGTTAGATTGTATAAATTTGAGGTTAATTTTCTCTTTTTCTGGTCAGGGAATAGGGAAAAATTTATCAGGACCTCGGATTTGAGATCCAACCATACGGATTTGATTAGGACAACGATCGAAGTTCAACGACTCCAAGATCGCCCCGATCAGACCTCCGTAGCATCAGATGCAGTCTGAGAAATATTAGAGGTCAAGGGCCAAGGTGGTGTAAATCCATACCTCAATGGCAAATCCAACTGCACGAATGAGTTTGGATCGACGATCGCAGCCCAACGGTGCAAAAATCGATCCAATTTGAATCTGTGGCACCATCTACAATTTAGAGAAGATGGACGGCTATGATGGCTCCATGTGGCGCCATCCCAACTACCCAACATTGGCCTAGGTCTCTCACTCCACCTCTTCTCGCAATGGCCAACACATCTCAGCCGTTGGATCATCAATCCAACAGCTGAGAACACACAACATCGCTCCTTAGTCACGCAACACCTTCTAAAGGTGAGAGCTCGAGTGATCTTGATTGTTGGATCGCCATCTAATGGTTGCAAGTACTCAACCCTTAAAGCATAAGTGTGCCTCAAAGGAGGGCTTGGTGCAGTGGTTACGCGCTCGCTCGCAAAGGCAGAGGCGTGCGATTGAGCCCCTGCGTGCCTCAAATCAAGGTAGCGAGAGGTGCACGGCTCAATTCAGTTGCTGGATCACGATCGGGCGATGGATGTGGGCGCTACGTGGGGGCACGGATAAGCGTAGATGTGCACGCGTGATCTGATGCACGAACACACACACAATCACACGCACGCGCACGCATAACAGCTGAAGAGGAAGAGATCAAGTAGCTTTTGAAGTCATCCGATCTCTTAATCGGATGGTTGAGGATGCACATGTGTAGAGGGCTGTCTCAACGGTTGAAGGCAGAGAGGTGGGGGTGCATGAGTGCTTCAACGACATGGGGTCTTTAGTGATGTTTATATTCGTCACTAAAGACCCTAGCAATTAATGTGTTCAGATCTAAAATGACCTTTATGCCCCCATTCCTACAACTATATAAAGACCAATGACCTTTATGCCCCCATTCCTACAACTATATAAATACCCTACGCCCTCCACATTTTCATCATCTCTTCCTCTCTTCTCTCACCCCCTCCAAAGCTCTAAGAGCTTGTCCCAAACCTGAGATGCTCCATTAGAGTTAAAAATATAATTTTTCTACCTTCTCACCCCTTCGTGGAGCATCCCGCGGTTGTCCTCTCATCGCCGTTCGGGAAGCAGATGCGGCTGCAACGTCTCCCTGTTCTGTCCTCCTTCCTCCGTCTTCGTTCTCCCTCGTCTCACGTCTCATCACCTTCGTCCGGGCATTTCGTCAACGCAGCTCGTCCTCTAAGCAACCGTTGAGGAGGATAATTTCTCTCCCTCTTCTCTTTACCATTTTTTAGATTAGATTTCTCGCTTTCTAATGTAGTGAGTACATGTAATAAACATGATTATGTGGCTATGAAATATTTGTCTATTCTCTCTTTATTTTCTCTTTATTTGTATTATTCTTTCTCTGTCTTCTATTGTTTATTCTTTAAGTAGAATAGCTAGGGTAGAATTAATTCAACCAGCTAATCTACTTCATGACAACAAAAATTAATGCGATTTTTGATCAAATGTACACCTCCCCGTGTTCAACCCGAGACTCATCAGAGTTTCGATTAAATTATTTGTTTGACGGATTTTTACGCGACTACAACGACAGGGTTTTCTAAACTCAATTTTTCAGTGTATAAATCCCATTCAACACCTTCTGAACGTAGATGTCATAGGGGGCAGAGGTGTTGGTGTTGGGCGAGGAGATGCGGATGAGGCAGTCAAGGGTAGGGCAAGCAATGTCGGTGGCTCCCTTCCGAACACCCAACTGAGTTTGGCTTTGCTCTTTTAATGGGAACACACAGACCAATGTTGGGAATGATGTAGTTTTCCAATTGGGAAGGGTAGGGGGCGTGGATCGCAAAGACTTCCCAGTTTTGTTTTTCTAAAGTGGGTTTGACGGAGAGGGGAAAAGGTGTTTGTTTAAATTTAGTAGCATATCCAGAACAAATGGATGCAAATCTACAACTACCACAATCTATTTGACAATAATGAATGCTTAGATGGTAAATTCAAGTTTGATGGAAAGACTTAATAAAAAAAATGACCTTTAAAATAATGGACTTTTATTGCTGCTTTTGCTGCTTATATCTCTCATTTTTTTCTTCCAAGACTACCTTGTTCTCTTTAGAACAATGGACTTTTTAGGACTAATGATAATTGTACTGGGAAAGGCGTAAGGTTGGGCATCCATCGGTGCAAAAGTACTTTGACTTGCAACAGGCAGAAGATAGTTATAAGTAATTTGGCTTTTTGGAGGGTTTTGCATTTGGAGAGGAGGGGTTTCGATGTTTTGAATATGAGGAGTGCTGGTGGCTTTTGTGGTTTTGGGGGAATTAGTTGGTTCATGGGTACATGGGTTAGGTGTTTGTGGTTTGATGGTGACGTAGATGTTTTGGTGGTGAGACGCGATATTTGGTTCAACAGTTGTAGTGAAAAATATGTTGGAGGGCCTGCAGTGGGGTAATTTCACAAGTTGGGAGTTTTGAAATTTTTGAATGGTCCACATTTGGAGGGGATAAGGATGGAATGCGAACAATCAATCTGCAAGAGCTTCTCCATATTATTTATCAAGTCATCTTCATCATTTGCCATGGGATTTGCCTCGTGACTTGATGGGATTAGAGATTGCTGGTATAGTATGGATGGGTAGTAATGATGGTAAAGGAGCACAAGGTGTGGAGGGTGAATATAAAGAGGTGTAGAAGGAGAAGAACAAACTTGGTTATTGATTCCTCAAGGCTCTATCTCCTTTGGGAGACGAACAAGGAGAGGAGACAAGATTCACCCACGAGGAGGGAACAAAAAAGGATTCAGTGGCTAAAGCTAGAGATGCCTCCTACAGATCATTAAGAAAAAAAAATAAATCCTTTGTAGGTATTTTCACAGCATCTCTCATGCAAAACCCCAATGAGGCATTCCACTACCATTTCCTGAAAGGACTCACTGAAGCATTTTGACAAACACCTTGTAGACATCAAGAAAATCAATATCTTAACTATTCCATTCCAAATGTCACTAGAAAACTAAGACATTGTCACAGTTTGGGCGAACGAAAGGTAAGATTTCTAGCGATTAGATCCGAGCAATTAAGAACTCTCACCCTTTCTCCAGTAGATCAAGTGTAGATCATGAGTGGATCGTGATCGGATCGTGTGTGACTATAAGCTAATCAAGTAACGAATGGAGTGCAAGTTGTGATGAGATCATGTGAGACATCGAGAGAAAAGTGTGTGTGTGAACGAGAGGAGATTTGACCTACTGATATGAACTCCAAGAGAGAGATGATTAAGCGATTGATCATGTGGGAGAGATAGAAGGGTTGACCTGCTCTTATGCAGAAAGGTGTGGGGTTGTTGGGATTTGGGGGGGTGGTGGTGATGATCGATGGTAGCAATGAGGTGGGTGAGGGGGCACAACAATGCTCTAATGGTTGTGGCCAAGAGGTTTTGACTTATAAGAAAAAAAAAAAGGTGATCGAAGATGTAAAAATATAAGATCACTGACATTTTAAGATACTAACAATAGTGTATCTAAATGCCACTATAATTCCACTGTCAATATATGTACCATTTTTTGTAGTGTACTGAATGTGTGGTAGGTAGAAAATATCAAAGTGAATATTCAGCTTTTCAAATTTAAGGAAAAAAAGGCCAAATCTAGTAAAATGTGAGTTCTAGAACAATATATAAAAAATGAAGATTTTATATAATAAGGAACCTAAAACAATTACAACATGTTAAACACAGATGATGCCAAATATGGTAAGAAAGATTGGACATCTTCTAGAGGGAAAACATCCATGCAAAGCCAACAACAAAAAGAAAAGTACATCACAATAAGGAGACCATGGACCTAAGCTCCCTACAGGATGCATCAAAAGTGTTAATGGTGGAAGCACATACTTAGTTAGCTTGAAACAAAGGAAACATGGCATTGCAAGCACAAACCAAGGTAAAGGATTTGCTCTATTCTATATAGTAGGTTTCGAAAATTTTGGTAGGAGACATAAAACCATATAGAATTATTAAAGATGGACGCTTCCCACATGAATCTTAATAAAGTACTTCCTATAGCAAAAGAACTATCAACCACCCCCAAAATAATGGGAAGCTGGATAGTTACTTGTATGAAAGCAAACATAAAAATATAAACAATTAGAGACAGAAGTGCTGAAATCAATGAAGAACAAATGCATGTAATTTTTTTTGTAGTTGGAGGCTTATGTAAATTACTTAGGTTTGGGGAGACAAATAGCTTATCGAATAAGCAAGTTGTAAAATCTTACAATGGCTTTTAACAATCAGGCATTGATGGGGAACATGCATGCTTAAAAGTAAAAAGATGAATATCAATTCCAGATCAGATCATTGAACTTATGTCCTAAGTACTTCTTGGCGAAATATGAGATAAAAAAGATCTACTCAAGTTTGGGGAGAAAAATAGCTTACCAATACTGAACATATGATAACTGCAAAAGCTCTAAATCATAAATCATAATTGCAGAACATCAATACAAAAGAAAGACAATAATTAATAAAAAATTAAAAAAATCTATAGAGGATTTGCAATTGACACCTTAATCTGTGTGACACATGAACCTCCTCAAGGTTGTGCATGTCCCCATGTAAGATCCACCACCTCTCAAAGGCCCCTACATACAGAAGAACATAAATCACATAAGCAAAGGGTTAATTGTATAGCCGTAACCCTAAATCAAATACCAACACCTAATAGTAACGTGAACCACTCTAAAAAAAAGGGTTAATCATGTAAACCTAACCCTAAATCGAGGTTGTCAGTGATTGAGAGAGATTGACTCAAATCAAACACAAATCGAAAGAGAGATTGAGAGAAAGATAGAGGGATCAAGTGAGAGATATCAAGAATAGAAACTAGATCTGATCAAAAGAGACAAGATTGAATGAGAGCTTCCAATCCAATATTCAGAGCGATTGAGCAAACATTGATCTCCGATTGACCTAGATCTGAGAAACACTGATCTAATCATGAGAATAAGAGATCGACATGAGTGAAATCAATGGAGAGAGATCTGAGTGATATGAGATTGATGAAAGTTTTGGAGAATGAGAGTAAGTGATTAGCAAAAGAAAGTGAGTGATTGAGTCGAGAGGAGTGGCAAGAGGCAAAAGAAGACAGATCGTTAATAGAGAGTGACCTGAGGAATAGATCCACAGAGACCCTAATATCAAGGTGTGTGACAGATTCACGGAGAGGCTCTAATGTCAAGGTGAGTGAGCGACGATCAAGATGTTGAGACATTGACAGAGATGAAGGTACTGTGGAGAGGCGTTGGGGGCAAAGGCGTCGAGTGTGCATGTGTCTCCAAGGGGGAGGTGCTCGTTGGGGCGAGAGACGTCGAAGGTCCTTGGGCGCGGGCAGAGGTGTTGAGTGGGTGTGTGTCTTCGTCAGAGGTTGTTGTGGTGGGCCGTGGGTGGTGGGTGCATGTAGCAGGCAATGGCGTGGGGTTGGAGAGGAGGGTTGTATGCGTTTTGGTTTAGGAGTGAAAAATCAAGAGAGGGAGGTGGAGGGGAAAAAAAAGTCAAAAACTATATATATATTAGTGACAATTCAATGCAAACTAACAGTGACATTTAAAATGTTGGTATAGTTTGCTCGTCACTATGTCACTTTTTTTGTAGTGTGTATTCCTTGTTTCGAACATTCGGACATAAAAATTCTTCGCATTTAAGTTTGTTAATTAATAATTTCCATGAATCATTTTTGTATTACCAATAATATAATCATGTTACTAATTAATTCACCATCTATTTTTAGAATGAATGTTTGGATTAGATGTAAGTGCATCCTACTTTTTAGGAATGTTTTATTATTTGAATGATCAGTGCAGATTTTTTTTGGCAAACTTCCATTAATATCGGTGTATTGCAAAACCACCTTCGTTACTTTAAGAGGTATTAGTTTTGATTGTACAATCTTTATCTAGCGATTCTCGCATAGTGCTCATTTAGTAATTTTTAAGCACTATGCTCAGATGATGTGTATATATATATATATATGTATGTATGTATATATGTATATAAGCACAGGACATGAAAAATGGTAATTGAACATCAATTATGAATCATTAGATAATGATCACAAGAACTTAAATAATACCACCTATGTTAATGGAGTTGGTTTTGCAAACAACCAATAATAATGGCCATTGAAATTTTCTCTAAAAGATTTGATGCAATAAGAGCTAATCGAAATGTGCATTCTATAAATAGATATGAGAATTACTTAGTAATACAAGAAAAAAGTGAGAACCAACTTTTAATACATGCTATGAACTTGTATTATAAATTTATGTCGTAAATGTAGTGCAAAACTTATATTACAAGTAAAGAAACTAATTTATAACACATACGACGAACTTATATTATAAGTATTTATTGTAAAAGAACTATAATAACTTGTATTACAAGTAAAAATATAGTTGTATATGTGCGATAAACTTGTATTATAATTATTTATTGTAATAAAAGTGTAAAAATTTGTATTACAAGTGAAAAACTAAATTATAATACATGTGAAATATTGTAATACAAACTTATTTTGGTTAAAAAAGAAGAGTTATAATATATATCAAATATTATTTTATCATTTGTTTGAATGATGAAAATATTGTATAAACTTATTATCCATAAATAACCTAATAAATTTGAATGGATAATTGCATAAATAATAGGTGATTTTGAGTACATAACTCAAAATCATTAGCGATTAATTGATTGAAGGTGACGGTTTCATCAACCAAAAATATGATCCAACAGCCATAAAGGTGGGCTTATTTGAGTATTTATGAATACAATGCTCAATGATACATTTACCATACACACGCATACACTTGCTTGAAAAGATGAGAACCTCTTTCTATACAAGATGCATTTGTAAAATTCAACCATATGAATCTAAGGAGAGCCCTTTAAATACGATATTTCAAAAAATTGCACAAGTTAGACGTGTATAACATAACTTTTGAAGTAATTTAAATAAAAATGTCTTTGTGTAGCCGAATCAACGTTACTTAAAAGCATGTCCTTCACATATGGAATTGATTTTTTATATACACCTTATCGAAATAATTTTCTTTTTATTCATATGGTTGAATTTTATGATTGATGCATTAAAAAATTTCTCGCAACTACCTAGAGTAAGTATTTCTTATAATTGTGCCTGCATGAGCATGCATTGCTCATGATTGTGTCCATCACTTCCATGTGTGTGCATATGCATATATGGATCAATAGATGGAAGAGAATTATCCAATGAACTTAAGGTCCAAATAACTTATTTGAACCATTACACGTGCACAAAAGGTAAAAAAAGGAAAAAGACCAAGTTATCTACTTAAAGGGAAGTGACAATATTACCAAAGTGATGGAAAATTTGGATTTTTCACCTAAAGAAGATGAACTTGTGATAAGCCATGTTAACTTAATGAGGGTTTCTTGCAGAATGAGATCTTGATGCACATAAATTGATAAATCCGCAATCCAATCCGAATCTAATCCTATGGAATTGGATCAGGTTTTGTACCCCTATCGAATTGAAAATTTTTCATTCCATTAAAATATCAAATAGGATCATATTATGACTCCAACTTAATATGATCCAATGCATAATTAGTGAATTTGAAGTTTAATTGCTTTCTATGGATAATGGTTACAAATCTTGGAGTTAGTTCTTTTATCTACTAAATCTTTGAATTTCTTCAATATCTTGTCTTAGCAATCGGACAAGTAGAAGTGAAAAATGAGTTTTAGGTTTTAATTTTAAGATGTTTACTTTCAAACTTAATGTTAGCCATTAGGACAAACATGGTAAAAGTATTTACTATTTTTAATGTATCGGAAAAATGTGACCCAATCTAAAATTTTGTGGATTGGATTGGATTAAACTAGGCCTTTGTTGAATTGGATCGTATTGGAAAACTCCTAATCCAATAAGGTCAAATTGGGCTCTTAATTTTATCCAAATGAACTGTGTTAAAACCTAAGGAAAACTATCCTACCCCATATAATATACATATTTCACTTAGGGCCTAGGAACTTCGACGAGAGAAAAGGAGAAGGAAGAAGTAAGGGACGCTCCTTGGAGAGTTAAAGGGTAAGCTTCCAACTTCATTTTCCTAAAGCTTCAACCGATTAGCCTCCTCTCCATTTAAATTTTAGGGTAGATTCATTCCAAAACATAAGTAATGTATGAAATATATAGGTTTTGAGCTTATTTGGAATGAGAGGAGGTCTCTACAAAATACAAATCAATTGCGACGGCTGAAACAAAAAATATAAGCACACTCTGGATTCTAGCATATGTATCTTGATTGCACAACAATCATAGGACCTAATCTACCTGAATTAAGTTAGATTTTAGCTTAACTTAGATACGATGATGCATGTGCATCATAATTTACATCATAGGTAATTTGTTAGCTTTATAGATAATAATCCTATTTTATACTTTAAAAGAGAGACAATATTAATTGCAGATGATTTGGGGCCACATATAATAGATCAGACCGTACGAATCTGATCAGAACGATGATGTGAGTCTAATGCTTCCGGAATCATCTTGATCAGATGTCCGTAGCATCACATACTACCCGTAGAAGATTACGCCCATAGAAGATAGCAAAAATCCAAAGTCAAATGTCAAATCCGACCACACAGATGGATCCAGATCAATGATCGTAGTCTAACGGTGTAAAAATCAGCTCAATCGGAGTCCTATAGTATCAACTGTAAAGGTGGGAAGATGAACCGCCAGGATGATGCCACGTGGCACCATCCCAGCTGCCCCTCACCACGCCTTCATCAACTGAGAGAACATCTCAGCCATTAGATCTTCATCCAATGGCTGAGAGCGGCTGCACACAAATCCAAATCGTGACACAAGAGGCAGCTCAATGCATTAGTTAGCGCCTCAACTCAAGAACACGAGGCACGCGTTTGACTCGTGCTCAAGGAAAAATCGAGGAACCGGTAGTGCTCAAGCTAAATTGAGCCATTAGATCATATCGGTAGGCGCAGAGGGGGCCGCATGGCATAATGTGGTGCGAGCGATGCGGCGATGTGGATGAACAGGCGATGCAACACCCAACTTGACACCTCGATGCACACGCGGACAAAGATTGGGCGGCCGATATTGAATGTGCATGTAAAGATGCGAGTGCATGCGCAAGGACGCGAACAGTGCGATCGATCGGATCGGAAGGCTAAGCAGTTGCCACGTGGTGGCATCCGGTGCTTTCCGTGCGTTGAAGTCGTTTTGGAGGACATTTTTTGGCGCGATTTGAGCTGTTGATCTCCCGATCGATGAATATGATCGCACCTAAGTTGCACAATTTTAGGGGCCTAAATATCTTCTTTCCCCTCATTGAAGCTATAAAAAGAGTCCAAGGGCCCCCAGTTGAGAGGCAACTCCTACTAGGCACATCTCCAGTCCCTCTCTCTCTGCAACTTCTCTCTAGTCTTTCTTCTGATGCTCTGGATCTAAAACGCTGCTCACTTTGCACAAGCATCCTACAATCAATGCCATCCTTCATCTACTTCTCTTTTTATTCCTTAGCATAATTATTTTAATGTCTAGTTTGAAAACCGTTTCCAAATAGTAATAGAAATCTGATTCTCTAAATAATTGATCTCTACTTCTATGCTTTCATTAGGTTAGATTAGTTAATACAAAGAGTTTTAAAAATCATATTTTACCTCCTTCCGAACGATCCGATATTTACCGAAATATTTATAAATTTATTTATTTCGACGTGATTCGTACTACAATGATACAAAATCTTTTAACGTATTTCACGATGAACATATCCCTTGATTATAATCACTTTTAATGTGACAAGTGGCAAATAGTGAGCAAGGGAGCAAGTCGTGACATTATTCTTTACCTTAAAAACACGGACTCACTTTTACCGATTGACTAAAAATATCAAGTGTTGGTTCCTTGCAAGCAAACAACCCCAATCTTGGGAAACAATAAAACAAAAAAAAAATTTGGAGGAAGGCCCTTCCAAAAATGTTAAAGGAGGTAAGTTGGAGAGGAGGTAGTATTAGTGGTGAAATGAGTGATAGATAAATTGATGTATTGTAAGCAGGTAGAGAGATGACTGTTTTTTAATTTTATATTTAATTTTAAATTATTGTTGTTTTGTTGGAAATTGAAGTGGGTTGAGTTGATGTGATAGGTAAGTTTATACGCTATGGGTAAAGAATTGATTTTCTCGTAAACCATGCGTCCTATGTTACCGTTCATGCATTCTTCATCAACAAAACAGGTATGGAATTCCACCTAGACATACAAAACATGACATCAAAGAACCCAATCTCTTGGAGAAAGATGCATCTTAGCTATTCTGATCATCAAATCACCCACATTGCATTGCCCAATGCAACTCAAATCCATGCTACAGTTCAAATACCACCTTTGGATGACAATGAAACACATCAAGTTCCACCCTTTCAGAAAGCCATGACACAAGTTGCACCCACTTGCCAAAACCAGAATTATAGAAGCCAATATGGGCATGGATCTGAGAAGCTTCTGCTTCATTGCTTTAAACCCAAATGTAAAAGCTTGAATTATTCCAAGAACAGAAAGAATAATAAGCAAATGGGGGGAAAACCAGATGCAACACAAGAATAAATACTCCAATAACGATCACACACTCCTTAGCTGCATCTTCAATCTGCCTTCAAAATCCAATGTCTCAACCATGCACCAATAAACATCTGCAATATCCAAGCCATGTCGGCTTTTGCAACATCTGTATTGCAGCAGTTTCCAGAGCCAAGATGAATTTCCAAGCATATTTTTGTGAATTTGATCTGAACACTGTAAACCGATGAACTTTGGTATGCTTTGACCTCTTAAAAAACGGGTCATTTATGAAACCTCAGGAAGGAGAAGAATCCCATCACCTGGAGGGAAGCACATCTGTCTCAGGGCCATGAGAATCATGGAATTGTTTCCACACATCACCCATGCAAAATCACAGGAACATCTTGCTTTGTCGCCGCTTATTTTGTGCATGTAACAACCCAAGTCATTGGAGCACTTTCCAGTTAGGATCAGTATTATGCATTATTTTTGGCAGTTAGAATCAGCAACAACCAGGTGTTGAGAGAGAGGAGTCTCTTGCACTACGGTTCATGTCCCTTGGAGACATGGGCAAGCAACTGAAATCCTCGCTGGCTCTGTAGTAGAGCATCTTCTGTAGGTAGTACACCATGTACCCCTGCGAAGCTCTGACAATGCCCTCGCTCACCTGCGTTATCCATGCATCGTCGCACTTGTACCATTGGTTCCTCAAGCGCAAATACGTGATGTAGTGGCCCGACTCCAACCTCCCAGTGTGTGCAACCACTGCAAAAACCTCGAATTCTGATGAGCAATCGCTGGGGCTCTCAGAATCATCACCCTCAAAGGCGAAAATCCTGTTGCTGAATCTGCTTCTTACAATGGAAGAGGAAAGGTAAGGTGTCATGTCTAGTGAGAAAGGAAATTGCAGACAATGATCAATCTTTTTTGATGTCCTTCTGGTCAAGGAATGAGCAAATCTTTTTATGTGAAAGCACAAAACCAGGGGAAGCCTTCTTATAGACATCTGTTTCAGTGTATCCTGCCTTAGTTGGCAGTGTTGGCAATAGAGTTTCTGATCAGAGCCCAATTTCTCTGGTCTAGTGAAAAGATCCAAACAACCCATCAGGGTAGATATCTCATGGCATTCACTTGCTTTAGATTTCTTCTCAAATTCCTTTGCAGTGCTATTGCAAGTTTCCATGTCAAGAGAAAGGCCCATGCAAGGGTCATATGTCGTCGACGTGAACCCGCAAACAGTACAAGTCACATCAGATCTTAGGACACCAGAGAATACTCTATGAGCAATGCAATGGCAATCACTGATTCCTGCACCAACTGTCCACCATTTTAGATAAGAAAAATCTCCACACATTTTCACTAAAATGCTACAACTGTATGTGAAACCATAACAGGTAGGGATCTACCTTTCTGTTGGAACCCATGCTTCTCTTTTTCATGAATCCGATCAAGCAAGGAAATAAAAAATTCATGAGCATCCTGCTGCTCATATGTTGCAAGATTTTCAGCATGCTGCCACCAGCTACAAGAGGAACAAAAAGTTATTGCAAGAAGTACAATTTAATATTCTTGGAAATTAAAAGAAACATTATTCAGATACTAAATGGCAGAAAACAAAGTCAACAGAGGGATCTTGTTATTGGAAAGAATGATGACTTAAAACAGGTATGTTAGCATAAATAGGCCGATTGCATGAAGTAATGGTGGACACTGTATCATATCCTTTATATTTTTATGAAGCTTGTATAAGCAATCAATTAGCGTTGAACTGCTATCTTCTTTGGTAAATCTTTTCTCTCTTTTTTTTTTCTTGAGAGAGAGAGAGAGGAGGGGTTAACAAGAGAAGCTAACTTCCCTTGTGCAATAAAAGATCTAAACAGTACAAGCATTACAGAGGTAGTTAAAGTTACAGAATATCTCCTTCACTGAATCTTATAATTAATCAGAACAAAAAAAGGTGGTAGAACAGGTGCCTGCTGATAGCCAATTTGTGCAAAAAAAGGGTTAGCAGATCTTGGATCAAACCAAAGAGTATTTACTAATTTTACAAAACCATTGCCATTGTTATTCAAATTTTGATGCATACCTGAACATTGCTAATGTGAAGCTTCAGGATGCCTTAGAGTATGCGATAAAAAACAGAAATCCACAAAAAATGCATTTAAATTTTGTGAATGTAGACAAAAATGCACCCATAAGCAATTACTGATAGATTCAACAATCCAAAATGCTCAATGGCATCCGAGATATCAAATGCCTAACATATTCACTACAAAATTCTTTGCAATCATTGCATTTATGAGGGCTCAATCAAATTTCAAACATGTAAAACTGTGGCAGTCTATACAAAAACTTGTGAGATTGAAAAAGTTAAAGTTCTATGTGGAGGTATCAATGAAACTTAAGCCATGCATACTCTTGCTCTGTTTTCAGGTATTCTGAACTCTAGATTCTCTGGCATTTCGATCTCCCAACTCTATCCAATCCCCAGGGAAAATAAAAACACCAGACACAGATCCCCCGGAAAATGCATGCAAAGAAATAGTAAAAAGTGGCAGCCTTTTCTTAAATTCCTCAAACTTCTCATTACTTAAATTTGTTGAACTTCACAATCTTTGTCTACTAAAAATTACATAAATTGCCATGTCTGATGCAACAGAAATTAGATTATTTGGTTACACAAAGGAGAACCACAGTTAGTACAGGTGCAACTAGACATGTAACTATGGAAGTAACAAATGGGAATTATACAACGTGCATTTGCATTCCCATGCTTTTCTACTGTTGTCAATTCATGTTGCTGGTGAAATTCACCAAGCATGGGCCATCATCTTCCCTTTTTAATCCAAACGAACCCAAACTTACTGGTGAACTACACCAAGCTCGGTATTTTTCAGAGCACATCATACTCTCTAGTAATTATAAAATATGGCCATGTTTCGGATGATCATCTACCATCCACATTCCACAATGAGAAGTTAACTGAGATATCAAACCAGATTGAGAGCTTCTGACGCCTTTACCAATTTGGAAATATTCACCTCGTCGAGAGGTGAGTAGCTACATGTCCCAATTTGCTCCCCTTCTCTATCAAAAAAGTTATAGGACAGGGAGATCCTGAATCATAAAGAAAGAAATGTCTCATACAGATCTAGAACTCAGCGAAAAACTGCTAAAAAAGAATTACAAATCAGGACTAATTTTTCATGTTAGGAGCTCATCCAACTACTTAAAGAAGCGAGAATTTTCAAGCACTTGTAAAATTAACTATGCTTTTTCCAACTCAGCCTTCTCTATAGACAAGAGTCCTTGATTCATACAAACTGTTCTTTGCGTGGGACTCTCCAAACCTCTCCATGGATGAGAACTACGTTGCTGTTCAGGACAAATTTTCTGCATGATACATTATTAGTTCCCAGAGTGCTTCCCATTGCGCCACCTATGTGCTCCATATGTTCTTTAAGAGAAGCTTAGCTAGCCTCCTTAAGCCCCAAAAACTAGGACCACGATAGGCTGGAAAAGAGGAGCTACTCCAGGGACAAGGAGTTATTCCCTTTAGCAACTGCATAATTATTTTTAATAAATCTTCCAAGTAACTTCAATTTCGGCGCTTACATGGAGCAAGTTCTTGTAGGGTAAGTGTCCTTCTTCGAGAATAATGATAAACCTGCCGAAAGCACTACTTCTATCAACAAAACAAGACTTGGAGAAAAGAAAAAAGAAATGTCTTTTACTAAACTGAGAAAACAGAAACAAGTCCCTCAAGCAATACAAGAAAGATTGTTCTTTGAACACATAAATGTGCACACACACGCAGATAAAGCAAGTTACTTGCAATTATATATTTGCTAGATGTACAACACACAATTTAGACACTGTGTCAATAGCGCGGGGCTGTACTCCAAAGAACAAGTGACATAATCACCTGTATAGAAACTGCGCGGGGCTGTATGGTGTGCGATCCCCCGAGAACACCGCGGAGAAGAGGCTATCGGTGTCACAGGCCAAGCAAGGAGGCTCCCCTGAGGACCCCCTCTTCCTCGTCCTCCTCCGGCAGCAAGTCTCGCGCTTGTGCCCATCACCGAGGAAGTAATTCCTCAATGGAGGGGTGTGCAGCAGCACCTGCAGCACAGAGTTCATGAAGCAGGTGCTGCCCAGATTGTTCAGACCCCTCAGCCCCCACGGGAACCTCGACTTGTTCTTCGCCCCCGCAAGCAAAAGCATCGCCTTTGACGGCCCCCTCTCCTTCTCCACCTCCTCCGTCTTCCTCGCAAATCCCTCCCTGCACCTGGGAACTGCCCTGATCTGTAGCTTCCCCATAACCAAGCTGTCGAATTCGGGATCATAGATCTGATCACGGCAAGCAGAGCAGAAAAGCTCGGCCCTTTCAACGTCCACGAATATCTCATGGCCTGTCTCTGCACCAGAGTGGGTGCCAGTATGTTCAAAGCAATAGATCGACGAGCATAACAAGCAAGAGTGCATCCTTCCAGAGGTCCTGGAGCAGATTCTACATATGGGTATCGAAGATTTCACCTTCCAGAGCTGCGTAACGCCACTGGGGGCCGTTCTTAGGCTGCTCTGCACAGAGTTGTAACAATCTGATCCGTGTTTCCGCTTGTAATCCGAGAGATGAGCGCAAGGCTGTGGATTTACGATTGTGAATCCATTTCTGAGGGTACCCATTCGATCAAGATCGGATCTTTGTGGGGGACCTGTAAGGATTGGATCGAGATCGGGTCCAGGATCGAGGAAAGGTCGGAGCTTTGGGAGGTGGGGAGTGCAGTGGAAGATTTGATCTTTGCTGCGGGGAAGCTTGTTCTGATCGGATTGGGAGAAATGGGTATGAGGGGATTGGTGGATTGGATCTGATGGGAGCTCGATCGGAGGAAGGAAGGGTTCGAGGGAGGATCGGGATGGGAAAGGTGTGATCTTTGGAGGAGGTCGGAGTTTATAGATCACAAAGATCGAGTTGGGCTTTTTCGTGTTGAGCTTTCCTTTGGGTCCAACTTTTTTTTTTTTTTTGGTTATATCGTTATGCCGAATTTTGTACTTTTAATTAGTTGGAAAAAGAGCGTACCGGTAGTTTAGGGCAATGGTTTTGTGTTTTCCTTCGAAGGTGCTGTGCTGATTTTAGTTTTCTTGGGTGGAGAGAAGCAGGTATAAAATTTTTTTTTTTACTAAAAAAAGGAAAACGGTGTTGGTTGATGGGTAAATATATAAATTGGTGTTCACTTTCCATCCGTCTGGAGCAGCCGTGTATTATCTTTATTGAATATTAGATGGTGATGGCGGCGGCGTGGATCTCCTTGCATTCGAGGAGAAACCCTAATACTTGCCCGCATTGCTATCAAATAAAAATGGATAAAATGAAGAATAATAAATTAGTTGAAGCCGCCTTAGCTTGTGGCATGAAGTGGGGTAGAAGAAAACCCTATTCTTGTTCTTATATCTCTTAGCCGATTCGTAATTGGAAATTGAGTTCTTCCTAATGTTGACTTGAAATGTTATTAGTAGTAAAGTGATAACAATGAGTTTATTTTAGGAGAATACTCTGGCAATATTTCTTTCAAGATTAAACTTATCGAAATCAATTTGGTTAGGCTTGCCCTAAGTTTAACTAGAGATAAGGTCCAAAAGAATGTGTATCCCTTGACTTTATTTCGTTGTCTTTGACTTGTGACCCTAACCTATTTATAGCTCTAAGGGGCTTTGTTCCATGGATCACAATCCATTCATGCCTATAATTCGTGAGATTGTTTCTTTCCTTTGTGTTTTTTCTCATTTTTTTGCAACCCTATCTATGTTTTCATCAAACCTTAGGGGTGACTCGTGAGATACATTTAGTCAACAGTTAGTTGAATTTTTTTCCTGAATTCTAGGATTAGGATTCTGATCTACCACTTCTACTAACGTTCCTACATGATTTTGGTGTGATATTGGTTTATCATATCTATTTATTAGTTGATGGGTAGGTTACATTTAATAAAGTCAACAGTGGAATCTTCCCTATATGAGCATAATCCAGAAGACTTTTATTCCCTCTTCCTCAAGAGTGTGTGCTCTGCATATGATGGTCGTTGTGATATTTCTTGTTTGTTTCTTCTTTTCATGTGCTAGACCACGTAGGTTTTCATGGTTGCTTGCTAGGGTTTCAATAGTCTTGTGCATTTTTTGTTGTATTCAAAAGGGTTGGATTAGCTTTAAATAAATAGGAATAAGTGTAACAGGAGTTTGAGTTGTCTTTAAGGAGGCAAAATTGTCTAGATCACTAATTAGTCACCTAAACTAATTTTTTGGGGTTTTTTGGAGATTGTTTTGGGATTTTAGAATAAGAAATAGAAAGCTAATCCTAAATCTAGAGACTAATCCTAAACCAACAAAACAAAAATTGCATGAAAATTGAGAAACTAACTAACTAACTACAAACTATGCATTAAAAACTAAACTAGTGAACATAAAAGCAAATTACTAAAGAAACCTTTTGCTAATCAAAATAATGTCAAGATTACAATTAAAGAGAGAGAAAGAGAGTAGAGAAAAAGTGAAGAGGGAAAGGGGAAAGTCTCAAGGAGGGTGGTGGCGGCGACTATGATGGCAGAGAGGTGAAGTTTCATTAGAGAGACCCCATGCCTAAGAGAGAGGAAGAAAGAGAGAGAGAGGAAGCATGAGGGATGAGGCCAAGACAAGGGGTCTTCAAGGGTATTCATAGAGTAAGAAACCCTCCTTGATTCCTAAGAATCATTAGGGTTAGTGCAATTTTCATGCACCATTATTTTGGCAAGTTCATAAGGAATTGGAAACTCCAAATCCCACTAAGATTGGGACAAATCACCTGATATACCACTTATAATTGGTGTTGGCCTTGCAATAAGCCCATCTGGGCACTTCCCTCTTCTTTTCTTTCCTTTTCTTTTGCAAACGTAATTGGCCAACTTTTTCTGGGATCATCGCTCATGTTTACTCAAGGTAGATATCGTACATGCACTTCCTTAACTAGGGTTCAAGGTTGAACTACCTTGGCCTTCTGTAATTCAATCCCTTAACTCAAGTCTAGAAGTTTCTCGAGATAACATCATTGGTCACATCCTTACCCGATAAGTGAACTTCATATTCCCATCATATGGATGATTCCTCGCAAAGACACCACCAAATGCCCCCATGTGGGTTGCCTTTTCGGTGCTCCTTCAAGTTGTGTCATATATCCATGGGTTTGGCTTGTACTTCCCATACAACTCATCAGTCACCCTATCTCAAAGTAATAGAGGCTCAAACCTCCTATCCACTAATCCACCTTTATTCCATAAGTTTTCGTCAATGGGATCTCCTTGTGAGTAACTCCACAAGGTAAAAAGTCCTAAATGACTCTTTCATAGCCCTAGGATAGCTAGGAAAGCCTTAGGATTAGAATCAAAACCCATTCATGACATGGCTTCAATGTTAGACAGTTGGCACAATCATTAGACGTCTTAAATTGCTAAATAAGTCATCTAGACTTAGTTTCAAATGTCCCATAGAAGGGCATTGAACCCCAGCCTCTAAGTTTAGCTTATCAGATGTCTAGCTTTCTTGTCAGATGTCTAGGTCCTCCTTCAGACATCCACTTAGTGAATTAGACATCCTAAGCTACCATTTAAGGCATCCAAATTCTAATTCAGACGACCCCTAGAAGGGACCTCAGGCCACTACTTCCAACCTAATCATTAGACATTTGATTTATAATCAAATGTCTCGTAGACTATCATTCAACATTCCAGGAGATGGGCTCCCTTACAACTGACATCTAAACTCCTACTTAGATGTCTAGGACCTAACGATTTGAAATCTAATGCCCTAATTAGATGTCTCCCCATTCAGACAGCAGACGTTTTGATCAAATGTTCCCTAGAGTTCTTGTACCGCCTCTCTCTCTCTGTGCACCATTTGCTACCCCTAACTTCTAACTCATTTCTAATCATCTAGGGACTAAGAAAAGGAAGAAATACATAATCTAAGCCCCTTCCTAAGCATGATTAACTCATTCGAAACTCGTTTAATGCTTGGAATCACTCTCCAGCATACTAACACCATGCATGCAGCCACATTCATGCTAAATGTAGGTTTTACCATTAACATCACTATAGCACACCCAACATTACAGACCTTTGAAATCCTATCACTAAATCCTAGGACAAGGAGATTACTACTAATGAGCATGCTTAATTATGTCATAACATGCTTAGTTCTGTTAGTCTTGTAGCATTAGTGACACTAGAATTAGGGCATTTTATATATAAGTGCATGCATGCATCTTAGAATTAGGAATGCATAATTGAGATTAATTCCTTCATGAATATTAATATATGGCTCTATTTTTTGTAAGAGTACCTAAGACAAGCCAAGGAAGAAGGAAGATTATGCTTATGCTAAGGGAGGAGACAAAAGAAGACATACAAAACCCTAACCCTCGCTCTCACCTTCTACCCTCCACATTCCCACTCCAACATCACCACCATCATAACCCAAGCACATGCACCCTCCACACAAAACCCGCTGATGGTAACACCATCATTCAACATAACTAACTAAAATTAGTCAGGATCAACTGTTAAACGCTTATAAATGTTGTTTGAGGATCGTAAATCCGTATTAAACTAATTTGAGAAGAAGATAAGAAAACAAGGTTAATTCTGTTGTTTTACCATCCCATCATTAATGTAGATTAACCAAGGGGTTAATCAGGGATTAATTCAAGGTCAAATGAACCTAAAAGACTAAGTAGTGGGTTTATATTGACTGAATCAGGGTTTCACGCATTTCGATGATTTAAATAGTATTGAAAACCCAAATTATCAGCCTTACTCAAATTGAAAGGGTTTTGGTAAAGATAAATTTAATATAAACCTCCTAAAAATCATTGAAAAAATTCTAAGAGGTTTGGTACCTTCACTTTGATCATCTAAGATCATTTTAACTAAGAATAAAGATTCAGACAGGATTTTTCCATAATTTAGGCTTTTATGCAATTTATCCAATCAAATGTGGTCAAAACTCAAATCCAAGTTCACCATTAGATTCCTTAGGTCCAAATTAAGTTAACAACAAAATTTGGGCCCAATAAGAGTCCATCTTTACCTAGTTTGCATTTCTACCCTTAAAATCCATATTTCTCACATCTAGACCCCTAGGTTTCAAGTTTTGTTATAGATACGCCCCTAACTTCCTCGTATTCTTCACAAAGAGGTCCCTACCACCTAAAAATCACCTGATTCCTAAAACAGAATCAAACCCATCGAACATCAACTTTGACTGACAAGATCTCTTTGGTTTCCCAATCAAATCCCTCTAAATTTCGAGGGAATGATTACTAAGAAGTCTTCTTCCATCTAAAACAGATCCCAGATCATTTGATGAAGAGGATTGCCAATATGAGCTCACAAAAATTAAGGACTTGAGCTTCTAAAATCAGGAATCCTACACATGAATCCTTGCCAATTAAGGTCCTATTTAAGCTCTATATAAGCTCTAGATCATCCCTACGTCAAATTTAGTCAAGTTTAGGCCAATTCCCCTCTTTCTTCCTCCTCTCTAGCTACTCTCCGACGTAATTTCAGTGACCCTCACTCTTTCCCTCTTCCATGCATCTGACGAACAAATTGGATGTATCACCCTCTTCCTTATCTTCGTCTGACGACAGCCGGCCAAAGCTATGTCATTTCTAACCCCTTCTTTGTCGTCGCTCCTCCCACCAGAGAAATCATCTTCTCCATGTCCAACAAGGCAAGCCAGACATTGACCTCCCCTCCTTTCATCCATTAAAGTAGGTCTACCTCTTTCTCTCTCTCTCTCTAGGTTAGCATTGGACTCTTAGATCAAGGTATTAGCCCCTGATTATCCCCGATCTCCTCTTTCTTCCCCATGTCCGGTGTAAGCTTCGACAAGTACGAGTCATTGCCTCACACCTCCAAATGCCACTCCACCCACTCCAAAACCTCCATCTCACCTCCATGACCAAAAGCCCTCAAGTTATTGAGAGTTTTGGTCTATGGGGAGCTTGGCTGGACTAACCCACCATACACCTACCAACCCACCTTTGTCTGGCCACCCTATGCACCTATTCACCAAACCAACACCGCCATCACATTCCACTCACGGCGGAGCTTGTGAACAATCTAACTAGGGCTCAAATCCCGTATTTGTTGTTTCAGGTCTATGCCGCCACCTTCGTCAACTCCAATGATATTCGCTGACGTCCGACGATCACCTTCCACCTCCACGACCTCCATCAGGTGCGGAATCACATCAGGAAGACTTTTGGGGCTTCAATCCAATGAAGGCGCATCAACAGCATCCTTAATTGGACGAGTTCTTCACATCTATAGCTACCTAAAGAAGGGATCCAGCAGATAGTCCCACATCTTGGGGTGCTAAATCAAAAATTGATACTTATTGTTCTTCATCCATACGCAGATTGCTCAGACACAGGGTTGGGTCCCATTACACAAACCAGCACACACCCTCACACTCACCCATGCCATGCGAGTGTGGGACCCATCTATGCTTTGAGCCAATCTTGATTGGGTTTGGAATTGAACCGAGTCTAGGTCTTGGATTGAGGAGAGGATTTTTGTGAGGAAGGTGGAGTGTTTTTTGTTCTCGGGATATGTGCTTAAGGACTTAGGCATATTTGTGAAGGAACTTTAGGCTTGAGGCTTTAAGCTGTCTAAGGACTTGAGGAGACATCTGATCCTTTGAGAATACCAGCCTGACTTGAGCTTTGAATTAAGAATAGCCTAACTATTAAGAATCTCATTGGTGGTCTCAACCACCATCTTTTTTAGGCTTTATATATCTCCTCTACATTATTTTTTGTCCATTGATTTTGACATACATTTTGAAATGCATCGAGCATATTTTTCACATATATTGAGTTTTATTTTTGAATATTGGATTGGTGATTGAATTGTAATTATTTGCTCCCTGCAAGCAATCTCGGAACTCATATTTTTCGAGCTTTACAAATTTAAATGTTGATTTGATTTTCATCACTATACTATGACGTGACTCTCTAAAACTATGACAAGAGCTCATCAACACCCACACTCAATTCCCACCAAGATCCCATGCCAATTCTCCTTCCAAATCCCACCAAATCCCAATCGCAACCCACCTTCCTAAAATATCAATCCTAATCCTACTTGCCTTAACCTCCAAGCCACCAACCCAATTTCGAAAATGCTAGTAGGGTTATTTAATTAGGTGAAATTAGCATCAAATTGTATATAGTGGAAGTGGTTAACCTACATGCGTATCTACACTCGTTTATCAAAAATTTATTAACCTGGCTAGATTTTTAAGATTGTCACTTTTAGGCCAGGGTCGAACTAAGGGAGGCGGGTTTGAAATTACTCAGTTTCTACGTGCTTCCTAAGCTCGCATCAACTCCTTTCGCTTATTGTACTTTTGGTTTTCTTGATTTTTAGATTTTTTTTAAGATAAACTTGTCCTTGAGGCACACCCTCAAATAAGTCCTTGGCTACATGCCAAAATACAAAAATCCAGTCTCGCCACACGTGAGATCGTGCGCTTGTAAGTCAAGATTTATCTTTTCTCGTTTATACTTTTTTTTTGTCTTTCCTTAATCAATGAAATAAAAGAAAAACGAAGACAAAATAAATGCGGAATTGAAGTGCGAGAATTAAAATGAATTGAAATACTTAGTTTATTTATATGTAGAATATATATATAAGATATAGATATAAATATATGTATATAAGTATAAGTATATATATCTATATAATATAATAGTGAATATTGAATCTAGGATTCAATAGGGATGTAGCACAATGCTAGGTTAACCATCGCCTAGAAAGACGGGATTAACCTAGCTATGTGCTGTGTGTGGTGTGGAGCGGATGTATGTGAGTTGGGTAGAAAGCTTGCTTTGCACGAATATCGAGAAATATTCACAACTGGTGATAATATTCTCGCAATATAATGTGCGGTGAAGGGTAGGTGCATGGTAGTGTGAGTAGGAGATGTGGAGTGAGTGTGTGTATGAGGAATGTGGATATATGTGTAGATATGAGCATATAAATATATATAACTATATATGCATATATATGTGTATATATATATATATATATGCGTGTAGGTGTGTGTATATAAGGGTGTGTATGTGTGTGTGTGTGAGAGTGGGTGTGTGGATCTATGTGTCAATCTGTGTGTGAGTGCATTAAGTCGTCTAATGGAGAGCCTGAGTGAGTGTGTGTGAAGAGCCCCGCACGCACTGGCGCAAGGGGAGACAAATGCACGCTCAAGTGCAGTGCACAAGAGGTACGCGGGAGGGAGCAGTGGCTGCAACCGACTGGAGCGGGTGACGCGAGGAGAGAGAGTGCGCTTGGTCACCAAATAAGTGAGAAACAAGCCGGTCATCGCACTGTAGCTGCGTGAGGTCGCGGCTATAGTGCAAGGGCAAAAAGGTGATCGGCTGTCTCACAAGGCCACTGGCTGCTCTGCGTGCAGGAGTGGAGGTGAATGTGTGTGGAGAAGGTGCCGACCAACAGGAGGCACGCATTGGCACGGGAGGGGATGCGAAGGCGCGCGGAGGGCCTCAGTGAGGTGGCTGGGCTGCACATAGGTGCGTGGTGTTGGACCCGAATAGGTTGTTAATATGATGATTTTATCATTGAAGTGTGTATAGTGGTTAACCTAAATAGGACCTAATCATCTCTTTACAAAATTTTTTTTAACCTGCCCTACATGATTTTATCTTGGTCACTTTTAGGCCTAGGGTCAAACTTAGGGAAGTGGGGTTACAAGTCAAGTTTCTACGCCTTTCCTACAAAGGGTCTCTTCCATTCGTTTATTGTGTTTTTGGTGTTTTTAGATTTTTTTCTGGTAATCTTTGTCCTTGAGGCACACCCTCAAAATTAAGTTCTTGGCTTTGAGCCAAAATAGGGTTCCAAAACGGGTCTTGCTATTCACAAGATGGAGTACCTGCAAGTCAAAGATTATCTTTTCTCTTTTATATATTTTTTTATCTTTTTACTAAGTGGAAAGAGAAACAGAAATAAAGTAAATACAGTATATATATATAGGTATATATTATGTATATAAAGGGGTGGGGGTGGAGGCGGAGATGGAGTGTAGCATGGTGTCGAGTTGGTCGTCGTCTAGAAAGACGCAACCAACAGGACGAAGTGCCGCGTGTAGGATTGATGGTGGAAGATGAATGCGAACACGCTTTTTTTGTACATGTGTATCGAGGAATATCAGCAACTAGTGCAGATATTCCCACGATACAGTGTATGGTAAATAATATGAAAATATATATATGTATATATGTAAATATATCTATATGTATATATGGTTATAAATAGGTATATATATATGTGTATATATATATATGTGTGTATATATATATGTATATATGTAGCTATATGTGTGTGTGTATATATATATATATATGTATGTATGTATGTATGTATGTATAAGTATATGTATATATACATGTATATATATATAAGTATATAGATGTATATATATATATAGATGTGTACGTATATAAACTTAAACATATTTATATAAGTACTAATATATGTATAGATATATGTATATATATAAGTATATAGATATATGTGTGTATATATATATATATATATATATATATATATATATATATATATATATATATATATATATATGTATGTATGTATATATATCAATATATATAGGTATATGTATATATATATAGGTATATAATAGTGTATAGGTGTGTGTGTGTGTGTGTGTGTGGAAGTGTGAGTGTATGTGTGTGTGAGCGTCGGTAAAGAGAGAGTGAAAGAGTGTTGTGAGAGAGAGAGAGAGAGAGAGAGAGTGGGAGAGAGAGGGCTGCAGGTTAAGGTGTCTGAAGGCTAGTGGTGTCGTCTGGAGGTCCTTAAGCACACGCGTAGGTGCGTATGCGCGCGAGGATGTGCGCACTGGAGGGCGAGGGGTGTGGAGAGGAGATGCAGCGCACCGTGCTGCGTGAAGGCTGGAGCGGGTGCTCACAGGCGCACGTGGGCGAAGAGAGCAGGAAACACAGATGGGTGCGGACGACGCAGACGCATGGGCGAGTGCGGGCGATGCGGGCGGAGATGCGTAGACAGGCACGCGCACGGGTGTTGAACGTGTTACGAAGCTACGCTAACGTGTTCGGTTTTGGAAAACCTGTCGTTGTAGTTCGAAAGCGAAGGATTCGTGTTCAACAAATAAAATTTATACCGAAATTAAAATTCCGGGTCGAACACAGGGAGGCGAACGTTTGATTTAAAAACTTCGCGTTTCTTTTTATTTTGTCACGAAGAAATTCAATTTAAACTATCTAAGTATCTACAACAAATAAAAGAGAGAGAGGGAGTAAGAGAGAGAGAAAGAATACTATACATGGAAATCAAAATGAGATGTAGAATAGACAAGGAATTTATCATAAAAGAGTTCGTTCGTTACAACTAGAAAACATAAAACAATTACTCTAGAAAGCATTAAAAGAATGGAGGGAGAAATGTCCTCCTCGACGATCGCTCGGAGGACGAATAGACTACTCTAGAAAGCAGTAAATATATACTAGAAAGCAGTAAAAAGAATAGGGAGAGAGAATCCTCCTCGACGGTCTCTTGGAGGACGAGCTGGACGGGACGACGCCTGGACGAAGGAGAACGAAGCGGGACGAAGGAGGACGAAGCAGAAGAACGGGAACGAAGCAGCACGCCGTCGTTGTCGCGGGATCCACTTCCGAAGGGGGACGAAAATTTGGACTTTATTTCGCGAGAAGCATCCCGGGTGTGGGACAAGCTTCTCTTGAGCTTTGGAGAGGTAGAGAGGAGAAGGAAGGGATGAAAATTTCTTATGGAGGGGGTCTCCTTTTATAGTTGCAAGGAGTGGGGGCAAAATGGACATTACATCTTCAAAATAATAAATAAGGGGTCTTTAGTGACGGATAAAACCGTCGCTAAAGCCCTCAACGTGGGCGTAGCCGCCGCGCCCACGCGCGCCCGCTCGGCTGCCTGCGCGTAACGCCTACGCACGTCGCTTGATTTTCAGCCGTCCGATCGCGAGATCGGACGGCTTAGATCGCGTCCGCGCCCGCTGCGCAGCGCGCCCGCCCGCGTGCGATCGCGCGTTACGCCCGGCGTCCAATCGCGCGTCGTCCTGATTGAGCGCGTGCAGCCATTGGATCTTCATCTGACGCTCGTCCGCGCCCGCTCGCCCGCGCCTTCCACCCCCTCACCGCGGCTCGAACCCGCGACCTCCGCTTCGCCCGCAGCTGCGTCGCCGCTGCGCTACGCGGACGAAATGGTCGCGCGGACGCTTTTAAGCACGAGCGACCGCAGCCGTTGGATCGAGATCCAACGGCGGAGAGGAGACGGTGCGCGGTCTTCACAAGATGCATGCGGCCGATTGGGCGGCTGAGATGGCGCCACGTGGCGCCATCTTGGCCGTCCATCTTCTGGGAGTTGTAGATGGTGCCACGGATGTCGGATTGACTCGATTTTTGTGTCGTTGGGCTGCGATCATCGATCTGAATTCATCCGTGTGGTCGGATTTGCCATCTGAAGTGCGGATTTACACCATCCTGGCCCTTGATCTTCTAGGGTTCCCCGGTCTCTATCTGATGCTACGGATGCCTGATTAGGGCGATCTTGGAGTCGTTGAACTCCAATCGTCGCCCTGATCATATCCATACGGTTGGATCTTTGATCCGAGGCCCCGATAAAATATTTGCCCTGTCCAAGCACATAAAAGGAGACAATTAACCTCCATTTTATTCAAACTACTCTAAATGCAAGATGATGCATGTAATGCAATATTTATATCATGAAATGCAATCCTATGCTTAAGAACATGCATAAATAGACATTTTAAGTAGTGTAAATGTGTTTACATCATACCCCCATGCCTATCTTTTGCTAGTCCCTAGCAAAAACTATATGTTATTTATAAAAGAATTAGGTTAGATTATTTGGACCTGAGTTATTTTCAATCATTAAGAAATTGTCTACTTAAGAACTGAACTTTCAAAGACACAACAGTGCCCGGGTATCAGCCAAAATGCAGACCGCCTCAAGCCTCGCCTTATTCAAAGAAAAATTTCTTTTTCTCTTTTTACTCTTTTCTAATTTTTTTTTTTTTTTTGGATTTTCAAATTTTAGGGTTTAAGAGTGGCTTTCTACGGCCATTCAACTCACCCAAGATTTGATGAGAACCCTAAGTTTTAAGCATCTTATTGTGATTGTGATAGACTCGTTGACCGGCAATTAGAACGGACTTCGGATTTCTACCCCTCTAGGTGACCTCAAAAAGAATTCTGCCTAAAGGTGTATCTTTACAACTAGTAGCTTTCTCCCTACTTTTATTTTTATTTTTTTAACGGGGTCAACACAAGGGTGAATCCAGTGTATATCTCCCCAGTTTATTCTACTTCTCCGCTTCTTCCTAAGTGTTTTGGGAATTTTTAGTACATTTTCTGAGCTGGGTTCTGGACAACCGGTCGATGAGCTGTTACCACCGACAACTTGCCAGCCATACTCGTGCGGCGAAGTGTGGCTTATTTCTTTTTGTTCTTTTC
This sequence comes from Thalassia testudinum, assembly GCA_037157565.1. Taxonomy (NCBI): domain Eukaryota; kingdom Viridiplantae; phylum Streptophyta; class Magnoliopsida; order Alismatales; family Hydrocharitaceae; genus Thalassia; species Thalassia testudinum. The sequence goes on from JAZHRO010000031.1 coordinate 97,986,906, forward strand.
TCCTTTTTGATTTTTTTTTTTTTTTTTTTTTAAGTAAGTGGCTTCCCTGGTCTAAGATTTACCTAAAGGCAGCAAAAAGAGAAAGGTCCAGTGACTGGGCTCTGGACAACCTACCTATGGGCTGTTACCCACGATAACTTGCCAGCCATATCACCCTAGAAGGTTCATTAGCTACCCAATTTCCGTTAAAATCGCCAAACAACGAGTCAGTGCAAAGAAAGTGTGTAGATGCTTAAAACTCAAAATTCCCTCACATCAGAGGGCGGGTTGATAAGTCGTGTACTTATCACCCAAACTTATTTACTCCAATTAAAATAAAATTCAAGTTGGCGAGAACTCGAAAAAAAAATCCACATTTTAGTGGATACACTGGCTGATTAAGTCCAAAGACCTGAAGGGTCTTTGTGTTCAGAACATAATATAGTATTTCTTAAGATCGAAAATTTTCTTAAACCCAAATTCTCTTTCCTAATTTTGATTTTGTTTTTTTATAAAATAAAACAAATCTACGGAGCTGACGAATGAATTCAAAGATAAATATCCACCCCCCATGCCTATCTAATGCAATGTCCTCATTGTATTAAAAAGACATAAAACAGAGTGGAAAAGCATAGAAAGCACCTGAATTGCGTGGATATCGAGTCCGCTCCGAGATGAAAAAGAACTGTATATGTGCTGAGTTTAGTGCCTTCAGCTAGGCACACTATACAAAGAAAAGAAATGAAGAATTCAGAAGTGCAGGTCAAAATTAGAATAAACAGAAGAATCCTCGGACCTGTCAACAGAGGTCCACAGATGTGGACCAGATTGTGGTGCAGACCCATCCCCCATAATCGAGAATATCTTAGGTTCTGGATAAAAATTACCCAAAACCTAAAATCAGAATGCAAGCGGGGTCGGGCCTGCGATTTGTGAGGATGCAACCCAAGGCCAAAATGTCGGGTTACAGAGAATTGAAGCTCAAAAGGATAATCGTTAAATGTGTGCTTGAGTTTGACATCCTCGAAACAAATGTCGTAAGGGTTCTGATTTGATGGTTTCAGCTTAAAAGGAACCCTTCGACTCAATCTTCCATTTCCTCCAAAATTAACTTCCCAAATTAGAACTTCCCCGCTCCTATCCTCCTCATTAAGTGTATCAAATTCCAGGACCTCTTGTATATTCATCACCCCGTCTGGAATCTCCAAGTCTAAATGATGTGGCAGAATCAAAATTGACTTGGGTCTAATTATCTCAGAATTAGAATCATCAATAAGCTCAACAGGGTGTAACTGATAATCAGGGCATTGAATTGATTCCTCCAGAAAATGCGATTCTGGATCTGTATCGTGTGCCCTAATAAGATCAGTTTCCTCAGTTATTGGGCTATCAAATGATCTATCAGATTCCTCAGGCCCAATCGTCTCACAAAAATCGTGATCTGAAAACTCGTGTGAGACTTCGCAACTTGAATCTTCACCATCAAAGAAATCAGGATCCGTATCAATGTATGTCCCAAAATCAGTTGTCACTTTGTGTTCCCAGGAGACATACGTTTTCTCGTAACCCAGCTCAGGGATCTCAGGTGAAGAAATCAGATCATCCTTAATTGGTTGCTTTAATTCAATCTGGTCATCCTCGTAACACATGTTCCCCCCAACAGGTGCCTGAGCGGGTTCTGTCATTGGCTTTCCTGAAGAGGGTTCATCCTGGGAATCATCCCAAGATTGAATCAAAGCAACCACGAATCTCATCCTCAATTTCGCTAATTTCCCGAGTAGAAACTCACCCGGGTTCTTATCATTAACATCCTGGAGCCAATCCAACAAAGACTTGTTTAAATCATCAATCATTTCAATCAGGGGCTCCAATCTCTCAATGCAAGGTATTGGCTGAACTTCTAAAGATTGTATGATATTTCTCAAGTTAGCCAGAACCTTATCTTGAACCTGATTAACCTGAACCAAATGAGTTGGTTCAGGATTGGGCAGGTTTGACGTCAAAGCAGAGGAATTAACGAATTGAGATTCGTTATACCCTTCCTGAAAATAGGTCATTTCAGAATGTTCAAAGGATGGTGATGACCTAAAGGCAGTGAAATCAGAGGATGGGTAAGGATCAGTGTATCCTTCTTGATTGTAGATCGCATTAGGTTGTTCATGAAAGGAGGATGATCTATAGTCGATGCAACTCTGAGAAGGATAGAATTGAGAATCAAAGTGTTCAGGGTTAGACCCTAAACACGGGGGTCCGGAATTGTATCCCCAATCCGAATTATCCCAACTAACTGATGGTCGATTACAATACGAGTCGGGATAATCGTCATGTTGCGGATAATTCATGACAGGAGTGAAAGAGCGGGAATGCGTGAAATATGTGGAAGGATTCATGAGACATGGGAGGAAGAAAGGTGCCCTGCAATACAAACAATCAAACCTGTCCTTAAATGGGTTAGCCTACAGACCTACAGACTCCCAAAACCCGTCTTGAGATAAAGGAACGATTTGATCTACTTCCGTCTATTCAATCCAACCAGTTAGAAGGAGGGACTGGGGAGAAGGTTCTTCCTTCGGCTTGCGCCTCCGATTCCTAGTGTACCCCCCAGCCGCGATCGTTTGACTCTGCTCCCCTAGCTAGACATCAGATTGAACAATAGAAACAGACTAATCGAAAATAATCTCGTTCTGAGTTCTGAAGAGCGAGTCCAATCCTTAAGGCCAACGTCTACTCTATTTTATTTAGGGCTAGGTTTGAATGTGCTTTGGAATGTGATGGGCCCTTTAAATGGGTTGTGCCCTTAATGATTAATTGCTTTGTGTGTACGTGCACAACCAATTATTTTCAAGCAAGATTATTTTTTTGATGTGGTGAATTTTAAGGTTCAAATCTTGCTTAGTAGCTTTTATGATTCAACTTTAGGTTTTTCCAATCAAGTTTCATTGGCACACCAGGTTTTGCAAGCACAGGTGAAGATATTTTCCTTTAAAGTTTAAAAAGAATGTGGAGTGCCTGGTAAATCCCCAAGAGTTGAACCTAATTGGCAGCTACTTGATGAGTTGATTTTATTTGAAGTGGTGCGGCCCAAACAACTCAAACAACTGGCCTGATGCACCACCTAATTAGGCACACAAATGATTACCTAATCTGATTTCTACTCGATTATGTGTTTGGATGTGTGTACCGGCTCCTAAGATTGGTTTACCGGTTGAGTTAGAAAATCAGATGAGGTTGTGTACCTCTGTGAGATTTTTTTTTTATTTTTTTCTTTTTTTTAATGTGGGGGTTGGAGTGAGTATGGATGTCAAACAACAAACAATCTAACCTTAGAGTTTATAAGAACACCTAGGTTGATTGATGTTTGAATTATTATGTGATGAAATAAAATCTAATGGGTGGGAGGTGGGGGATAACTTACAAAACCTTCCACAGCACTTTACTCCGATCTACCGCTTTTGCCTGTCTCGAAAGAGTACCTGCAATTACAATAAGAAAGGAGAAAAGTGAGGTAAATGATTTGTAAGTTACAAAACGCGAAGAGAAATCAAAGAGCGTTGCCTCCCCGGCAACGGCGCCAAAATGTTGAACGTGTTAAGAAGCTACGCTAACGTGTTCGATTTTGGAAAACCTTTCGTTGTAGTTCGAAAGCGAAGGATTCGTATTCAACAAATAAAATTTATACCGAAATTAAAATTCCGGGTCGAACACAGGGAGGCGAACGTTTGATTTAAAAACTTCGCGTTTCTTTTTATTTTGTCACGAAGAAATTCAATTTAAACTATCTAAGTATCTACAACAAATAAAAGAGAGAGAGGGAGTAAGAGAGAGAGAAAGAATACTATACATGGAAATCAAAATGAGATGTAGAATAGACAAGGAATTTATCATAAAAGAGTTTGTTCGTTACAACTAGAAAACATAAAACAATTACTCTAGAAAGCATTAAAAGAATGGAGGGAGAAATGTCCTCCTCGACGATCGCTCGGAGGACGAATAGACTACTCTAGAAAGCAGTAAATCTATACTAGAAAGCAGTAAAAAGAATAGGGAGAGAGAATCCTCCTCGACGGTCGCTTGGAGGACGAGCCGGACGGGACGACGCCTGGACGAAGGAGAACGAAGCGGGACGAAGGAGGACGAAGCAGAAGAACGGGAACGAAGCAGCACGCCGTCGTCATCGCAGGATCCACTTCCGAAGGGGGACAAAAATTTGGACTTTATTTCGTGAGAAGCATCCCGGGTGTGGGACAAGCTTCTCTTGAGCTTTGGAGAGGTAGAGAGGAGAAGGAAGGGATGAAAATTTCTTATGGAGGGGGTCTCCTTTTATAGTTGCAAGGAGTGGGGGCAAAATGGACATTACATCTTCAAAATAATAAATAAGGGGTCTTTAGTGACGGATAAAACCGTCGCTAAAGCCCTCAACGTGGGCGTAGCCGCCGCGCCCACGCGCGCCCGCTCGGCTGCCTGCGCGTAACGCCTACGCACGTCGCTTGATTTTCAGCCGTCTGATCGCGAGATCGGACGGCTTAGATCGCGTCCGCGCCCGCTGCGTAGCGCGCCCGCCCGCGTGCGATCGCGCGTTACGCCCGGCGTCCAATCGCGCGTCGTCCTGATTGAGCGCGCGCAGCTGTTGGATCTTCATCTGACGCTCGTCCACGCCCGCTCGCCCGCGCCTTCCACCCCCTCACCGCGGCTCGAACCCGCGACCTCCACTTCGCCCGCAGCTGCGTCGCCGCTGCGCTACGCGGACGAAATGGTCGCGCGGACGCTTTTAAGCGCGAGCGACCGCAGCCGTTGGATCGAGATCCAACGGCGGAGAGGAGACGGTGCGCGGTCTTCACAAGACGCATGCGGCCGATTGGGCGGCTGAGATGGCGCGACGTGGCACCATCTTGGCCGTCCATCTTCTGGGGGTTGTAGATGGTGCCACGGATGTCGGATTGACTCGATTTTTGTGTCGTTGGGCTGCGATCGTCGATCTGAATTCATCCGTGTGGTCGGATTTGCCATCTGAAGTGCGGATTTACACCATCCTGGCCCTTGATCTTCTAGGGTTCCCCGGTCTCTATCTGATGCTACGGATGCCTGATTAGGGCGATCTTGGAGTCGTTGAACTCCAATCGTCGCCCTGATCATATCCATACGGTTGGATCTTTGATCCGAGGCCATGATAAAATATTTTCCCTGTCCAAGCACATAAAAGCAGATAATTAACCTCCATTTTATTCAAACTACTCTAAATGCAAGATGATGCATGTAATGCAATATTTATATCATGAAATGCAATCCTATGCTTAAGAACATGCATAAATAGACATTTTAAGTAGTGTAAATGTGTTTACATCAACGGGCGAACGGCGGTAGCGGCGCGCCGGGTGACTAGTAAAGTGAGAAGCTCACCGGTCACCCCACTGTAGCCACAGTGTCGTGCAGACTTCCGTGAACAGTGGCTACAGTGGTCGGGCGAGCCACGCGACCAGGAGCTGCCGGTGCTGTGAGTGTGGCCGGCTCGGTGCGCGTGGCGGAGTGGCTTCGGCTGGTGGCTTGCAGGTGGAAGGTTGCGACAGAGCATGCAGAGAAGGCTGCTAGCATGCGCGGTGGAGGGCGAGGGCGACGCGGGTGCTGCTGGGCTGCGCGGTGAGGGTTGGCCAGCCGCTGCAGTGACGCACGGTGGCCGGCTGCAGGCGGAAGAGAGAGCGCGACAGAGCGAAGAAGCGGGAGGCGGTGATGCTTGTAGGCACGTTCGGAGGGCGAGGGCGGCCTGCAGGCTTGCGCGGAATGGGCTGGGCGGCTGCTGCTGCTGCTGCCTTGCCGTTGCTGCTGGAGCTTTGAGCTTCAAGCTTGAAGCCTGCGCTCCAATGGCTGGAATGGCTGGAAACGAAGAAATCAGGGAAGAGTCACCATGCCCTCCGGCTCTATGGTGAGTTGGGTGGTGGTGGACTCACAGTGGTGGTTGTGCACCACCGTGAGTTGCTCCTGTCCGTTGAGTGTCTCCTCGAAGGAGGAGGGCCGACGTGTGGAGGGAGAGGGAGGAGATGGTGGCCTGGAGGGAGAAGTTCTGCAGAGTCTTTTTTTTTGGCTTTCTTTTGGTGAGGACCAGGCTGCTTGAAGAAGAAGAAGACGCCTTGTATTTATAGAAGAAGAAAGCCATGCACAGCCTTGCCCTGGCTGTGCATGGCTCATGAATGGCTCATGGAAGGGAGAGGTGCCTGCGGCTGCAGGGAGAGGTGAAGCAGGACATGGCCTGAAGAGAAGAAGTTGTTCCATGCAATTCAGCCGCGGGAACGAAGTCAAAATCAAAAAGAAATAAAAAATGGAGATGGAAATATTACGAAGCAGCACTTGACGAAAACGTGAATTACGAGGCCATTTATTCACTCTCCTCCCCTCTTAATTAAATGCATGCATGCGTGTATTTTTACCATGCAACTATGGAGACCTAATATGCATTGGTAATGCTAGGAAATAACACAAGACGACACAATTGCAGACGTATTTTTGCTGTGCAATCATACCCCCATGTCTATCTTTTGCTAGTCCCTAGCAAAATAGTATTTAGAAATGATCTTAAGCTGAAGATTTTCTTCTGAGGCGATATAGGTGTGTTTATTGTTGGATATTGTGAGAACCAATTGTAGAGAAGACTACCAGTACTTTAAGTCTCACATGACATAGATCATCTCTCGACTAACCATGACTCTTGATATTTAAACCTTAAGTACGATTTCCAGGATCCAGGAGGTTTTTGCTGTATTCGAGAGCTCAAGAGATTATGGCTTGTGCATAGTGAAGGATCACTACTGACTAGATGAACATTAAGACTCAAGCCCAGGGTTTCACGAATTTTTAAGTAAAGGTTGGTCCCAGTTTCAGCTCATGTTTTCGGATTGACCATTAAAGAGATGATGGAAACTCAACTCCCATTTTCTGATATTTGTGGCTCAAAGAGAACAGGATAGAACCTTTTTAGGGTAGCGACTTTGCGAGACATTTGCGAGATATACTGACTTATTTGCATCTTTTTTTCTTTTTTTTAACACGTGTCAGTATATCTCTTACAACATTTTTTTGAAGGAGCACACTTTTCTTTTTGGTGGGAGAGTTTCTTTTTGGTGGAAAGAGTTTCTCCTAAACACAAGACTAAAACCTGGGATAAAAAGTCTACCTGCGCGCATAGATAAGGACTCCACCTTCCCTAATGAACACTAAGGTTGGATCTTATGTTCACCTGGTCTTTCCTGATATGTGTAGTGTGAACCAAGTTTACTTAAGCTCTCAAGTAAAAGCAAACCAACGGATCCTGTACTGGTGTCTTAGGTACATGAATACGTCCTTAGTTAAGAGAGATTCCGATCTATCTTGTCAATGCTCAAGTGAAATAAGCCGAGCCTGAGCGAATCAAGCTTTTGTGGCCTGGCAAGTCTTCAAAACAATGGTTGAATATCCATAAACACTTATTGTATTTTTGTTTCAGCCTTCAGATCATTACTAAACACCATTTATTATTATATATATTATATATTTTTTTTCTTTTTCTTTTTCTTACATATTTATAAATAGGTGGGAATTGCATGATACCATAAAATACCCAGATCCTATGGATGCCTATCCACCCCCCCATGCCAAACAATGCTATGTCCTCATATGCATGCAGGGAAAGATAGAGAAAGGACGGAAGATTGGGTAACGAGAGCTGAGGTGCAGGGTATACAACAGGGTGGTAGGGTGGGTGGTGAAGAGAAAAGTGAAGTGATCATGATAGTGGCGTGAAAAGTGATGGTGGAAGGTGAAAGGTCTGGTATTTCTTGGGATGAGAGTGTCCTAGACGGAATAGAAAACAAGTCGGGAAGAAGAAGTTAGCCCTCAGATTAGCCAAGAAGAGGGGCTTCTTGGATAGATGGATCCAAAAAGGAACAGCCCCAGTGAGTAAGATGTGGGCTCAAGGTCCCAGTGTGGAATTGCAAATCCGCCTGATTTGGCGGGAAAGAAAGGGCAATCCAGTCTTCAAGATTGTGGACCGGCGGTGAGCAGCCCGGATATGACTCAGACCATGAGGCATGGGAAGAAAAGAAAACCTCGTCAGAAGTCTGGCCAGGAGAAGGTACGAGACAAGGGAGGGATGGGGGAACATCACAGTATGTGCTGATCAGGCAGTTGTCAGTGTTTACAGGTAATCCACAACAGTCCAAATAGGTCCCAAATAGTCCGATACCTGCGCTGACGGCCATGTCCCCGTCAGACGTGTCATCCTCGATACAATCGCAATCAAAGTTCTTGGCTGCCTTGAAGATGTTAAGCTTGATCTTTTCAGATCCAACAACAATCTCAATACAGCCCGACTCGCAGTCGATAAGGGCGCGGGCTGTGGCCAAGAAAGGTCGACTGAGGATGATCGGACAATCAGAAAGTGAGCTAGGAACTTCCATATCTAAAACAAGAAAGTCAACGGGAAAACATAGACTGTTGACCCTAACCACCACGTCTTCCACCACACCCTTCAGGATTTTGATAGAACGATCTGGCAACTGTAACGTGACAGGGGTGGGTTTCAGATTTCCCAAGGAAAACTTTTCGAGCATGATGGTCGGTATAAGATTTATGGAAGATCCTAGATCAAGCAGGGCATGGTTAAAACTGCAGCCTTGGATGCTACAGGAAATAAGTGGTGTGCCCGTATCTTTCTGCTTCGGTGGTAGGTTTGACAGTATAGCACAACTCGCATGAGGCGAGAGAACCACCGGATTCTTAGTTTTCTTTGACTGTCGCCTGGGTGTTGTGTAGTCTTTGAAAAATCGAGCGACAGTAGGTATGTGGTTGATAGCCTCGAGCAGGGGTACCTTGATTTCTACATCCCTGAACAAATTACACAGGTTATTAAAGGCCTGCATATCTTTCTTTTTGCCTTTTCGCTCCCTCAGTAGAGCCTCAGCGAATGGGATTTATTCTGGCACGAATTTGGGTGTATCGTCCTCTCGCGAATGCGGTGCGCATCCTGAATGAGAGGGCGATGAAGAAGAAGATGGGCCAAGATCAGGTCGAGGCGGATCGACGGTCTGCTTACCACTCCTCGTAGTGATAGCATTGGACGATGCGGGTCCAGTGGGATCATACGGCAGAGGAGGGTTCGCAATGGGGACATAAGAGTGCTGTGCTGCAACGGGATTAGCATGAAATCCCAGTGGAATGCTCGGAGCCTGTAGAATTTGATGAACCTATCCTTGAGAAGGTTGTACCTGTGGTTGAGGACCACGGGGTATGAAATTTCGCAGGTTGGGAACAGGTTGGGCAGGAAGAGTGCCCTGAGATCGAGTCGCCATGCGTAGTTGACTGATCTCAGCATTCTGCTGCGCCAGTTGGTGCTGAAGAGAGGTCATGTTCTCTTCATGGCGCTTTGACATATCCGTCATCATTCGCATCAATTTTTCAAGAGGACTTGATGCGTGTTCTGCTTGCGGTACGCAAGGGCCTAATGGTGGATTCTCCATAGGATTAGACTGGGCCCTTGGGATGACGGGTGCGGACGGTCGCATTGGTCCACCCGCGGGGTTTTGGTGCTGTGGGTTGTTGGACCATGAGAAGTTTGGATGATTGTGCCACCCTGGGTTATACGTGGTAGAGACGGGTTGTTCCCCAGGGCGCAAGCATCTTCTATGCCAGAAGATGTGTCCGCAAGTAAATATGCGTCTGAGCATACGGAGGCTTGGTCCTCCGTGTCAAAATACTGGCTCACAGAAGCCAGTTCCATATGACTTACTAAGTCGCTCGGCGCGAAAGGTCTTACGGGGTTTCTCGGGATAAGCCTGGTGTTGGAAGAATTTGGATTGTGACGAAGTGGTGAAGAGGTGGTGCTTGCCAGAGATCGGGCGGGGTTGGCCAGAAGCTCGTCCAGCTTCTTGTGCACGACGGAGACTTCATCCAGTTTTTGTGCAATAAAGCTTAGATCAGTGGATGAATGGGATGGTCCCGTGTCAACTTTGTGGACATTTCGGGGTTGACTGGTACGATTAAAGGCGACAATGGAAGCATTGTTCATCGAGTTTTCACTCATATTTTCAAACAATTCAAATGCTCCATTCTCGTCTTTATTCATAAAGTTCCCTCCGCAGGAAGCATCTGCAATCTGCTTCAAAGTCTCATTTAGCCCATAGTAGAAAATCTGGGCTATATGCCACTTAGGCAGACCGTGGTGCGGACACTTCCTGAGGAGGTCGTTATACCTCTCCCATGCCTCATGAAATTGTTCGCCGTTTTGTTGCGTAAAAGAGGTGATAGCACGGCGAAGCGCATTGGTCCGTCTGATCAGGAAGAACTTCTTGAGAAATGCTGTTCGCATCTCTTCCCAAGAGTGGATGGTTCTCCCAAGGGTGTGTAACCACTGTGACGCTTTATCCCGCAATGAAAATGGGAAAATTTTCATGAGGACTATAGGTAACCCGATATTTCTTGGTTTAACAGTTTCAATTAATCGGGTTAAGTCTTCCAAGTAGAGAAACGGATCTTCACTTGCAAAACCATGGAAGTGAAAATTTATTAAGCCAGTAATGTTAGGTTTTAGTTCAAAGTCGTCCCCGCCCATGCGGACCCAAATTTGTCCTATGGTCTCTGTAGCAGCGGGATTC